>CM029374.1:21811388-22256832 GCA_017165825.1 Hepsetus odoe | reverse complement strand
AAAAAAAAAAAAAAAAAAAAAAGACCCCACAGCTAAAAAAAGACTAAGTTTTTGTTTATGACCATTTTAGCTCCTGTAGGAGGTGTGAGTGAATGTGTGTATTTTTGCACCTGTGGCAGACTTGGTTCGATGTTGGAGGTAGAGGAAGTCCTTCAGTAGCGGTTGCTGGCTGCTGTTAGTGTTTGGGGGGGCTGGGTCATATATGCTGGAAGGAGGGTTTCGTCTAATCGTCAGATGCAGTGTCTGCTCACTAAAGAGCGTCTGGATCAGAGCCAGGTCCAGAGACGACACCTCACACCCGTTCAGAATTACGATCTCATCGCCAGGCCTCAGTCCTGCCAACCAAACAAGTACAGCAGGACTAAATACAAATACAGCACAATAAAAAGGGCCTGCAGATTGCAGGTGCAAACCAATCAGAATATGTTAGGTTAGGGGTAATGAACAGAATGCTATTATCAGTAAATACCACAATAATGTACTAGCACTAGTAGCCAAAGACCATGGTCATGCATCAAATCAGCATCAACATTAAGTGCTTCACAACAGTAAAATGTTCACATGATATACAGTCCTGTGATACAATATGCAAGAGGAAGTGCAGGCAGCATTGTGGCTCCTTTGGCTTTTACACTGAATGATGAATAAGCTTTCATCAAAACATTTATCACTATTTTTTGTTTAATTAAAAAGGTCCTTTTCAATTCAACAAAATATAACTAAGCAATCCCCTTTTCCAGAGTATTTCATTTCATTTGTAGTATATTTAGTAATACCTTCACTGAAGGCGATCCCGTCAGGGAGAACTTCACTGACAAAGATGCGGCTGTTTCGGAAGCTGTCTACATGGCCTGTGACAGCAAACCCTGAGGGGCAGGAGAGTACGAGGTGAGAAGCTGCGTGTCAGGCAAAAAAAAAAAAATCCTGGTACCCAAGAGACCACTGATACACTATACCACATCCTGTACAAGCACAAGTCACTTACCAAAGTCTCCTGTGCATGTGGGCCTGGTCATGTGGAGAGTGCACACATTCAGGGGGATGACCTCCAGCTCATCATATGACTGCAGAAAGGAGAATATTTCAGTCAGGGGGAAGCTTATTTTATATCTGTATATTTTATGTACAGTACTGTGCAAAAGTTTTAGGCAGGTGTGAAAAAACACTGTAAACAAAGAATGCTTTCAAAAATGGAAGTGTTAATCATTTATTTTCATCAATCAACAAAATGCAGTGTATGAACAAAAGAGAATCTAAATCAAATCAATATTTGGGGTGACCAGCCTTTGCCTTCAAAACAGCATCGATTCTTCTAGGTACTTTTGCACACAGTTTTTGAAGGAACTCGGCTGGTCGGTTGTTCCAAACATTGATGATCATCAGCACCTGTTTGGTAAAACTGGTTGATCATAGACTTTGTGAAAGTGTACCTAGAAGAACTGATGCTGCTTTGAAGGCAAAAGGTAGCAACACCAAATATTGATTTGATTTAGATTTTTCTTTTGTTGGCTCACTTTGCATTTTGTAAACTGATAAAAATAAACAATCATTATTTATATTTCTTAAAGCATTCTTTGTTCACAGCATTTTTTCACACCTGCCTAAAACTTTTGCACAGTACTATATATATATATATATATATATATATATATATATATATAGAGCTTTATCATTAGGTCATACCAAGTGCTGAAGCAGCTCATGTCCTGCTGGGGTGCAAACCTCCATCCTATCATCAACGCATCTCTGTAGCCGCAGACAGTGCAGACCAGGATCAAGGTTCCTAATCTGAGATGGAGAAATCCACTTGAAGACCCTACACATTTACGAGCTAAGCACAATCATTCCTGGGTCACAGCCGTCATTTTCCTTTCAGAATATACCATTTTGTTCTCTTAACTCTTCAAGGGAAAGAAAGCTTGGAGTTCAGTGTAATACTGACAGTGGTCAGATGGTGGCATAGCACTCCTGACCAGGAAAGCCATCAAATGAAACTAATGTCTGAAAATGAGTGTGCTGGAGTGATGTGGGTTAAAAATAAAACTGCCTGCTTTACACATCACTGTCACATACTCCAGTGCAGGCCAGCATAACTGTCGGTCAAGGTGAGCATCCGTGTGTCATGTTTTTAATTATCATCCCTAGGAGCCTCTGCCCATTATATTCTCACATTCTCTCTCTCTCACACACACACACACACACACACACACACACACACACACACACACACACACACACACACACACACACACACACACACACACACACACACAATTCAACTGTGTGTATTATGCATGCTACTTCTTTAGGGTTTTCTTTAATTTCAAATAAATATAAAAGAAAAACTTTTACTTATTACTTATTTTATTACATTTTAAAAGATATACAGTTCATTAGGAGGCAAGTTACCAATATGGAAAATATGGGGGTGTTGGTGGTCTAGTGGTGGGTACTTGCCTATGGACCTATGGCTCAAGAGGTCCCAGGTTCAAATCCCACCTCTAGCACTACCACCACTGGGTCCCTGAGCAAGACCCTTAACCCTGAGTGTCTCCAGGGGGACTGTCCCTGTAATTAGGACATGGAAGTCGCTCTGCATAAGAGCGTCTGCTAAATGCCGCAAACGTAAATGGAAAAAGCTTGCATCTCTTTATTTCATGCCTCTTTCCTTGCCATAATTTAAGCAATGAAAGAGATTGTAGAGATTGATGAGCTTTCTGTAAATACTTCTCCACAATGACACTTTCATCCTTTATTTATACAGTTCTCAACATTTAAAGTGGAGGGTTGTATTTTAAGCTCATTAATCTGTTTAATGCAATAAAAATGCTGTGGCTTGTTCTTAATTTCAGACTACATTAAGTAACCCGCTAAACAGGTCTATTAAACAGAAGCAGTACAATGTTGAATATTTCTAATGTTAGTCATGTAACTTTGGAGCTAGTGTTGTAGCCTAAAAATCACCTTTCACAGTTTTAACTGTGTTTCTCAGAGGTTTTAGTTTCTTTTGTAGGACTCTTTGCGTAAAGTGAAAGCTACTGTTTACTGACCTTTCTGCTGCTACAGAATGTGGTCAAACCTAATATTCAGCTTCCAATAAAAACTACATCAGACTTGTACCGAAGTCATATGCAAGTACATAAATCTCAACTGAAACGAAATGCCCTACTTTCTTTTTGAGGCTTCAGTCATAATATTTTTTTAGCCACCTGTTCCCAAATGCAACACTGTAGGTCAACTCTTTGCCCATTCAGGTCATGAATTTACTCAAGTCACTGAAAATGTATTTGAAATATTTGGTATATTGAATTTATCTTAATTTACAGCAACATTATCTATAATAATTGTTTTCTTTAGTGCGGACAGCTGTTCCTGAAAAAAACTATGCGGGGTGCTTCGATCCACAGTATATTATTAGTATATTCTTATATAGGTTTTTAGACAAAGCAGGACTGTTACCATAGTAACCACAATAACATTACCACAGCAATCCTAACAGAATCATCTATTAAAGTAAGAAGAAAAAAAAATTATAAAATGTAACCCTAACTAAAATCATTGTATTTCCCTTCATTTGCACGCCTAAAACACACTTTGTGTTTGGTATGGACCAAAAACCAAAAAGAAATTAAATTGGACCGAAAAAAATTTATCAATAATAAATAAAATGTGGACTCTCTCCTTTGCATGGAGAATGTACTTTATCATGGTGCAAAGCCACAAACAATGCTGTACTGTAAAATCATTACACTCCAGGCAAAGTGACAGAGTGTCACTGTATGATCACAACAGGAAGGATACTCATTTGACTCTGCATTAAATGAGATTACTACTCTTTATACATCAGGCATATGAAGCTTTAAAAATCTCCCTGGAAGCCTTCCTATAAATGTGCATCTACTCTGAAATAATCAAAACCTCATTAGCGTCCACCATCTTCTCATAAAGACTTCAATCAAAGATGCTGTAAAGAATGAATTACGAAAGAGTGCTTTGCTGTCCTACCTTGCAGGCCATAGTGAGAACATCCATGACTGTGTGTTGGCTTTTCAAAGCCACTGTAACAGCCTGGTAGTCTGGCATGTACACACAAGTTGGGGTTTCCAAACCTCCATCCCCATGACTGCCGTCAGGTGGTGCTATGGAGTAAACATCAGGTAAAACATCTAGCCTCTGTGTAAAGGAAAGAAAGAAAAAAATAAAAAATTAAAAAATCAATGCATTTCATCAGAGCAAATGCAAAACCTGGCATGGGCCCAAGCCATGCATCAAGCCACTATGACTCTAACCATTTAGGAATAATGTCACGTCATGATCTGAAGTTGTTATGAATAATTTTGATTATAATGATCATGTAGCTGGTAAATCAATACTTGGAAATTAGCATCATTTAGTCTGCGGACCTACAAAACATCTGCAAAGATGCAGTGAGCCTTTATCAGAACTGTCTCAGGACTCCAGCAGCTTAACTTGTTTCACATAAAACTGAAGCCAAATGGAAAAAAAAAAAAAAAAAAAAAAGGAAATTATTCAACTTCATTAGTTACATGATTGGAAATATTAAGCCTGAATCCAAACATCTGAAAATACTGGGCCTTTACAACAGAAATTTGGCATTTAACCATCACTGGATGCCAAATAGTGTTTCTAATGGTGATTCACGGGTATCCAAAACAAAATGTGTTCATGGTGCAGGGGACACAACATGACTACTGATCCACGTCTACTAATGTACATCACTGCGGTTGCCTAACGATGTGTCAGTCAAAAAGTAACACTGCATTCTATTCATTTCGGTTCACGTCTTCCCCATCACTGACCAGAGAAAACAACATGTCATTTCTGACCATGACTGCTGGAAAGTCAGGCTCACAGAAGAGCATTCATTTCACTTTCACAAAGTTACCTCAAACCTGTGCCAAGGTAAAGCGACCCAATGTTCCAGCACGTATGTGTCAGAAGTGAGCAAGAAAGCTGGAGTCTGAGCATGTGTGTGCTGTCATTTCAGTTACTGAACTAATGGTCATTTTCAGAGAGGCCAAACAAAGCTACTTCAGGAGAGAAGCTGTGCCTTAACCAATACAAAGCAATCCAAGTGGTAGACAAATCCCCAGCCAGCAGTGAAAGCAGTTGGGCTGCCCGATACGATATTCTTAGGGTGCTAGAGGAATAATTGATGACGTGTCAAGTATTGCACGAGACACATTCTGATTATACTGCAATGTATAACTACTGCCTGCCAGTTATGCCTCTGAAGGAAAACAAATCCTGAAGAAGCTTATACTTTGTTACACAATCTTTTTCAGTGAAGCAAAGTAATTGTGAAGCAGATAAATCAATATACAATGTACAGTAAAAAACAGCCACCCTCCTAATGAAAAGTGAAAGTGACTGTCATTTTGTACACACAGCAAGGGGCACAGTGAACAACAACAAAACGTATTTAACCCACACACACAGTGAAGCAATCAGCAAACATATCCACTACTTTGCTCAAGGGTACCTCAGGCCAAACTACTGGTCCATGGCTCAAACCCACGACCTTCCGCATGATTAAGTTTAGTTTCATCCACACCCATTTGTTCACAGGTGTATAAAAATCAATCAAATAGAAAAATCAGGCACAAAGCATTGATAAACACTGGCAGTATAAATATTGTACTGCAGAGCTCAGTGACTCTATTTACTATTGCCCATGATCTGGAATGAGAAACCAGCGCAAATGTGGCTGATGTTCAGGTGTCCGAATACTTTTGGCCAGTTGTAGTTGAACCGTCACTACATATTTACATATTAAAAATATTCTCTTCCAGCATAATGGGATAATCAATAATAGTAGTGGGCTTTAAAATTCCAGTGAACACGACTATATTTTATGCCATCGATTTCAATGACGTACCTATTGCTGTTCTTAGTGAAAGTGAAAGCGAGTATGTCATTGTTAAACACAGCACAGTACCCAGCAACCTACCGGTCTGGGATTTGAACCCACGGCTTTCCAACCATGGCACCTAGTCCTTAAACGCTAGGCCACCGCTGCCTCTTAGACTACTTCCTCCTGGCCACTATGACTGTGCATTCACATACTCCATACTGGACACAGTGAACCCTCATCTGCACCATCAAGTAGCCGAGGCCAACTGCTCTGCAGACGCTGTTGCAGGAGCGAGTCTGTGTTCACCCAAACTCTTACTTCAGACTTTCCTTTCCAAAATGGTGGGTGACCATTTATAGCAGCTAATCTCAATCCACCATTTTTTAAAGACGGAAATAAAACAGAAGTCTCATGTCTGAGTCAGCCACTATAAAGAAAATACTACTTAAGCAACGCCTCTTAGCAACCAGACAATATTATGTCTAGGGGATGTGCAATACACTGAAAATAATAAAATAAAAATATGACCAAAAATATAAAGGCAAATACATATTTAACAAATAAAATGTGTTGCATCACAAACTAGTAAACCTCATTTCAAAAAAGCACATTAAGCCAATATTACTTTCAAATGTTTCTAAAAAGACTTTAGCAGAAAATACAACTAAGGCCATACACCAAATTTCCGTAAGGCCATTTGAATCAAACACAGGAAATGAGAAGCTCTTAAATGTGCTCCTATGAAAGGGAATCTTTGTGTACCAGTTTTTTTTTTTAAGCATCAGATCTGACCATTAACGGAACTGAACAAAACTGGACACTTTAGACTGTGGACCCATTGAAATACTCTGCATGAATGCCTCACATTGTGTCCACATCAGTACAGTTAGACAGCAGATGGGAGTCCTGTACAAAATGAGTCATCGCACCAAATATGACCAAAATACATCTTTAAATAAGAGTTTGAGTACTATGAGTCATAAAAACCTTGTCATATAAAAACAAAACCATCCTTTTCCATGTAAGTGTTAATTTGGGAAATCAAAACTTGTGTGTGCCTGAAGACTATAATATTTCAATTATATCTAAAACAAATTACAGGCCACAAAAGAAAAAAAAGTCAACTTCAGGGATGGAAAAGGCTTACTGTCATCCTCTTACCTCACTGCTAGAAGGTGGAAGATGGCCATGTTGTTCTCCATCACAGTCAAAGATCTGTGGAATCAAAGAGCAGAAGAGGGGAAAAAAAAAAAGAAAAAAAAAGAAAAAAAAAACAACAAAAAACACACATCAACGCTCAGTCTAATAAAACTCTTACTCACCCTCTGTCAGACAGAGGTGTCCAATAGCAACGCAAAAACTGCTGCAGACAAACCAACATTTTGTCCATAATTACAAACTGGGCATAGAGAACCTACTCCTTTGATACTATTTCAATGACAAGCAGAAGCCTTGAGGCTTCACTGGGAGTAATAAGCACTGTGCCAATGCAGGAATTTAGCTGGGAGAGAAGGCAGGCTGGGTAGGGCAGATTTTTTTTTTTTTGTTTGTTTTGTTGTCTTTTTTTTTGCACTTAGATACAGAGAACTAGGTAACAGTGTTCAATTTCTAGTTTATCTATTCACACCTGGTGAATTAAGGGTGGGGGTCTAGTTAAGGGTTTAGTGGTGGGTACTTGCCTATGGACCTATTGGTCAAGAGGTCCCAGGTTCAAATCCCACCTCTAGCACTACCACCACTGGGTCCCTGAGCAAGACCCTTAACCCTGAATTGCTCCAGGGGGACTGTCCCTGTAATTAGGACACGGAAGTCACTCTGGATAAGAGCATCTGATAAATGCCGCAAATGAAATGAATAAACAAAAACTACAATATAAAGACAGACGCGGTAGCATAAGATTTGACTAAACAGGACTTTTTTCAGACTGGAAGGTTGGGTAATGTGCCTTAATGTGTAATGTGCGTAGCACAGGATAAAAAAAAAAAAAAAGTTTATTACATTTACGGCATTTACCAGACGCTCTTATCCAGAGCGACTTCCGTGTCCTAATTACAGGGACAGTAACCCTGGAGCAACTCAGGGTTAAGGGTCTTGCTCAGGGACCCAATAGTGGCAGTGCCAGAGGTGGGATTCGAACCTGGGACCTCTTGAGCCATAGGTCCACAGGCAAGTACCACCATAGTAGATTTTTACATTGCCAACAGACCAAAAAAGCTTCATACACGACACCCTTGGCTGGTAACTGGTATAGACCATGTCTAAACAGTGACCATCATCAGAATTATGTTTATCCTGAGCATCTATCTGTCATTTTTACAGTGAACTGTACGGGTATTTACAGACTTCAGAGGTCACTGTATGTGGTATATGTTTTTGGTCATTTCATTTCTTTGAGTTTCTAAATATTCCATATGCAATAACACAACCTTCCTTTCCAAAAGACACATGAATGAAATGTTTACCAGCATGGCACAGGATTAATGTTAAATGGGATTACTTCCATGGTTCATTATGTAGAATAAGATTAATATAACCTGGGGTTGTTTACATGGATCATTTTATAGCACAGGATATAAATGATCTAAAGACATTTTTACTTCTTGCAGCCTCCAAAATATTAACTGATGTCAGGTGTGCTAGATTATGGACTACAATTTAAAAAAATAAAACTGCTAATAAATGAATTACTTCACTGCCTAGAATAAAACTAATGTCCTGATATAATGAATAAAATAAAAAGATGTAGAAAAAAAAAATAATCAAGATACAACTATAAAGACTATGTATACTACAAATGTTAGACTAATAATGGATGTACGCTGAAAGCCCTCATAAAGCTGCCATGGAGAGAAGCATATGTAAACAGAGGAACAGGACAGAGGACAAGCCATGGCAGGATCAGATGCTGCATTTTGACCTGTTAATAAAGGCATTAGGCCATTATCACATCCATGAGTAAGGCTTTCTGTGCAAATGGCAAATGTCCATGCATTTTATAAGGTGTCTGGTGGTGTTGCTTTATGTGCAAGTGGTGATATGAACCAACATGACTAATGACAATTAAGAGATTACTGAAAGAGACTTGAACTAACAGGTGTTTGGGAAGAAAGATCAGTCTCTTCAGTTTTTTTTATTTATTTATTTTTTTACTTACACAATTCTAGGTTACAACTGAACATAAGATTTCAAAAGATTCCTCAGAGGACATTGCTTGGTCTCTCTGCAAGAAATTAAAAGTGCCTTTTGATACTTTCTGACACCATAAAAAGGTAAGTGAAAAAAGGGGAAGGAGAGGGGAAAAAAAGGCTGATGTAACAGCGTCCATATAAAGGTTGGCCTGTTTAATATTTAGCGTCTAGCACAGGTCTCTTACACAAACCATCTGTTTGTCACTGCAGGGCAGCATACAGCAGGCTGCAATTTACCACATATGGCTTTTAATAATTTATAATGCATTTCTCCCTCTCTCCTTCCTCCCTCACTCTCTCCCTCACCTCTGCCTTCTGCAGTGTGAAATGAATTTGGAACTCATTAGCCAAGCCGGCTGGATCTCCTATTACCCGACACATGTCAAGGAGGGACAGGGACACCCCCAAACTGTGATGGGAGCCATTTTGTCAGAGTTAAGGCCAACCGGGATAGTTAGAGAGAGTGAGTGTGTGTGTGTGTGTGTGTGTGTGTGTGTGTGTGTGTGTTTGGGGGGGTTCAGGCAGGGACAACATGCTACAATGGGAGCGTAGAGGTAGGGTAGGGAAGAAAAAAAAAAAAAAAAAAGCAAGCTGGCACTTGGGTGACTAGAAAAGCGGATTTTTTTATTATTCTTACCTGAGACAGACCAGTCTGAGAACAGTACGTAATATCAATGCAATCCTTGTTTTAAGATAGAAAATGAGAGAGAAAAAGATGCTCTTTTACCAATTGTTTGCAAAACGGAGCTCATTTTTTGTCTACTTGATTAGGCAAGAGGGATCAACCAGAGCGGATGAGCACTTAAACTATTATGTAAAAAATCTGATTCTGCATGGCATTTAATCTGTTTATATATCAGTCTCCTACAGCTACAAAAACAGACCAGCATGTGTTTCACCGAGAAAATGCGGAGATAGGAAACAGAAGACTTTTAATAAATAATGACTTTCTGAGGGGAATAATTATCGTGCGGACAGGTTTAACAAAAGGTGCTTATTTGCACCTGCATGAGAAATTTCCCCAGAATCAGGAAAAACAGAAACAGAATTTAATGCCACAAATTAAAAATACCTTGAACATGGAGTCTGTTTGGGTTTAACTTGTTAAGCTAAGTGATTATTAAAACGCATGCAAGCATAACAACTGAGATACATGAATTATATACACACACACACACACACACACACACACACTTGAATGTTTTGCATGACAACACTCCTTTTTACCTGTGAAGCAGACGGTCTTTTCTCACAGCTGCGTTTCGTGAGACTGTCCAGGCCTTTGAGAGAAGAAAACACTCCTTTCTTACTCCGGCTTCGCTGGGACAAAGACAGGGAGCGCTTTCGCAGTGTAGCCTCGTCTCTAGAGCAGATCTAGTAGGTACAGAATTAAGTTCATTAACCAACCTTTAACAAGGTTTAACAACAGATACCCCATTCATGATTTCTCACACATTTGGAAGTGTCAAGTAGGAAATGTGTCAGGAGACACTGACCAGTGCATGGAAAGAGGAAACTGAGAAGATTCCCAAACGACCCAGGACAGCTTTTGATGGACGGCTGGCTGTGGCCAGGAGGCTTTTGGGGTTGGGCAGCTCACCACCCTGCAGACTGGACAGGTAACAGCGCATGCGGAACAGGTCAATGTTGAACCTCTCCAGATTCTGGTCCCACTGCTGGATCTGCAAATAAAAAGGACCAGTGAGAGAGTCTGAATAAAATGACAAGCATCCTGTCAAAAGTGCAAATTCTAGCTCAAATAAGGCATAACACACTTATGTACATCACTATGAATAAGAGCGTCTGCTGTAAATGTAAATATAAATGACTAAACAATTAAAGCAGTTCTTGTCATTATGTGGGTTTCACAGGCTTGAGAGTTGTTTTAATTGTTGTAAAAAAAGCTTCTAAATTACTCACTTCAGCTTAGCTCCCCATCAGACATGTCATGTCATCTGAGTCACTCACCAGTGTCATGATTAGATGTTACTACCAAGAATTTTAAAACAACCCTGACCCCAAAAATCCATCCTAAAGCTTTTCATAAAGTATACACACACACCATCAGAAGGGAGTTTTTCCGGCTTGTCTTAATAAAGCGGAAGGTCTCGCTCTAGAGAAACTGTACGCATGTGTACAACAGATGGTTAATTTTATCTGTTTAGCCTGTGTGAATATATAAATAAAATACTGGGAACCAGGTTTTTCCAGGTACTTATGTCAAATGAATGAGTGGGTGCGCACGAGATAACTGAGGCCAGAGAGTTATAAGAAGAGCTGTAATTGTTTTCAGATGTGAAGTTATGACTGGGCAAAGTGATAGGAGGGCACAGGGGTTACAGAGTGGGGATGTGCTGTTAAACCTCACACTGCCATTGCTGTTTGTAATAAAAGTCATGGGGCGCAGAGACAATGGTACATACTACTACGTCTCTGCACAGTCGGAGGTAAGATTGTGCTCAGAGGACGGTCTTATAATTTTCAACAATTACAGTGCTACGAAGCCTGCAAATAAAAATGAACACATACACATGCTGATGCCCTTGCATTGCTGACACAGCTTAGCCCGGTAGTTAAATCAGCTCATGCAGAGCACAGACATAGTTAAAGTTAAAAAAGCAGTTTTTAAAACACGCTTCATTAAGTTCTTGTTCTTTTACCAGTGTTGAGGCTAATCTTCAGTACATTTGCGATACAAAAACTGCTTTTACTTGTTTACTGGGTGCTTGGAATAGTATCAGAGGGCTGACCGAGCCATAGGTCTAGAGGAGATGGGCGTCATTAAGATTAATTCAAGCCATTTGGTACTTTAAATCCTATTAGCTAACGTCCATGTTACAAAGGCACCATTAAATAGAGTTAAAAAGGGCTGGATGGAGATCAGGCATTAGTTGAATTTTTTTTGCATCTTTACCATCGGAGGTCTCAGCACTGACAGCTGGACTTAAATTATTTAACATCTAAATGACAAATGAGATCTTAATAAGCGTGTTAAAATCTGATGGTTGTCTGTAATGATTTCAATAAAAAAAAATAATAATAATGGACGCCATCACTGCTAAGTTACAGTTTATCTTCAGAGATGATGACGTGTAATTTGCTGCTTTGTATTCTTTTGTTATTAAAATCGCCCGTGCTAAACTGAGCTGTGAACTGCGTAGTTAGCGAACTGTAGAACCACAACAATTTAGCACAACGTTAAAATCTGTATTCAAAAATAAAGCCAGACCTAAACAATGTCATTTAAAAATACGCTGAGGATTTTATCACCTGTATCATGGTTTTGTACCATGGATTCATAATAAACAGCATATTAAATTACTTGCAACATAACTTCCAACTTAACCTATAAACATGTAGAGTAGATAAAAAATAAAATAAATAAATAAAAGTGACAACCCTTGTCATTGCGAGGTCACAGCACAGCAGACAGTGAACCACAACGAAATTGGACCTCTGCATTTAACCCATGCAAACACTGTGCAGCAGTGGGCAGCTATTGAAAGCGCCCGAGGAGCAGTGACGGGGACGGCACCTTGCTCAAGGGTACCTCAGGGCAACATATTGGGAAGGGGTTCGAACCCCCAATCCTCCGATCGTGCGGCTAACGCCCTAACCACTAGGCCACCGCTGCCCCTAGATGCACAGTAATTCAATGTCAGATGTAATTCAATAGCACTTTGGGTTTTAATATTTCCCTTGGACAAGCAGATTTAGCACACACATGGAACCGACAGGTTACAGTTCAGTCCCAACTCTAGTGCCATTAAAACTAATGGCAAAAGTCAAACTAAACGTCAAAAGTTCCTTTACCAGAGAGCCAAATCTGACATTTCATTGCAAGTCAGACAATCATGACTTAATTTATGGAAGGAAAAATACGTGAAAGTGAAAAGTAAAAAGCAAGGACAAGGACCTTCAAAAGACAGCTGGTATTAATTTTAAGAAACAGGACTTCAAAGAGGTCCAGTTTCCCAGCCCGTAGTAACCTCTTCCACCTCTCCAAATCCTTCATACACGGCCTGGCACCACATAACTAGGATAAAAACACTGGCTTACTGCCCCCTGACCCCTTTCTGACCCCAGCACTGGCCTCAGTTCCCATGGCACATGTGAGAAAACATGCATGTATATCTTCACACTCACGCTCCTCATATGTAAATTAGGATTATTAACCTACAGACTAACAGTAAATCCAAGATTGTTCAGTGTTAAAGAGAAATATAAACATTGTCCTATGTTTGCGCCAGTCAACTGTTCAGAGGCGAAGCAATTACTTGCATGATGCATATCTAGGCGAGTAGTGAGCAGTTTCTTGACAAAAATTTTTTAAAAAAATGCAATTTCTCACCTGGTTTTCAATGGCTTTCCGATTTTTTGGGTCACTGACAATGGACAGCTGGAGTTCTGCCATTTTCTTCATTTTACCATCCATGTCGATCTTCTGCAATAGACCACGGATCTGTCCACGGAGCAAACGTAGTGTGTCCTCCTTTCCATGGCGCTTAGCAAACAGAGACGCACTGGCAGAGTGAATGGCAGTTACCCAGTTCTCCAAGTCTGTTTGACTAGTGGCCTAAAACAGCAGGCAGAAGGAGAGGATGATTGGCATATATCAGAAGAGGAGGAATACTGGATTTATGCTATTCACAATCAAGGATCACAGCAAGAACAACCAATAAAATACATCTGAATCACTGAAAGAATACACCATAGATTCAAACACGGTACACAGCATGTACTGCGGCATGTCCTCGAATTTGAGTAGTGATAAACGGTCTCCTGAATCGTTTCCACTTTACTCTAAAGCCCTGCTAGTGAGTGTAGTCTGAATCATGTCAGTTGGAATAGTCTGGCTGACTAAGCAGGAAAATGTTATCAAAACCAACCAGCTTGAGTGCATGAACAAGCTTCTACTGGGAGGGAGGGATGGACTGTGCAGAGGGGGGGAGGAAAGAAAAAAAATAAATAAAAATCCACACTTAAAAAAACTTCTGCTCCTTATTTCTGGGCTGGTGCGTTAAAAGTGCTTTTTACGGCAGCAAGCAGACTGCTTAATGTGCAAGGACACAGCACAAAATGGTCAATGGATAGATGTAGTCAGGTTCATATCTAAACTTATGCATAACTTTGCAATTCACGTTTACTAATCTTTATATGAGGTTTAATATGGCTGTGTATTACAGTTCATGACCACCTCTAGCCTGATTTTTCATCCTTTCTTCAAGGTTCTGGAGTCTTGGTTATTTTGCTCAGGTTTGCTGAGCTAAGGCAGAAGTAGGAGAAGTATTGGCTATGGGTCCGCTAGGCCTGGTTTTCAAGGACTGTAGTGTTATGCATTTTTAATCAAGACCTCACGCTGCCAGTTGTTATAAATAAAGTAAGCCTTTTTTAAACATTGATATCAAACCACTCCAAACAGTCACTGTTCACGCAGGTGCCTATTTTTGGCATAACCCCCCCCCCATCCTTTAGACCGACCTGAAAGAGGTAGACATCGCCATAGGCATTGCTGAGGCAGAACACGTTCTCTTTCTTTGGATGTTCAGGAACAGCTTGAACTATGCCATCCTCGGCCAGCAAAGCGTAGCTCGGTAACATTTCTTGTTCCGGAGAACTCTTTCCATAGGTCTCATAAAACAAGAGTGTACAGCCTGAAGAGAAAGAGTGCTATTAAAGCTCGCTTAATTCAGTCTTGGGTAATTAAGTAACATATGCTCACATTCTTAAGAAATTATGATGTGGTTTTAAAATAGAAAAATGGGACCAATGCAGAGGTACACTCAATTCTTCAAGACGTATTTCAGCATTGAACAGTTTTTGCACAATAAAATGCTCAGTTTCTAATAGTTTCACTGTGCAACTATAAGCAAAAAAATATAAACAGTTAATTTGATAAAAATTAGCTCCAGAACAATGTGAATTTCAAACATTTTTGGAAACGAAAAAAAAAAAGTAGGACAATACAAAACACTCTCAGTATTAAAATGATTTATGATTATTTTCACCGGGGTTTTTTTTTTCTTTTGTACCTTTGAGAGTAACCCAGTATTGCTTCCACTTCCGCCGCCCCACCAGTTCTAGCTTGCGGTCCTTGTGCAAAGTGAGCAAGGGCTTGAAGGACAACCATCCAGCTCTTCTCACCACACCCTGCTCTTTCTCAAACAGCAAATCCAACTGCTCTAGAGAGCCGAGTGTCTCTTGGCTACTACTCTCTGTGTCTTCCAGGGAGTTATCTTCTTGCTCCTCTCCTCCACTTCCTGCCACTGTGTGGCCAGTCTCCAGCTCCCTCATGAAGTTCTCATAGATGTTCTGCCTCAGAGCATCCGTTTCCAAGTGAAGAGCCCCAGCAGAATTGCTGCATGAAGGCAGCGCCTGAGACTGTGAGCGGGCCCGAGATTGACCCTTGGGGTACCACAGTAGACTGGAAACTTGAGAGGGAGAGCTGGTGTCGGCAGTGAGGCCATCCACACCACTGTCGAAGCAGTCAATGGACTCTTTATAACTCTGCTCCTAGACAAGAGGATGAAGGAGTAAAGAGGAAGTTAGTATTTCCTACTTTGCATTACCAGTAAATTCAGGCATTAATCACAAAAGTAATAGTAACAGTAATACAATGTTCCCCTTAAGTAATATCAATCCCTGTATAATTCCTATAAATATATAATATAAAATCCCGAAAGGTGAAAGTTACTGAGACCAAAAAGACATGCTTGTGACTAGAATTAATTTAAAAAAAAAAAAAAAAATGCACTTTCATTATTGCGCTCACATAAATCTGTCTATTTCTGATGTTGAAACATATAGGAAACTTTAAGAGTCTATTAATTACACTGAGCACACCTGAAAGCCTCAGTCAGATAGGTAGTGTTCTTCACAAGATTATTCTCTTTCATGGGAATGAAAGGCTATTGGTACTCTATTACATTAGAGTACCGATTCTCCACCGCTCACATAGAGTGCAAAAAAAAAAAAAGGACACAAGGGCCCTTCCCTAGAACTCTTCTTTAAAGTCTACATCTCTTCACCAGCTGCCTGTAATTACTAAAAAAGCTGCAGATGCCCCTGTGGAAGGCAGTGATTGACCCTGAAGCCTCAGACCAGGTCTGTCCTGCCAGGTGCAGCATTATGGAAGCAAGATAAGCCAAACATTTCACACTGATGCAAAAGCAGATATCCTCTTACATGAAGAGAATCAGAGCTTTTAGGCCTAGTAAAACACTAAAGAGCATCCTTGAGTTAAACATAAATTCTAAATTCATGAAATAACATTTGATGTCCAAAGTAACTGTCCAAAGTAACCTGCCACAAATATTACATTATCACATGAACGTTTGAGATAATGGAATTGTTTAGGCTGATTTTTGAATAACACAACAATTTAACTTAATTTTAGTCATATAGTATCAAAATCAGACTATTTAGTTTTCATACGTTAAAACAATAGACAAGTTAATATTTGACTGCAGTTTCTGAAATGGCAATCATTAGCTAAAAACAAAATTTCCTTATTTGCCATTAAAACTAAATATGGGAAGACGAGTCCAATTGGGGGTCGACCTTTATTGCGGTGTGCCTAGAGTCCTAGCTAGCAAAAATTCTGCGATTAACACAATGTTCTGTCTGGCAAGTCTGAATCAAAGAGCAGTCGCATAAGGCAAAGCACAAGACTGAGGTCCTTTGTAGAAAAACTGAAGCTGGGGATCTAACTACATGTGTGTTACTCTAGAATACCCGCAACTGTGTTTATAAACACAGACACAGACGCTGAGTCACTTGCGCAGACAGCTGTCTAGAACATGACTCTCTTGATAAGATAATATGCAACACAGGTGTCGTCTTCGAGACAGCACACTGACTACTTGTGATGTGCATTTTGGTGCCAAGTGGCCCACATCACAAAATCTTAAGCACAAAAATATCTCACACAGCAGCAGCACAAGTAACACCCAACTGTTTTTGTGCAAGCTCAGATCATCGGGACTACTTATGACAGCCAAATCAACAAAATTATTTTTGAAAAGTGCAAATATTTTTCCACCATCCACCAAATAAATACATTTAAAAAATATATATAAATAATAATTAAAAAAAAAAAAAAAAAAAATCACCCTCCTTTGAGGATGACAGTAATACATTACAAAAACATGGTACCACAAGACACACCATACACATTCCGATAAAATGAAGCAGAATCTAAGCTGGCACAGTCACATGTATTTGTCTCTCCTCCCCTGATTTCCACACAAATCTACACTGGAATTAGAAAGTTATTACCATATGTAGCAGTGGTCCTGTATGCAGTCTGATTGTACCCACCCAGAAATGATTTTGCCCTCTGCAAAGTGTTCGTCGATTTTTCATCCTTAAAAATATTCAACGCATGTTCAAGGCTCATCTCTGCATTTATGCCAGACACGTCCGTACCAACACGCCTGTGTCACGATTTTCATTTGGTAATGCCCTGTGGCTTCTCTCTTTCTCAGACAGCTGGCATAGTGTGACAAGCAATATTGTTCACAACATGAGACGGTATTCCACTCCTGACGAAACAATAGCGACCATGATGGCACTTTGCCCAGGCAGTGATGGCCAAGAAACAATTCGGACCATCACTTTCTCTTTGGGCCTGTTCTAACAACAGGTGATCAGTGGCTACAGGTGACAAATACAATAGGAGAAAAATGCCTTCATAGGTACTGCAGATACCATAAGACAAGGTGTCACTGTAGATGGAATCCTTTTTTTGTATTTTAGAAAATAATACATTAACAAAAATCATAACAGCAACAACCTGCCAAGCTTCAAATATATCGGGTGCTGTTTGAGCTATTGAAGCTATTGTTTGCACAACTTTAATTAAAACAGGGAAACACCCTTGAATCTGACTTGTAAATTTTAAATTTGGATGTACCAAACGTTAATCCCCCTCTGGCACATGATTTGACTTCCCTCAACAAATCGAGGCTATGGGAACATGACAGTCATTCCAAGCTACACATTCTTACCTTTGACTTCCTCTTTTTTCTGGTCAAGCTTCCAGTCCAATCACTAAGTCTCCTCATTTGGCTCCTGATCGACTCTTTCTTTCCCGATTTGTCTGCAATTTGTTTGGACTTGCGGCATGGTAAAGTGAAGGAAGAGTACTGCTTGGCCCCTAGGCATTCTTCTTCAGCAGGTTCTTTCATTACAGACACAAAGGAGGATCTGTGCTTGAAAGGGGTCTCATTAGAAAACTGCAGATCCTTTGCAGTGGGGAAAGTGGCAGCCATGCTAGGGTTCTGGTAAAGATCCGATATCGTAAGGCCAGGAAGCTGCTGATCAAAGAAATCAATGCAAACTGGTGAGCGTGTTTCTGAAATCCTGTTAGGAGAGGCGTTGTCTTCATTCAGCTCCCCACCAGTGCCCCAAGGTGAGTCATACCATGAACCTTCTGAGCTCAGCGAGCTACCCTTACTGGTTCTAGCAATTGTGTTGGTAGCCACTGGCGTAGCATCGCAATCTGCCCCATGGGTCACAGCAGATGAAGCCGGCAAGGAGTCCATTGTGGGGGAGAACTTTATTAGCTGAACAGGACCTGCATACTCATCTGGAAGCAAGGAACTGTTGATGTTGTTGAACTCTACCCTTACACTCCCGTCACTCTTGATGACAACTCTGGGGCTACTTTGGTCCTCTAGTTCTTCCATCCTGGACTTCCTTTCAGGTGTCCTATGTCCATTTACGGCATGGCTATTAAAGTCCACTCTGACACAGGTGTTGACCGTCTCATGGCCGCCGTTCTCAGATGGAAGCATCATGTGTTCTCTGGATCGCAAATGTTCAGAAGAACCATTCCACTGCCCATTTCTAGTGACTTCTCCCCCTTTAGAAACAAAGTCATAATGACGGGACATATAGGACTGATGACTTTTGTGTTGGAACAAACATCCACGGCCCAACGTTCTTGATTTGAGTCCAGAAGCCCCCGATCCCACCCTCCACCAACCATGTGATGGAGAAACTCCCTCTTTGGCAGCGCGAAACTTTAGTGAATAGGGCTTCTGTCTACCAGAGAAGATGAAGCCATTGCTCCCAGGCCGTTGAACACTGTACTGGCTCTCTGAGTTCCCCATCCCTGACCTGGGAGGCACCAAAAAGATTACATTGGTAGCATTCAAGAGACACATCAGCAGTTTTGCATTTTAAAACCCCAGCTGTGGTCCTTGCTCAAATGAAAGTCACTTAGCTCTGATCTGTTATTAGTCACAGTTATGGTGAGGATGATTAATTTCATGGGCAAATTACAGGGTATGACAAATGATTTCATAACTTATGGTGTTTCGTGTAGGGATAGATTAAACATGACAGTATCAGAGTGTAGCCTGAGGAGATCATCAGTAACATTAGTGATGAACCAATGGCAAGCAAAAGAAAATTAATTCCACAATCTAAAAGATCACCAGTTGGTCTTACCTGTGTGGCTGAACTCCTATTTTTTTCCAATCAGGACACTCATCTTCTCCTTCTGGGTTTGATGACAATTTGGCTCAGTGAAACTCATCTGTGTGATGTAGAACATCATGTCTTAGTAAAATTTCTATACACACACTCATCACACAGGTAATTGTACACTTCCATCAGCAGCACCTGATTTTTCTTAATGAAGCATTGGGACTTCCTGAGAAGAAATTCAACAATCTGTATTAAATTGCTACTTACTGTATGTATGTATGTATATGATTTTTCACTATTTTCCCAAAAAATTAGAGTTAATAATAACATTCATTTTTTAATAAGCAAATAAATGCTCACTGCCCAAGTAAAAGGCTTTTGAAACATTGAAAGTCAGGAAAAATATGGCAAAAACTAAAGAATGGAAAGGGAAAGAAGGGTTTTACACATTAGCACTAAAGGAACTAAAGCTTTGCTTAATTTATATTCATTTTCTGGAAATACGTGAAGCTCAATAGTGCAGTGTTAGTGACACTGATGATCATTTCTTTCAAGAGAAAAAAGATCCATTGCTCATTCAGACTTAAACATTACTTGCATATTTGGCTGTTAAGCAGACCTAAACGACACGTTGTCAGACGGTTGGGAAAGTTTTTGAAAGTAGCCTTTATTTTATCCGCTGTTTATTTTTAAAAGCACAAATTCCAAAGAACATTTTTTTCCTTGGTCTGCACTGCCAACCCAGTCCAGAGCCGGATGTCAAAGTGGTGGCCAGAAAGCGCTCATAAAGCAGTCCTCACATGGCTCTTAGGAAGAGCATGACCCTCCTCTCCACACATACTACATGCTGTTTGCAGATCTCCTGGACGACCAGTAACTTGTTGCCCATATTTAAAATTTGTATGGCACTTTCGGTTTGCTAAACGTCTGAAATCGTAAAGGCTTGAAACTTGTTTTATAGTATGGCAAGAGTGCTAAGCTTCTACTTCACTGAAAAGGATGGTTTGCCACAATTGTTCATTTTCACCAGAATTAATCACCCAGCCAGGGCACTTTTGGTTTACATATTTAGTTTTTTGTTAGTTTTATTTGGGAAAAAAAAAAGGTCAACATGCTGAAAATAGTCACCAAAATAATTTCTGTAGAAATACATCCTGAAAAACATCTTTCCGCCTACTCAAAGCACATCCAGCACTTCATGAAGGCAACAAAGACTTTTGGATGTGGTTTAGCAGACGGTATGACTACAGTATCAAGAGGTGTTTCTCAAAAAAAAAGTAAAACTTCAGATCTCTGGATGACTCCAGGCCACAACCTCACAAACACCAAGTGTATAGGCTTCGCAAACATGAAGAGGCACATCTGCATGTCACTTTAAAGCCAAAGTGCTTTATCATGTTCTCACTGCCTTATTTAGCCCCTCCCATTCGGTGTTCTGTGGGAAAACCAGAGGTCTAGATCCAAGGGCAGATTCAGGAGAACATCTGCTCCTCATGCTGTTTCTCCCAAAATCTTCCCCCAGCTGACCTCTTGACTTCTTGATTAGCAGCAACATTGAGACACCCTTCTTCCACAGAACAGGTTGAGAGAGGGGAAAGGCTTTTCCATTCACACACAGAGGGGCACAAAAACGCATCTGAGGCCAGACAAATGGGCCTGTGGTGCAGGGGCAAGGCTGGAGGCAGCCTCAAGTAGTAAGTATAAAGGCTTTTCTTTCACAATACTAGCACAACACAGTAACTCTGACACACAGCCGCCATTCAGAAATTGGACATCTACAAGCGTGAAGGGATTTCAAGGCGCAGACAGCCTCTCAGACTGAAGACGCTTCTGTCATGGGCTGGTTAGTACTGTGGTAAACCAGCAAAATGAACAACCATTTGCATTCCACAGAAGGGCCTAGAGTACACCTCAGAGGAACCTCATGCTCCATGGTGTCTTCATATGACAGCTGCCTCCGTGGAAGGGAACCTCTTACTCATGCTTCCAAAAAAAAAATCCTCCACCCTCTAATGCAAAGCCATCACTGGAACCTTTTAGTATACTGGGTTTATAACTTAAAATAGATAGATATTTAGGTCTTGTTTCCCTCATTTTTATTTTGTAGTCATAGAGATTCCTCCCAAGTTACCAAACTGATTTTAGAAATGACTTAAGCTTTTTATTTAGTTTGTTTCCACTGTTTCCTTAAAGAAAGTGCTTATTTGTCCTTGAGAGAGAAGTCACTGGTGCCCAATACATGCACTGCTCTTTATCACGCAGCCACAGAACGAGCAAGCTGGTGTAAAATGGTCCTTGTGAGGACCCCCCCCCAACCACCCACCCTTCAGTGTACATTTGGTGGAAACCAATGACATGGTAAATCATTCACAAGGGAAATCTGTGGAGTACACTTGATAAGAAAAATAGGTGCAGTTGTACAAAGAAAAAAAAAAAAGTGAAAGGCAAGTGTGCAAGCCTGGAATACAAGGTTTACTTTAATGTCTTAGCAGATCCGCCGACGGTGCTTAATATTAGCATGAAAAAAAAAAAAATCACTGCACGGACTGAATTAAGAGATTTTTGTTGGTGGGAAACCAAAATTTACACGATTAACCTTTCAAAACATTACACCCAAGTCTTTTTAGCTCCTCACAAGAACAATAAGGCTGTAATCGAGTGTTTCCTTGTTACATCACAGGGCACTGTTATTATTAGCCATTCAATTTCCAAAGACACTTCCTCTGAGGTCATACTACAGTACGAAGGAACGAAGCCTTATCACCTGACGGCGGAAGCCAGGAAATGTTTCTTAATGGATAAAGAGAAGACAATGTTCAGTCTCTTTGAAAAGGGACATGAAAGAATGGCCATTGGAAGAGAAATGAAAGAGAAACAGGAAGTTATTAGAGCAGTTACACACCTACACAATCCCCCACCAAACAGGAGGAAAAGTCTTATTAGCTTATGATAAACTACACTAAACTATATTTCCATTATGCCCTAAACAACCTTTGACCTTTCTGTGCTCATTGTTCTAACAAAGACTTAAAAATGGTATGAGAAATGAAGTATCAGAAAATTTAGCAGTAAACTGCAAACAGCAACTGTCTTGATAAAGTCACTGATCCACAGCAGTTATTTCACACAGTAAGTTTCTGAAACAAAGCTGAATTTCATGGTTCGACAGTCTACAGTTCCGCCGACACTGCCCGTGATGTGAACTGCAGACTTGTTTCACTGAGGAAGTGTCCTACACCATGTTTAAGGACAGATGTTTGTATGTTTGCTGGTAAATGTACATGAGCCACAGGCTTCCCGTTTAGGAAAAAACTGGCCGAGTAACATAGGGCTGGTCAATATGCCAATATTTCTTATCGTGATAAATTTCATCACAATATTCTTTTCTGAGCACATCACGATAATGTCAGCAATTAAAAAAAAAACGCTTACTGCATGTCTCTTTCCAAAGAGAGCAGAATTAGTCCTTTTAAACAGGACCGAGCACAGTGCAGTGTGTGAAATGATGAAAACTGTTCTTCCTTCTCCTCTCAAACAAATCAACTTCTGAAAAGATAAAGATCATTACATGTTGTAGGAAAAAATAGAGTACAGATGAACTTTTAACTAACAGTTTTGGTTTGAAATTCCCAACAGATCGAATTTCAGTACACACAAATGGCTGGAATTTCACCACACATGGCAGAAAATTTTAAGAGTTGAAAGTAACTTATTTGATTCCTTTTTGAAAACACATCTGGCATGGGTTCTGTGCAGCTCACTTTAAATTGGTTTCAAAATGATGTTTATAATACATTTTTACAGATACAAAACCCAATCCAAACCGTTAAAAGGATGAACGATTACGCCCTAAACTGCACATTCAATTTGTTAAAAAAATACTGCATTAAAAAGATAGAGAGAACATTTAATGTGCTTCCAAAATGGCCCAGGCCTGAAGAACATGGTCGCTCAGTACACGATGATTCATGTTCTATCGTATTGGAATTACATTAACAGTCCATAAATGGATCCAGACATCACAAACATAGCCAAGTCAATCCATTACAAACAGCAAAGGACAGACCACCACAGAGCACACACACCTGCAAGCTGCACACAGTACATTTCTTTTAGCATCCGCGCATTAATCCAGTTAAAATAAGAAACAAAGAAGAATGAAATAGAAAAGAATTAAAAACAAAACACTCCTCTTACCTCTGTGGGAAAACTTTAATCTACCAGGCTTTGAAGAGCAAGTACGAGAAATCCAGCGGGTCCCTGATCTCAAAGTCAATTCTTACACAAGGGCTTGTACTCTTAGTGTGACAAACTTAGACGCGCTCACACACACACACACACACACACACACACACGTGGAAACTCCCTCCCCGACTGAGTGGCTCTTAATCCGTTCTCTCTGTGCAGGACAGCTCAGAGAAAGGAAAATCTGAGAGCCTCACTGTCACCGACTGCAACTGAGACTCAGTGCGCTTTGCTTGTTTAATGGCTACAACTTCACGAAAGATATTTTGCCCTTTTTTTTCCCCTCTTGTTAAGAGGTGTGGCTAGGGTTCCACTTCTGACAGTCTAGACTCTAGAGGCTATAGAGAGTAGACAGTCTGCTGGCTGAGCTCATGTTCCACCCTCACCCAAACACGGCACAACAGTCCAGGGCCAGCGCAGTTAGGAACGGAAGAGAGACACACGCAGGGAAGAGGGAGGAGAGATGACTGGATTAGTCAGTAAATCTGGGGTTATATGGAGCCAAAATTTAATTAGCGCAAACAAAAAGGGCACATGTCAGGCCCACATGCATTTTTTTAAATTAACCTTGGGGGGAATCCAACACAGACCAAATGTGTTTACCCATCAAGTCTCCTTCTCAACTGACTCCAAAAAAGCCCAGTGCATAGCTGAGGTTGAATAAGAAAGTTCATTCAAACAGGCTCATTCAGAAAACCACAGCTAAGCACAGGCCAAAAACAGGACTGGAGCATGCCAGGACATTCTGCAGTTTATTTTTCTTCTTAGACAGACTTTGTGTTCATTGTAGTGTCCTGATCATATATCGTTGTTGGAGTATGTGGTAGAAAGTGAAGAAATCACCAAGATATTAATGTGTAGGTGATTTAATTCCCAAAAGCAAGCCTACATCAAAAACCAGCAAAACACAGTTTGTAAGATCACAGCTTAAAGACAGAAGCATGTATTTAAATAATGCAATAGGACTTCAAAAAATAAGGCTCAGCTTTTTTTGCAAATGAGAAAGTAAGAAAGAGAAAAGAGGTAAGGACAAAAGGCCTTTACAGGTTATTATTTTATTTTGAAAAGGCTTTTTCTTTTTGAGAATGGGTCCAAGCCAAGAAAGCTTTCACTGTGTATTACTAATGGAGTTAAACGTAGCAGCCTTAAAATAAGTTTGTAAATAGACAACATTATTTAAAAATGTGCCAGCAGAATTCACTACAGATCAATGACCTTACACAGTACAGATGATACTACATTTGCAACTTTAATCAGTATGACCATCCATCCAGCTATGCTTATTAGACTGATCATGTTTTAAGCGATTTCACGAGGAGCTTTGTGATTGGCTTCACAATGAAGGCCTCCACTGAACACAATGGCTAAAGAGGATCAGCACTTCAATGGGCCTTGACTTAGTATTGTGAGCAGCGAGGATGGGGCTGGTTGCCTTTGAAATGTGAATGGCTTTGTCAGGATTAGGTGCCGGCCGGGGGATCCTGAGGTCATGCATATTCACTACAGGCAGGAGGCTGGTCCAGGACACACAGAGTGGCCCTCTCAGGACCTAATTAGGCCCTCTCTAAAGCCTAGCAAGAGCATCTATTATATCCAGCAGATAAGATTAACAGCTTATTAACAGCATCAACAGTGTCTCATGATAGATCATTAATTTTCTAAAAATAAAAGTGAAACATCCTTTTCAATGGAGCCTAAACCCTCAATGTGAAAAGACAACTTTAATGTCAATGCAATAGTTGCATTGCAGACCTATGGTCAATGTTTCAAGCCAATATATGAAAGACAGAACCAGTAACAGACTTAGTTTAAAACATGTTTGATGGCTGACTCCTAGACTATCATTCAACTAAATATAACATCCACTGGTGCAAATAAATGTAGCTGTATGGCTGAGTATGTGCTGATGCCTGATTCTTTCCTTTTACTGATCAAAGGAGTCTGGCATTTACTTTACTTGCAAAAGTTGCCTTAAAACTACTTCCTATCTGCTCAATTATTCAAATTTTATTTTGATTACAATCTTGATATTCACTCAAATAAAACAAACAACAATCACTTCCAATTGCTGAGATGGGAAACAATCGAAAAAATGGAAATCTTGCCACCTGCAGCAGTTTTTGACGCCAGGCAATATTAATACTCTTGTTTCTGGCAAAGAGATTAGTCGTTTTTAATAACTGGTAAAAGACCATTCATTTTATTTTGTGGCAATTTTGTTTATTTAAATATCATTCCTATAAATAAAAGGAAATAAAATGACTCAAATACTGTTAGATAAGTTTTAAAAGGTTCAATAAATGCAAAATGTTTCTAAATTTAATTAGAAACTATGTAAATGAGATCTCAATATTGAAAAAAAACCATCAGGATTATGACTTTTGTCATCATCGAGCATCCCTACACATCATTTTGAAGTAGCTAATATTTTTACAGACATACTACAAAATGTTGTTCAGCGCACTGCTTCCCCTCGATAGTCTTCCACATATGTAAGCATACCTGCCCAGCCTGACACATCGCATTTTAATGTTTGTCAGCTTATCAGAAAATGGCAAATCTAATAAGCTGCACAGCATGAAATTCTTTACAAAGCTACAGGACGGGGGATGGATATAGGAATTTCTTCAGTCATTAAGACTTTGCCACGCTTGTATTTGAGTTTATATCCCTAAAGGCTCGAGGACGGAGTTGTTTTAATGGTTTTGATAAAAAGTGAGACTTAATTCTGTTTTAGAACGGACTTTCTTAATAGCTGTTAACTACCCCAAAATCAGCAGGCACACAAAACCCATTCATCAGCCACTCGGGCTACATGCCCAGTAAAGGAAAAAAGAGAAGCATGCGAGAGCTCTCTAAAATATCCAAAGCAGAATTTTCAAAAAACATGCCAAAATGCAAAGAAAATATTCGTGAATGTGTGCAGACAGGGTCTTATTCCAGTTAAACAGGACCAATTGTTTAATACAACATGCCACAGGTCAACACTTTTAAAAGTACTCACAACACCCACAATGTCATATAAAAAGCACACTGTGGTGTATTTTCCCATGACAAAAAAAAGGTAGACGTGAGTAAAGACATTATTATTCGTCAACCATTCACAAAGAGCCACAAACTCAAAGTTGTCTTAAAGTGTTAGAGCTTACAGACGTTGCAGCACAATATTAGCTGATAGTTGTTTTCCATGTGTGTACAGCTTTTACTTTTCCTCCAATTGCAGAACACATGCTGAAATGATGCACGCTTGATGAAGCAATGTAGCTGATCGTATTAATTGTCTCGCTCAGTGAACTTTTTTTTTTTACTGTAGCCATGTCCCATGGTGCACCATCAATTCACAAATTAAATCTAGAGGCAGACAAAAGAGCGGACTCCTGGAATGCAGCCACGACAGGATATAGGGTCAGAGGTTGCCGTCACTTAGCCTCCCTCCACCAGATTCCCTGCTTAACTCTCCCACCTGTCAGAGCACACGGTGTCACGGTGAGATTTACGGCTGTCTTGATTTATGAACTCTCAAATTACTTCAAAAGGGCTGATTAAAGGAGTGAACGTTCAAAAAAAACTAAACAAAAAAAGCTTCATAACATCATCTGTGATGTTATACACTGCCCGTCAAAAAAAAAAAAAAGGACTTGTACAATAGGCACTAGGCATGATGGGTAAATCACTTCATGCGCTCTTCTTACCCTCATGCCCATCACTCTGGAATAGGGTCAATCAGGGTCCAGTCTTTATGCTTTCTAGCAAATTAAAGCCTTTTTTGCGATTAACCTCCCTGATCAGTGGCTTTCTTAAGGCTACACAGTTCTTTAATCCCCGTGAAGATGATGGTTCCCCACTATCCTTCCAGTTTTCAACAATGTGCTGGAGAGTTCTTAACCAAAATTTAGTAGATTCAGCAACTCCTTAGATGTTTTCTTCACTTGATGCCAATAATTTGACCCTTCTGTAACAGATAAACATCTTTTCCACGACCACAGGATGTGTCTTCAGACATGGTTGTTTAAAGAATGAGAAGCTGCTCACTGCATCAGTTAGGGCTAAATAACTTGTTTCCAGCTGAAACAATCATCCACGCAGTAATTATCCAATGGGAGGCTCTTACCTATTTGCTATGTTAAATCCAGGTGGTGGCTTTTTTTGTTTGTTTTTGACAGGCAGCGTAACTATGAAGGTTATCGCCTTTTTTGTCCCAAGTGTCCTTCAACTCAGCAGGTTCTTTTGCACTTTTTAGTTTGCACAGTGGTCTTAATACAGGCATCAATTTTTTTTTTCTTCACAGTTTCAAGTATTCTTTCAGTATCATGGTGTTGAGCGTTCAAAAAAATCTATTACAAAAAAGGAAATGAATGTCCTCTGTAAAGTGATCAGCATGTTCAGCAGTCTTGGCATTCTCCAAAACAGCTTATCAGGATTTGTCTCTTTCAAGTGAACTGCTGAAAGTGAGAAATCTCACTCCAGCAGGACCGTACCAATTTACGTATGCTTGTAGCTTCAAACTGTAACTATAGATAGATCAAGTGAAACAAAAGGTTTGGTCTTATAAAATATATATAAATACTTCAACCACCAAAATAGTCTCTATATTGCTTAATTACTAATGTAATTGATCAATCAAACATTTCTACCAACTACAGTGGTTAACTGTGTCAACTGTGGGTTGTTAGCTTTTGGTAAGAACACTTCTTAACAAAGTGCAAAGAATAGTCAAGAGACAGAGAGGACACCTTGGTTAACATTAAAAGTAATTAGCTATCCCGCTGAACTGTTGAAGTTCACAAGACCCCTGAAGGTGCTCTGGTATCGGACCCAAAGACCATTAAAAGTGAATCTGATTAGTTTGTCCGGCACTTCCCACTGGTGCTCGATCAGAGAATCTGGAGAATCTGGAGACCAAGTCAACAACCTTGTCATGTTTCTTTCTGAACACGTTTTTGCAGTATGTCAGGGCAGCATGTCCTCCTGAAAGAAGCCACTGTCATTAGAGAAGATGGTTCCCTTTAAACAAATGTACCTGGTTTGCCATGTTTAGGTGGATGGTACATTTGTATCATAAGCTGGCATTCATCCGTGTTTAATGTTTTCCCTGAGACGTGATTCTCTGAGCGAAACATACTGATTTGTTCTGATCAGGATTTGTTTTATGGTCATATTGAGATTTGTCGTATCACCTGTCGCTATGTACGATTCCAACGTCATCCATACTTTTACCTAGCACGGTTTCACAGGTCACCCCAGAGCAAACTCCCACACGTTCCCTTGCATGGTTTCCAAGCTCCTTTCAATCTGTTGTCTTGTCAGTTTGTAGGGTTCAAAAGACCATGAGAGCTGTCAGGTTGGAACTTGAGTTTGACAGAGATGTATCACCAACTCAGGCAGTTCCCTTGCCAGAACTCTGCTTTATAAAAGCCTCTTATAAAAGGCCTCAGTGTCAGTGGTACTCCACTGAGCTATTGCCTCTGTCTCCACTGACAAAGATGTTAAATCATGAGCCAACTGTGGAACTGGTAAACATTCGGTTCATGTCATGTCGAGACGAAGGCCAGTTTTGTACGTCTCTAGAGAGTGCCAGTCTCTATTTAGCTGGGACAACAGAGCAAAGTACGTGTCTGTCGGTATGTGCTTTGTTCTGCCAGAACAAAAGAAGTCTATATGCACAAAATCTTAGCAACTTATTTATAATATCCATTTCAGTCATCATTATTGTACATCTGCCTCCAAAATACTAAAATGAAATTAGACAAGTATGTGTTTACAGACTGATACCGCTAATCAATCTTTAGGTATGCATGTGATTTGCCTGACAACAGAACAGAATCAGAGCAGATAAAAATGCACATTTGGCAAATCCAAAGCCTTATTTTGGTACTGAAAGCGGCATCTCCCTAAGTCTTTTCCCTGATGGATAAAAATAAATGATGCGAAATGCTATATATTATGTTGGTCTTGAACTGTCTCCTTGATCCATCTGTAACAAACGTGTGGTTGGGGAGAGGGGGTTATAACTGCGTTATCTAGTCCTAAATTGAATAAGGTTGACTTGACCTGTCCCTTTTCTATTGCAAACTAATCTGTCACCTTTCAAGGTGCAAGTGGAAGGATTAATAAAATTAACTGTGGGTTACTCTGCAGCTTTGGTCTGGACAAGGAAATGGATTAGTGAGAGCTTCAGCATCATCCATCAGAGAAATTGACTGGTGCCTAACAATACAGGTCATGGCAAGACACAGAGGAGGGGTTAGAGCAATCAAAGGAGCATTCAGTGTCTCATGGCAGATTGTGGTTGCACACCGTTTTTCCCCTCTGTCTCTCTTTCATGCTGCTAAAGAGATATTTCCAATTAAGAACAATTACAGCAGGCTTAAAGAAATGTATTTGTGAACAAGCAGCACACGGTACTGCCACTATGAATCTACTCAGAGTAAGCTAACAAAAATAAACATCTAATTAAATTTTCTGCTATTGCAGTTTGAAAGCTTTTACTAAAATAGAAAGATTCAAGAGTTTATTTATTCGTTTGATGACCAATAGGTCCAATAGTCCTTACATAAACAAACAAAAAAAACAAGCACTCGTGAAAAGGGCAGTACTACTCCCCTGCAAACACAGTGTAATGACCTCGGCCCCAAAAGGTCAGGTGTTACATCAACAATGCACAAGAAACTGGGCCAGCCACTTCAAATGTTTCATTTATTTATACTACAAGAAAGGCAATCAAATTCTGCCTTTAGAATAATGCCTTGCTGTTAAATAGCAGTTTTTAAGTCATTGTTACAAACTTTGACACACAGTTTTAAATGATGCTTCAAAACAAAAGGTAGCAGTTGAATCCCTTGATTTACTCAAGTGTCATCTTCCAGCATCATTCCATTCCTGGACACTCAAACTTAAAAGTCCAGGATAATTAAGCTTATCAAGATCCTAGGAAGATAACTAATAAAGACAGGAATTCTAGTCATTTTGCCAGGTCAGCAATGTGAATGTATTTATGGATGGCCGTGCAAGCTGCCAAAATTGCCAACCGCTGAGGCAAGTAGGAAGAATACTGCTGACAGCTCAGCTCTGCCAAGGTGCAAGGTTACCCTGACAAAGCTCCCACCTCTCAAAATGGGGCAACACACACACACACACACACACACACACACACACACACACCATATAGTACACTAAAGATCTTCATTCAAAAGGTTAATACGCTTTTGAATTTTTAAATATGAATCCATTTGTGAACTTATTAATATGAAAACTTTACATATATTTATTTTAATAACACAAATATTTTTACATTTCTCCACCATTTTAAATGAAACAATCTCCATTCTTTTCATTAAAATCTACTAGGTTAGAGGCCATATTTTAATTGAAAGATTTCACCTAAGCATAAGTTATGATCAAACTACTCAAACCCTACAACTCCAAAGCAAAATAAATAGCTAATAATTGTGTTTTGTGAGCAAAGCTACTCTTGTTACAGTTTTGGATTAGAATAATTCTTTATTCATTTCCAGCATGTGATCTGACAATTTTCAATCAGTCCGCCATTTGGACGTGTGCCATCTCTGAACAAAACTAAAACACAGGACGTATCTAGGATTTTAAGCCTCTTTTCTTAAGGTTCATTGATGTTCTGATACAACATGACAGCTGTAAGGGAAACCATGCAGTGAAGCGGTGATTTTATTATCTAGATAATGAGGTCACATGGAGTAGCTAACAGATTTAGTGCCTGGAGATGAATGAATGCGGCTGACCTCACTCGGATATCCAACAGATGCTTACAGTAGCACCAGGAATCCTCAACACCTTTGAAAGCACCACACAAAACATGACTGAGTTTGGAGTCTGCAGACTAAGCTTCCTTCTACATCTTCTCACTCCGACCACACAACTTGGAAAATTAAAAGATTAGCATTGTATTAGAGTGCTCCCACCTTTGTAAAAGGCTTACGAAGTCAAAAAGGTACATCTTCCTTCTACCACATGGAAAGGGAGACAACTATTTAGCATAAATGGCAATTTTAAAGGGAAATAATGAGGTCAGGTCTCTGTTCAACAGTTTGTACGGTGTCAATAAAAAAACACTCCCAATGCACCTAATATACTGCAAGTGATTTATTAAAGAACTGAGATCCACAAAAATACACAGAGGCAGAAGGGCATTCAATTGTAGGACATGTTAAGCATTTTTATGGCCATTTTAGAACGTGAGTGGTTTCCAGGTCCATTTCCCCTGCTATGTATAGGAAAGAGCATGGAATACAAGCGCCAATCACGTCCAGTTATGCTGGGCTGCTATAAATGGACCCGAAACAGACTGCCAGATGAAACAAACTCTACTGTACAGAAAGCTGAGTCAAAGGTTAATGTCCAAAGAGTTATAAGTAAAAGTGACAAGCGCTGAACAGCAGAACAGGACACAGAGCTCCCGACTTGCTCTGATCTCTACACCATCACATGAAGTTGGTAGGCAAGCATTCCCCATTTTCTCTCTTGGACGCTTCTCCAGTCACACTCAGCATAACAGACCTTTATTTATCATGGTCGTTCATCTTCCTGCTGCTGAAATGAATCATGGCCATGTTCTATCAAGCAGAGTTTGAGCTGACAAGCAGATGCTTTGGCTCAGGGAGTTCAGTACGGGTCAAGCTTTTCTTTCAGTGAAAAGACATGGGTGTATTTTCTCATTGACCCAAGTCCTCAAAGAGTGGAACAGGAAGAAGAGTGTAGTGCACTACTTTGCCCTGGAGGCTGGCCTTAAAACAAAAAAAAGTGCCGTCTGACCTTGACAGGACCAGAAGTAGTGACCTCTGCGCTTATAAATGCAAACAACTGAGAGAGACTGGGTCTCAGAGAGGAGGAAAAGCGATAGGAGCTATGAGGTCGATCTGGCTCTTATGCAATGGACCCACCCCCAGGGAGGCTACATCGGCTCCTGAGTGAAGACGATACTGGGGCTTCGGAGGCCCAAGCTATGGCTCACATGCCACAGATCACTCTGTGCCAACTTTAGAGATCAGACACCTTGTCTCCTTCAAGAGCAAGTCACAAGCTCAATGCCCTTTTCCAAGAATAATAACAGGAATGAACAGCAAGTGCATATTTTAACAATAGTAGAAAACCAAAAAATGTTGAATAATGCCAAAAGCCATAGACAAGAGCAAGTAATAGCTCAAAATATCATATAATACTCTGTATCCTAGTGTTCTTTCCTACCACAAATGTGCGTGCCACTAGCTCTGTGGCCACCCTGAGTACTATGGTTAGACCATGTGCACATGAGGTTAAACTGAGGGAGCCACCATTGGAATTTGTCAAAGTGTTCCAACCTGTGTGACTGTATGTTTAGTGGATTTCCGTTAAACTGCATAAGAGAATACAGCCCTGCCAGAGGAAAGCCTTCACTCCACCACCAGCAGAGAAACTGCTCTTGTTAAAAACTTGCTGCGGGCAAATGGAAGTCCCGACACCAATTATAATGGCAGACAAACCTGGCACATTACAGCCCAGACTATGATTAACCACACCATCTTGGACAATAAAAGATGCCTGGAGATGGCCGCTTAGTGATAATGAGATGCTTTTAACCCCTGCTAGGAAATATCACAATGAGAACCAGGCAAAGAATTTCCGGCATACAGCTCAGATTAGGCCTAAACAGGAACCATCACAACTCAACAATCTAATAAACCTGGTCATACAAGTTTCCCAATTAACAAGACATTCAGGAAATAAAAGATGGATCTCAAACATGCCATTAAGTCAGGGAAAGCAGTGTGATGTGTCCAACATTGCAGAAAAGACAAACAAGCCTTCAAGTTCTTATAACATGTCATCATTATGAACTAGTGGATACCAACCCTGGCCACAGTATAATATTACGAATATACAAAAAAAAGTTTCCAGTGAGGTCTGAAACTCCACAATGCAGCAAGCCACAGGGTTTGATAGCTTTCACCATACCATGGCGCTTTTTTTTTACAGCACAGATAAATCGTTCATATGGAAAATTACCCCCTTGCTATGAGGAGCCTTGTCAAGGGAACCTCATCAAAAAGAGATTCAGAAATGTGTGAAAGAGGATAAAAAACAACAGTCATTAAAAATGTCCTGATCCTAATGAGATTTCCTCTAAGAGAAGATGGAATAAACATTGAGGGAACGAGTGTACCGCAACTCAACAAGCTACTCAAAGCTGCAAGAAAAGAAAATCCCACAATAAAGCAGGAAAACGTATTAAAGTCAATAAACGCTTGATTAAAAGAGTGTTCGAATACACCAAAAGAATTTGAATTAGTTCACCCTGTATATGGACACTTTCCTTTCAAGTGCTGAAAGAACATTACGCTGTGAAGACATACGTGCTGTCTCATCACTAATGGAGGACTGACAATGTAAAGTGAATGAGTGCCTGGAAAAATGTTATCATTGACAATAATGAGGAGGTTGAAAGCTGTAAATAATGAAGTGTCAAAAGTAGGGTGGTGCTGTAAAACAATATTGGTTTTAGTTTTCTATTACTGACAGCGAGTAGCCTCGTACTTTCTGGGCAACACTATTGGACACTATTTGACTGAATGTTAAGTAAATAGGCAACTATTGTTTAGGGATTTAAAGCCAAAGAATAGATGGTATTTACACCCACTAAAGAACAAATTATATGTTTTTTTCTCCTCAAAAGTTCTGGACACGCAAGTTTCCATTTGTTAATTTAGCCCACAAAGTGCTAGTTTCCAGTGTAAAACAATAAAAAGGGTTTTAAAGAAACGCGAATGAATGAATGAATGAATGAATCAGTGCACCTGTAATCAAAGTACAGTATTTTCTCCCCAACGATCTTCACAATAGCGCTCTGGTTAGGGCTGCCTAGTCTTAAATCTTTTTAAGGGGGTGTGAGGGGGTGTGAGGGGGTGGCAGTGGTCTAGTGGTAGGGTACTTGCCTATGGACCTATGGCTCAAGAGGTCCCAGGTTCGAATCCCACCTCTGGCACTACCACCACTGGGTCCCTGAGCAAGACCGTTAACCCCAATTTGCTCCAGGGAGACTGTCCCTGTAATTAGGGTATGGAAGTCACTCTGGATAAGAGCGTCTGCTAAATGCAGTAAATGTAAATGTTAATGGCTTGTTCCAATTTCTCCACTTTCTCTAAGCAATTGGTGCAATAAGTATTTATACTGAAACAACATTATTTGAGGCAAAGTTGCATTCTAAGTACCTAGATGAATCTGTTACCTACTTAAACAACATGAAACAAAGTTGCTATTAACACGGAGTTATAAATAGTCAATCTGTTATATTTTGGCACATTTTCGGAGCAGCAGCTTCCAAACACAGGGTCAGCCCTTCCTTCATAGATTGTGTTCAGAGCAAAAATTCTCCAGTTCCAATTGGGTTTTAGTTGCAGCACTACATCTTTTCAGTTGCAAAGCTCTTTGTAACAAAGCCTGACCGGAAAACAAAGACTATAAACAGTATCATGATCATCAGTTTCCATTTTTTTCTGTGTTCTGCGACTTCCTTCTTCAAACCGAAAAACAGACTTGCTCAAGCAAACAGACAAATGTCAGAATTTCTTGCGGTGCTGATCCAGTTTATCTGAAATGCTACAAATGACAACTGTGATAATGACATTAGATTTGTGGATTTTCAAGCAATATCTGCCTTTATCTAAAGATTACTTTATTTAGTTTCTGCAACCACATTAAAATGCTCAAACGTCAATATAAGGTGTCAGATCAAAAGTCCTTGGAGGGTTAATATGAAACCAACATGTAACTAATTCAACAAAGTAAAAGTTTCTTTGTTTGTTCAAAGTTCTTCCAGAAAGAGCTCCTGGAATTCTGCACCCCCACTGAATTCCTCTTCATGGTGGCCCATTTGGAGAGCCAACAAAAGGTCTGTTGAGCATGAAGCATAGTGGGACAGCGATGACCCATGGCCACTAATCCTTAAGGGAAGCGTGCATACTCAAGGCCAGCCCCCAGCCAGAGGCATTACATCAGACTCTGCTGAACGCAGCCATAGAACGAGCCAGTTTTCCTGAAAACTACCATATAAATGTCAGCACTCTAAAGATTGTTCTCTTGGGAATGTCACTAACACTGCCTATGCCTGAACCAGGACAGATTAGTAGAAAACCTCTTTTAATAGAGCTGAATGTTTGTTCTTAGGGATAGCTTTGGATTACAAAGTGTGCCAACAGAACTGATCTAACTGTTGAGAGAATCAGTCAGACCGAGGTCTTATTTTTAGCACCACCAAAATGGAAAAACGCACTCAAAGTCTCTTATTTGTTATAAAAAGGTAGCCATTTGTAGATTTCTATTTTTCCCCCACTTGGCTAAGAGTAAGGCCAAGTGATTAAAAACATGCAGTTCAGTTTGTAACTTCTCTCCCTTACTCTGCGGTGTAAGAATGAGTGAGCAGGTAAAGTTTACTGAAAAAGAAAAAATGTTTACAGGGCCATGCCAACATGTAACAGCAGAAGCAGTTTTAAAATACAGACCCCAGTTAAACAGTGAAGCTCAGAACAAGTGAGGAGAAAGTCAAGAACAGTTTTCTGGCTGTAAATCACTTCGTCTTTGAAACCCAATCGTAACGTTTTGTTTTCTGACCAGTCTAGCCAGTAGAAGGTTATTTAGGGTAAATCTAATTTACAAAACTGCATAGATCCAGTTCTTGGTAATTCAGCTTGGGTGCACCATGGGCAAGTGGACAGAAAAACAAGTTAAAGAGGTCTGACATGCCTGAAATCTTAAGCCATTCATTTCTTAGGAAAGAAGGTAGCACAGACGCCCCAAACACTCCTACAACTCCATAAGAGCTCTGCCATATCAGGCTCCACAGATGTTAGCCTGAGAGCAGTAAGAAGTTATTTGACCCTTATCTGCAAGGACTCGCAAACTACTTTAAACTTAAAAAGTCTTTCATTTGCTTTGTTAAAATCCCCGTATTACGAAACAGGATTACATTTATAGCTTTGGAGCACAAATCAGCAAATGACCAAATATCCTACCCACTAGATGCTGAGCCTTTTCTCATTTCTCTGCTTTTCAGGGAAGACAGCAGCCTATTCCAAAGACCTGGAAAACCCAAAACAGAAATTTTGGTCAAAAACACTTTAAAAGACAAGGGATTTCTTAAGCATATCTGACTTTGATAACCCACATATTATTCCTAAAGCAGACAGCAATCCAGCCCTGCATGTAAAACAGGTCAGACCTTATCATCATTTCACTCACATTCACCTCAGGGGCAAGAAAAAAAAAAACGTTGGAATTTAATCCATAAACAAACACAAGCAGATATACATGAGGGCACAATTTTGATGTCTGACTAGTTTTAGCAAAACTTTATTTTTTGTGAAAACTAGCTACAAAAAAGCAGTTTATTTCACCTCTTAACTTCACCCAAGTTTGATACAGATATTGGAACAAGCAATACATCACAAAACCTTCAATCATTTTCACAATACACAAAATAAATGTATTAAAATATTTATCTTTGGTTTGATAAGTAGCATCTCTATTAGTACCATATATACACAACACTGCTTTAAAATCCAATCAACCAAGGCTTATTCATCTCTCTTTATAATGAAACAGAGTTGGTAAGTATTGACTGTCAACAATATGCTTAGAAAACTAATGTTCTTGTAATGCATCACATTACAAGATATGTTCAAAATATGCTTTATACCAACACTAATGGAAAAGGAAAGCCAGCCTGGTTTTAAGATTGATTTCTCCTGCAAGGATAACTAATAAGGATCTAATTATTAAACAAATTGATGGAATAAATCATATGAAAACCTTTCAAAACGAAATGCTGTTAAAACAGCTGAGCAATCAGTTGCATAAATGAAATCATGACTGTTAAAGCAGAGATCCCACTCTGGTTCCATCCATCTTCAGGAGACAATAGACAATGTCCAGCAGAAGTCACCAATCAGTTTCTAAGGCTTCGGTCCCATCTGTGTTTGCACTTATGATTAGACTGATTGGAGCGGCTGTCCCTGTCGAGTGACAGTGACTCAGCCCATCGATCAAGGTTTCAATTAGTGATTGCGTCAGACAAAGCAGAGCATGAGGGTCTTTGGACAGAAGACATATAAAATGGTCTACTACCTGCCTGTCCTTCGCTTAATTTATAATTAAAGAAATCTCTGTTCTCCATCTTAGTTCTGCCAACCGAAAAGACGAGTCGTAAAGTTGAGCCAAATCTAACAGACTCTTCTTGTTAACAATATGTATGTGTGCCCATATTGACTGTGTGAAAAGTCAGAGCCTAATGTGTGTTGTTAATCTGATACTCAAGCTATACCATCACGGATCCCTTGCATTTTCCCCCCCAAAACTAGTCTGACTCACAAAAACGCACATGGAAGCTGCTGCTTTTAATTATAGGCTCTAACTGATCTTTCTGCTAACTCTAGGTTGTAAACTGGTTAATTTTGCTACCCCTGCTTCATAATTATTGGTAATGCTTTTCATAGTAAAATACTACATTCTCATTTTCTCTCTAAAGGATGCATTTTCTTCTTGATGTTTCCTAAAAATCTTTCATTCTCCAGCTTTTCTTTCCCTCTGTCAGCTTTAGTTTGCACAACAGAGGCTTGGACACAGACTCTTTGATTTGATCTGTAAACACTAAAAGGCCAAATGAGCAAAAGCTGAATCATCTCATGAAACTCTGAGGTGCATAATAATTGTTGATGTGTTCCCGGTGAATATAATCACTGATCTGGCCAAAAACTAAGCTCTTACATTAATAGCATGCCTACAGCTTACTGGTCTAAAAAAAAAAAAAATACTGGACTACTGACAAACATCGAATGGCAACTTTTTCAATAAACTGCTGCAGAACTGAAGTAATTCAGTTGTTGCTATAAATGTTGACAACCAGTCCAAACTGCCACCAGCAATTTAGGAAAAAAAATGATCATTTAAAACATGCCACTGGCAGCAACAACGCACACCAAGTGGACCTTTGTTCAGCAGTGGTCCATTCACATGTAAAGGTAAACACTGGATCAGAGGTCTTGAACTCCAGGTATTTCTATTTAAATAAAATATACATAATTGCAGTGTTACTTGCAGATGAACCCTATATGTCTTGAGTGGATAAAAGAGCAAAAAAAGTGGCTAAAAAGAGTGAAAATACAGCTAATGCCATGTGGTCAGGTCACTGGCCCCTGACTGCGAAACTCCACAGAGCAACAATACATCCCCCCGCATTCAGTACTATACGTTTAATCCGATAGCTCGTTGAACACATCACTTAAGCCCTTGATGTTTAATCTTCATTTTCTTTTCAGACCACGCGGGCAAAAGCTGAGACGTGACGTGAAAGAACACAATTCAATTTGAATCACTGCATTAATCTTCTCAGGGTTTTCCAATTTGTCGCCATTTAGGTGTGTCGACCCAAACACGAGCAAGACACTGATTTCCATCTGTTCAGCTAGTTTAGTCTCTCTCGAATGGGCAATTACTGGATGGCATTTGTGTGGATGAACAAGAGCCTCACCTGCACCCCTGAAAGCAGCACCTCCATCATTTTCAAGCATCTGAATTTAGCAAATCAACCAGTCTTGGGTATGAAACAGACCTGCTCTAGTGTAAAGCTTTGAGGTCAGACACATGACAGGGTGTTGACCAGACCTGTGGTATGGAGTTCTGTCTCTGCACCGCCAGGGACAGCTGGCCAAGATGAAACCACCCATGCCACTCATTTGCCCATCGTCTTTCTGCTGCATCCATCTTCCACAAAGCATTCAATGCTCATCTTAGCTTAGAAAAGCTTTTTATAGTAAGCTCTGAACACATGCAAAAACGTAACACTTCAGAAAAGGAAGGCTGTAATGAAAAACGCTCTGGTTTGTTGTGAAGGAGTCAAGATCTGATCCCATTTTCAATTTTTGTGCACTCAAAACAGAAATAGCATTTCATTGCTGATGGGCACTGATATCCAACCTACAGAGTGTTGAAGCAACTCAGGTATGTTTGCCTGCTTTTGATTAAAACACAGTCAGTTTTGTACTATTTAATTGCTCAACAGAGTCCAATGTGTGAAGCCGTTTTTGCATTTCGATTCTCCAATTCCAACAAGCCATTCAGCACTAAAATCATTACACTTTTACAAAATCAGACCACTCTTACAATCTGATGAGGCTTTTCCCTTAAAGGCCAAAAGGCAAAATGGGAGTGTTTTACACAGCATAAGATTTCCTATTTTAACCTACTAACAGAAATCATGAATATTTAAAGAGATGAGCGGAGATGAAAAGTTGAAAAAGCTACAAACAGGGAAGCGCTCTCTGCACAGTGCTGCAGCTCAGAGAGAGCTGGCAGTTTGTACAGCTTCATTCCTTTGTGCACGCTCTACATATACAGACAATAAAAGTCCCTCACCGTACACCCTTATAAGGGGGGATAAAGTTTGGACAAGAAATATGACTTTTTTCATTACTTGCCCTCCACAGGATTGGTGGTCTCATGAAAAACAGCTATTTAAAATCCCTAAAGAGAGACAAGGGAGCAAGGGTCAAACCCTCATAGCCTTAAAGAGTTAACTCTTAAGCTAAGCTATTGTTGTGTAGATATTAAAGCCCTTGGCCACATGCTGGACAGATTTAATAACCTTGGGAGGGAACTACAGACTTTAGACAATTAAAGGTTGCCAAAAAACCAACCTTAATTTATAGTTAGGCCTTTTGTACCTTAGGCACAAAATAACTATGATTTATTTTTTAGAACAGAATAGAATTTTTTTTTTTTTGAGTCGAATGTTCCTGCTTTAAAACAGGATTGCATAATGTCCCAAGAGATCTCAATATTAAGTTTTACCAAACTCTTATTTTGGTGCATAATTGATTCTTCTGGGGGGGGGAAAGGCATGTCACAGATGTTTCCATGAAGTATAAAACTAAAAGGGTTCCCTTAATGAATTTATGAATCCCTGTAAAAAGTGAAAGTGACAACCCTTGTCATTGCGAGGTCACCATGAACCACAACGAAATTGGACCTCTGCTTTTAACCCATGCACACAAACACCGTGCAGCAGTGGGCAGCTATTGAAAGCGCCCGGGGAGCAGTGACGGGGACGGTACCTTGCTCAGGGGTACCTCAGGGTAACCTACTTGTGAGGGAATCGAACCCACAATCTTCCGATGCGGGGCAACTCCCTAACCACTAGGCCACCACTGCCCCTGTATCTGTAAACATAAAATGTGTTTTTCAACAGACGACGACTAATGACGAGAGAGCTAAAGATCTCATGCCATGGTCAGATCGTGAACTTGATGATGTTGTTACCAGGACAGATCCCCGATGCCAAATGGCATGTCTGGGCCAAGTCACTGCAACCTTGTGTTTGTTCCAGCTGCTGAAACACCGCTGGCGTCCAGGGGTCTCTCTGGCAGGACAGTATTCTTCTTCAACCAGACACTCCACCCTGCCATTACACCACTCCCCAAACAAAAGGCTTTAGCGCGACCACAATATTGGGAGCAAAGGCCACCCTTTGTGGGACGATGAGCCTCATGTCTTGTCTAGGTGGGTATTTATCATCCCACAGTGTAAATTGCATTCTGGGAACAGATTGGCCTCAGTTGCACTTTAAAAGCTGCAAATATTGTAAATACACTTATTTCACACTGGCCCCTTGTGCATTCATCAGGTTTTGGGGACTTTATTTAACTGACAGTGAATTCATGCAGGAATTAAAGCCTCACCCGCACAAAAGCTGCACAAAGTTTAAGCTGCTGAGAAGAAACCGACCTTTGGTTAGAAATTCATTCGAATTTTCCGTTCCACCTTAAATGGCACATGCGCCAGACGGTGCGCGCGGCACGAGCGGCAGAATGCAATTGTAGTTTTAAGGTGGAACGGAAAATTCGAACGCCGTGGCAACGCTGTGCAGAGTCCTGTCCCTTTAAGAATCGGTCCTTATTCCAACGGGGAGCGCGTGCAGTACAGTCCGCGTGGATTTAACCGATTTAACAGATGGTAATCGTTTTAACAGCGTTATAAAACAACACGGTCCTCAGAAACTACTTTGGCCCTAGTTTGATGGTCTTCAGGCGTGTAAAACACGGCAGCAACTCCAGAGCAAAGTCTGAAACCCCGAGAATGAGAGAAAAAACACAAAGCCACTCTTTCAGCTCTCTGTCCATTTAATGTTCACATTTCACTACAGCAGCTCGCTCTCTCAAACACAACGCCAACTTTACTCACCCACTCCCTACTCCACTCTACCGCCTGTTCACAGACAGCAGCTCGAGCCGTTCACGCCAGTGGGAGTCTTCAAACTAAAGTTTTTCTTTCATTAATCTGAAATATCCCGGCTGGCTGAGAGGATACAGAACTCGCCTCAAACTGGGATTCCCTCCTGCCCGGCTCTGAGGGGGGAGGCGATAAGCCCCGCCTACAATGATGGACGGGTCCGCGCACCAATCAGAGCGCAGGGGACGCACGTGTCATTAGAGTGTGTAAATATGTAAAGGTGGGAGGAGAAGCGCTAATGAGAGGAGCACATTTTCAGCACGCTGCTGGGACGAGCTGCTCTGGGCTTTGGGAAGGTGTGTGGACTGAGTTTGAATGAAAAGTGAAAAGTAGGGGATTTGTTGTGATTTTGATAGACAGACAGACAGACAGATAGACAGGTAGATAGATAGACAGACAGGTAGGTAGACAGACAGACAGGTAGATAGATAAAAATATTTATTGTTAATTTTTTTCTTCTTTAATTTAAACACCCAGGGTCTGAAACTGGCCTCAGAGTTGATTTATTTAGTTAATACATTTGTTTATCTAGGCTTAAAAATGATGAGGTTTGAGATTATTATGGTTACATTTCTCAGATTCTCATATCTCATGAATTAATATATTCATTGCCCTCATAGTCATATAATCTCATATTATCATATAACCTCATATAGTAATCTCATGAAGTCATCTAATCTCATAAAGTCATATAATCTCATATAGTCCAGCCTATGTTTACTATGAGCAATCTGTTACATGTATAGCTCTCAAGGCAAAGAAAAAATATGAGAAATGTTGCCACGGCACTGATCAAGTTCATGCAAGGCTTGCGATTTGCATGTACTGACATCAACTGTGATTCATGACTTATTTCATTCTGCAGAGGCTTTTATACCTTACTTAAACTTTAGTTCATTGTTCACTACCCTGATTTTTCTATTTTTCTTTTTTCGCAAAAGGGAAAGGTTTATTGTTGTTTTCCATTCTGTGTCAAGTAGGATGCATCCTGTTTTATATATTTAATATATTTTTTATATTTAATATGCATGTCTATTATATATTAAAACATACGTTTGCTTTTTCATGACAAAAGAAAATCAAATAAGGATTGTTTGCTGCCTTGCAGTCCAGTTCGAATTTACTATAGACAGTGGGGGTGAGAATAGTCCTGCTGCTCTGGCCTTTGGTCTATTATAAGGTCCTATCTGGCAGCTCCTGGGGAGGCTGCTGGGCCTGTATCCAATTATGTGTAATTGACTTTGAATGACATCCTGTCCCCGTCATCCACACTCCCTAGACAATGCAGTCCTGGCTGGAAAAGAAGCAAGCATGTCCAAGACATGTCTCATCTAGCACACAGTGTATGTTAGGTCAGGGGCAAGGTAAGTCTCAAAGATACAAAAGGCACTATGTGCAGTGACAACCATTTTCCAAATCATGCCACGGCCCAAAAAATGTGCTGAAACTAGCAGCAATGCATCGGCCGAGCCATGTGCCACTAGCGCCCACACTTACTCTACAAATTTAATGTGCTTTAATAGCCATGAAAATAAGGTCATCACAGCAATTGTGCGAGAGACACAGTAAGTGATTTTTTCCCCTCTTTTCCCCTCTTTTCCCCCAGTGCTCCATGGCTACCTTTTGTACAGTGCAATCCAACCATTATCACCCTCTCCGGCACTGAGCTCACCAAGAGACAACACTCTTTCAGCTCCTATAATTGGCATGGTAATTTGCCATGGGGTGTATAATGGATGTGGCTGGGGAGAAAAGTTCTTTGGGCTGGATATGAGCATGTGAATATGTATGTGTTACGAAGGGAGAGAAAGTAGGAGTAGAAATTTATCACTGAAAAGCGAACTGGAGATTTGAGAGGCTGAATAGGGGCCCATTTTTCAATGCACACTTCTGTCAGCGTGTATCTTACTCTTCTCCACGCACTGCCACCATCCTGATGGCTTGAAATGTATTAAGAGGGCAAATTATTCCCCTTGACATGACTAGCCTTAATTTTTCAATGTTTAATGAAAGAAAACTCGTCTTCAGTGGAGTTTAAGTGATGTCTAACATGGTCCAAATGTCCTAGCTAATGGAAAATCAATGACACTAATAGGAGACTGACCACAACAATCTTTATAGGAAGGTATTAAACATACCGCAGCGTCTCTTGGGGGCAAGCAAGGTTTTTTTTTTCACTGTCATGATGATGTACAGGTCTAAATGCCACCCTGGCAAGAATCCAGGGGAACACAGATTGGCCACATGTTGTTAACAAGTAACAGCAAGTGAATGCATAGAAATAAAAAATAGAAGACATTCTTTTCAATGAACGGATCAAAGACTGGTGAGTGAGACAGGATGCTTACAGACAGTCTGAAGTTTAAGTGTAAGCGTGCTGATGGACCAAGAGGTTGCAGGTTCGAATCCCACATCCTGCACTACCATCATTGGGTTCCTGAGCAAGACCCCGAACCCCAAGTTGCTCCAGGGAGACTGTCCCTGTAGTTAGTGACTGTAAGTCGCTCGGGATAAGAGTGTCTGCTTAATGCTGCAAATGTACGAGGGAGATCTTTGCACGTAGATCCACTTAAAATGGGAGAAACCAACTGAAATGATAGCAGTTTTATTATGTGAGGCTGATATAAGTATATTATTGGTTTCTATGAACTTTGTATCTTCTTTTTATTGTTCTCACAGGCAAGGAAATAACGGGGGTCCCCTGCCATTCAAAAATATTTTAACTTTCACATTTACAAGCTGGATCTCTTCATTTCCTTTTTTATGTATCAAAAGTGTAATATTAAATTGTGTAACATTGCATCAATTTCTTTCTTTTGAAAGAAAGAGGCTGATGTGCTGTTATATACCACTGGTATAGTGGTACAGTATATTTATCCCATCAAAAAATAATGGGAGCATTAATGGATCTTAACTTTAGGCAAAGCAAGTGGTATGTGCTTAGGATGAAGGGCAGATTGCTGGTTAATGCACAGAATGTTTTTGACAGCAATTTAGAAATTTTGACTGCATTAACAGTTGAGTAACGGCTTCTGCTGGGCCACGGCAACACCATTTGGATAAACCACACGCAGAGCTGCAGCAGGTTGTAGTATTTATAACGGATGTTTTAAGGTTAAGGTTAAGCTAATGATTATTTTGGACAGGGATGCATGATTTTTTTTATTTCAATTTTTTTTACACTGATACAAATTTACTTACAAATCTTTCATTTGAATGTTTTAAATTTTACATTTTGAGGATATTATAATATCAATATGCATAAGAATCTCTGTTACATATGCAGACCTAGATTTCCTTCATTTAAATTACACAGCCTTAATCTGAAGGACTGTATATGTTTAGCCGTTAGCACTTAAAGGTAAATTGGGGAAACTAAGCTTTGATTACTTAAAGCTTTGGCTACACACTCTAGAATTCTCTGCGTATCACCCGGTCAAATGCAGGCCTTACATAAGCGATGGAAATACTCCTGGTTTCTGAAGCTTTCAGATGAGGCCTTTATGCAACAGCACTGTCCTCTGGGGGAAAAGGCCCAGCTAAAGGCACAGCCTTGAGCTTTTCGGGCACCAAAAGAGATGATCACACGTCCGCTCAGTCATGATGTGTGGATAAATGCAAAGATTGTAATATTTTTAATGCAAAGTTGCAATTTAAGTGCCATTGAGTCCGTCTGTGTCACAGTAACATGTTAAGTGTAAAATCTATGTACAATGACCTTGTATGTTCTTGCCTTTGTTGTCTATTTGTCTCCTTGATTTTCTTCATTAGGAGCACATTAGGCTTCGCTTTGAGTGTATTGAAGATGTGTTTCCTTTCATTAAACGGGAGAGTAAAGTCTGTGTCCCCACTAATACTTCCAAGAGACATTACAACACACCACATCCTAGAGGCGCCACAATCGAACAAAAAGACCAAAACCTGCATTCAGTCTTTATCCGGGATCATATTACTCTCTCTTTTATGGAGTCTACTTTTTCTTGTCACAAGAGACCATTAAGGTAGCAGCGCTGAGACACTCTGTTTGGTGTTTCTGGTCCAATATCCCTGACATAAGCCATGAAAAAGTAAGCCAATGGCAGACACACCCAGTGTTTTTGTCATTTGTAAATGTTTTTATAAAACCGAGGTAGCCAAAACGGGGGGGGGGGGCACAGTTGTATGCAAAAGATTGCACACCCCTGGGCAAATTGCATGTTTTGTTGATTTTCTTGGTGAAAATAAGTACACAATCTCTACAGAGACACTGCACAATACAGCATTATGGATTATTTGCAGCAATGTATTTGCTGGGCTTCATTGTGGCAGGAATCAAAGTTTGATCATGTAGTTTTTGGTGCTTTCCACAACAAACCTCCTGAGCAGCCTCATCACTCACTAATATGGGACACTATTTATGTTTCTTATGAACGAGCAATTACAATAAAAGCCAAGCTGTTGTTTTATATTAACCCATTATATCATCCCCAGGAGTGGAAGGTCATGGATTCAGATCCCAGATCAGTAGGTTGCTCTGAGGTACCCTTGAGGAAGGTACTCTCCCCATCACTGCTTCCCGGGCACTTTAAGCAGCTGCCCCCTGCTGCAGTGGGTGAAATGCAGAGGAAGCATTTCGATGTGTCTCACTGTGTGCTGTGCTGTGTTTCACAATGACAATAAGTCACTTTCACTTCAAATGATGTTGAATTTATGAAAAATTAGTAAAGAATCCATAATTCGTGTTTATTTATTGAATGTAACAGACTGGAGAAAATGTATTTTTTAAATATATTTTTTTCCAATTTTGTTCCATATTTAATTTTGATGGGAGTTGTATATGAATGCCATGTGCAACCTGATCCTACATCACAAATAGAAGATCCAGCGAGAAAGGGAATACAAGGTACTGAGAGTGACACAGGGATTCTACAATGATTTTTTTTTTATGCATTTGTATGCACACACCTACTCTCTCATTTTTCTGAGCTTTTCCCATTTAAACGCACTCAGAATTGCATGCAGCCTATAATGTTAAGGTAAAAACCTCATTTTGAAGAGCAGAATGTGAAAAATGAAAGTTGATGAATGCTGTAATGCAATGGGTTTTGCAGTTTTGTTATTAAACTTAATACTTCAGACAGTTACAGCTCTTATTAATATAACCTAACCCTGTAAGTTTGAAGTCTTCACTAATAAGGATGTATATAATACTTAAGGACATCCCTAAACAGTTCTTTTTCCACATTTTGGGAAAGTAATTAATTCTCAGAAAGCATTAATATATCATTTTATTATCACATTGAACCTTTTCTGCTACTGCCATTAAACATCACTAGTTAAACTGAGCATGTATTATATTCTCAGGAAAAGGTTATATCAGTAAAAAATGCAAATCTGTTATTCAGCATATATTAAAAGGGGCTTCCAATTTTAACACATAAGGGGGATTATTAATTATTCCTTTTGTGGAGTTATTACATTAACACACACTGTGTGTTTGGGTTTAAGTCTTTAGACTCTTCAATAACCCTAAAGGGCTCATATGGAAAATAAACTAATTGACCTCTTTTTTGGAAACAAGACCACACAGTCCACACAGTGCACCTGTACTGCCTACAGCAGTTTAGCCTCACATCCATACTAACTATAAGGGGTGATTCAGTCTGGATAGCTTTAATTGACAGTCACTATACAAGGCTGTCAGTCAGAGCTGAGCTTATTTACATATGTCAGTCTTAAAGGCACAGTCAAATAAAAGTCAGCCTGTTTAATTGCAAGGGATAAAGAGAGGTTGGAAAATGGTCTTTCAAAAATAAATGAGTTTGTGTGGTGATGAATTTGACTGCTCCCTATAGAGTCATATTGACTTGCATGGAAAATCTTCTTCCTGCAAAAGCACACCATGCAGTAAATTTAAATTATACCTGTTTATCGCAAACCATACAAACACCGGTGGATCTCAGGGGAAAAACATAAAAAGGACGTAGGAGATGGGCTCTTTAATTATGCAGCAACAGGTAGGGCCGCTCATGGAAGAAGAAAGATGGGAGGGGAGTGACCAGTCTGATGATGCTGTATGTTTTGCATTCGACCATGGCAGCCTGGCACAATGTGACCAGTATAACCAAAAATGGATTATTACAACATAAGGACTGGGTGATGTAAATGAATCTTGAAAAAACAGGAAAAAAAAAACCCCACAAAGATTTTGTACGATCTTGCGTTATTCTCATCCTTGGCCATTTGAAAAACACAAGTCATGATAACTCTCTTCATTATCAGATGTTACAGAAAGACAGGAATAAGTGTGATGAACTTGTGTTTCATGCAAATTCTAGTGCTGCCTTTTTGCACAGTCACTTGATCCTCCCAGACCGAACCAAGTGCTTAACAGTACTCTGCTCATCTCCAAATGGATGTTCGTGCTGCTGGTGTCGGTTAACTCGAGATACGTACTGGAAAAAAGCAACCTTATGAATCTACAATAACATGGAGCCATTTCCCGAGCTTTGTTGCAGTCAAAACATCGGAGTGATCTCCTATCCTGCATTTTTTGTTTTATTAACTTATTTATAAGTGGGGATACAAGTGGGGATAAGGTGAAAAAACAACAACAGCATCATCTGTTCTGCCGAACGAACAATTCCTAAAAGGTAGGGGGCATCTAAAATGATTAAAACTGCAAAATACAACTTTAACCAACTCGGTGAGCGAGTGTGGGCTGAGTATTAGAATATCTTAACAAAAAGAACCATTTCTTTTTAAGCGTGCTGTGATAAATTGAGGTGGGCTCCATCACTGTTAGCACATGAAGATCCCACCCATTAAGCCATGATCCAGCTGCGAGGCACTTAAGTGGTAATATAAAGTGAATAAGACAGATTCTTGCTAAAACTCCCTAATTAAACTAATAGACCGTAGCCCAGTCAATTTTCTTAATAAGTGTCAGGTGCGCCACTGCTTCCAAAACCAGAACTTGCCTAAAGGTTATTTATAGTGTAACATATCAAATCTGTTGTAGCGCAAACCAGTTTTTCCACTCCTCCTGCCCTCCTTTGTCCCACTATGAAATTGGATCTACCAGGCTGGACTGGAGGAAATATATGTGAGAAGCGATTTGAAGTCCCTTGGTTGAGAATCTACACCCAGACTGACTGAGCAATAGCTGTGGGTATTATTGCAGTTAGTGGTTTTATGTACAATGCCAACACCAGAAATAATACATTTATAAACAGAGGATTACCATGGCAACTATGTTTAAGGATGCAAACACTGTTGTTTTATACATTTTTAGATTCTTTGCCATAGAAAGTGCAAAAAAAAATCCCATTGTTTCTTATCCATACCTCCAAACCTGTAATGCATGGTGTGTGCATGTGAATGGAGGGTTATCCTTTAGAGATGTTTAACTTTATTTAATTGAGCTAGTGTTTCAGCACATTTGACTGGCGCTGCTAGAAGACGAGGCAGAGGCAAGGCCATTACTCGTGTAAACAGGGTGCAGAGATAGTGTCTCCCTCAGAGGAGCAGAGGATCAGACTTCACTCAACTCTGACGCAAAGCCAATCCAAGCCGGGTGGTCTGGCATCATTCTCCTGAACCAGCCTGCCATGCAGAACGCAGCTCTGCGACTGCTCACATGTATGTATATGTGTGTGTGTGTGTGTATTGTTCTCTGACACACTAAAGACAAAACTGTCACACCAGGGGCTATTCCTAAAGAGTGGATTAGATTTCTTATCAAAGGATAACTTATCGTAGAGGACCGTCCAATAGAAATGTTGTTGAACAGACTTGACTTTGGCTTAAAGTACACACTTTTCCCATCACCTCAAATTTAGCATCTTTGGCATCTTTTAGTTTTGGACTGGATCTCTGAAGCAGTGGAAATAATTTAAAAAAATGTATGAAAGTGTAGACAAAAGTAAGACTTCATGGTTACTATTGTCTTTAGCTGGCTATGTACACATTTTTCCAAAAATGAAATGGTTTTGTCAACTTTTGTCACAAAGCTTTAAAAAATATTTCATTTTGGATTAATTGCCCTAGGAGCTATCAAATTATGCTGCAAATTTGAGTGTCCGCTTTTAATTTTTCAAGCAACATTTTATGTTATACACACTTTGTGGACAATAACTAGGCAAGTGAGTATTTTGATCATATCATTTTTAAAGTGAAAAATTGAAACGTGAAAGTGACAACCCTTGTCATTGCGAGGTCACAACACAGCACACAGTGAACCACAATGAAATTGGACCTCTGCATTTAACCCATGCAAACACCGTGCAGCAGTGGGCAGCTATTGAAAGCACCCAGGGAGCAGTGACGGGGACGGTACCTTGCTCAAGGGTATCTCAGGGCAACCTACTGGTGAGGGAATCCAACCCACAATCTTCCAATGCGGGGGCAACTCCCTAACCACTAGGCCACCGCTGCTCCATCTTTTCTGCATTTATGCATATATTCCAACTAAACTGTGTAAACTTGAATGCTAATTGGATTTAAGCAGATGAGGAGAAGTGTCTTTGTGTATTTGAGGGAGGGTGTGGTTTAAGGTGATCAACACCCTATATGAAAGTGCAGAATTCCAAGCCTACTGCCAGTTTTTAGAAGAAACTTTCTTCAAGCAGTGGTTCTGGAAAAAGTCTGCTTCTTTCAAGAAGCCCATGATTTTTCTGCAGGACGATGCTCCATCACACGCATGGAAGTTCTGCACTGCAAGGCCTTAAAGATGAAAGGATAATGACACGGCCCTCTTCCTCAACTGATCTTAACCCTAGTGAGAACTTGTGGACCTTCTTAAATGGGAGATTCTACTGGGAAAGAAAACAGTCCACCTCTCTGAACAGAGTCTAGTAGGCTGTGGTTGCTGCTGCACAAAACGTTGATCTTTAACAGAACAAGAAACTGACAGACTCCATGAATGGAAAGATTATGATGGTTATTGAAAAGAAAAGTGGTTCTTCTGGTCACAGATTTTTTTTTTTATGTCAGAAATGTTTATGGTAAGTTGGAAAAATTTCGTTTTTTTTATTTAGTTGTGTAATAATTCTGCACACTAACAGTTGTCTAGTAATTGTGCACACATGTCCCTGAGAATGTTCACACTCACGTTTCATTTATAAAACATTCAGGTTTATTTACATTTTGGATTGACAGAGCACTGGATTTGTTCCAGATTCAAATGAATCCACAAAATACTCATTGCCTAATACTTGTGCACACAGTGTATAAAGTGTAAGTGTGTGTGCTTTGCAGTGAAACAGAAATAGAAGAAATATAAAATTAACAAAACAAGCAATATGATCAGGGTGTCCAGAAATGACTGCGTATCTTCATCTTTCTGTGTTTTAAATGGAAAAGTTTTACTTTATCCGGTGAGATGTTTCAAGAAGTAATTCCTTAACAACCAAGATCATTCAGATTAACCTCTTTGCCTACAGGCTTTGACTTAAGTCACAGGTTCAGGTCCTAGAGCCCCCCTGCCCTGCATGTTTGCCTGCTTGAACACAGCCAGTGTGTGACAGAAAGGGCTTGTGAAGAAGTTCATTAAATCAGGTGTTTCAGGAGGAACAGAGATTTTCAAATGTGCATCCTAGTGGCCCTCCAAAACCACGAATGAAAACCAGTGGCTTAGGTTGTTAAATTATAAATGAAGTTAGAAATTCTACTTTATGAAACAGCAACCAGCCTAACATGGCCTGAGCTGGGCTGGGAGGCCGCAAAAACTGCCACTGTGCTCTGATTTGAGCGGAGGTCCTCACGGACATGTGGCAGGTTATGTTTCTCATTTTCACCTCTGCTGTCCAGGGATGGCTTCCTGAGTGTGTGTGTAAATATGTGAAATGGGGGAGGGTCGAACAGGCGGTAACACCACCTTCTTACTCATGCTTGAGCTCCCCCAGCACCCCTCCCCTCCTTCACCCCCAAATCGATCGGCACCGAACAGGGACTGGGGAGTTCCTGCCCAACCCACGTGAAGAGGAACAGTCACTCATAAATCCCCATTCTGGAGAGCGTGAGTGTGGAGCTGAGCACTGAGAGCACCGTGCTGCCTCAGCACTCCCCTGATGGGAGTCATTTCTCATTTCATTCTCATATGTCCCCAGAGCCGTGAGCCGTAGCATTGTTCACACAGCGCATTTTAGCCGGGAAATACACTTGAAGAGGTCTACATTGTAACTGAAGAGCAAGAGGCTGTTTAGATAAATCACAAAATATTGAACTCCAGCCTTATTGTTTAGTCATTAGCTTTAAGTCTCATTTTTCTCCTCCCTTTTGTTTTGACCAGCTAGGTCTCTCCTATCAGATAGTTATGTCAGCTTATAGATGTCCATGCATCAACAGAGCTCTGATCCAGCCCTAATTTCTTCATATTTTGGCCAGAATTTGTGTTTGGTTAAGGAATAGCTCTCCAAGCCTCAAGGCCTTATAGATTCCAGTTAATAAGCAGCTTTTTGGCAAATGGGAATGGTTTGTAAAGGGAAATCTATCCCATGGCAGCTGATGTTCATGTCGAGTCCTTTGTTCAAGAAAACACAGTAACAATGTGTCTTTAAATGGTTTCTGGAATTAACTTGAGGAGAAATGGTGAAGATGAGTGGACGAGAGCTTAAAGGTGGTATTGATGTCTGTTGGACTCTCACATTACCAAGGATGCTTGCTCAAATTTGGAGCCCCTGTAAGGCTTAATAACATAAAACCAATATGTATTATTGGTCATTATAAAGATACTGTAACCACAGAAGTTCCAAGTTATACACACAGCAGAAAGGCTCTACCCTGTGCTGGAGCAAGCGATGTGAGCCATCGCTTGAATTGTGAAATCCATGCTCCCTAAGGCCAGATGCCATGTCACAGCTGGGAGCTCAGCGAGGGCTCTAATGCCCCCGTCTCTCCGAGATCCTGCCCTCAGAGGGGATCACACTAGAAACGGGCTCATTTTCCTATTTTACGCATCAATGCTTCTATAACCAGACACGTGTTAAACGAGGATAAAACTCTAACTTCAATCCCTAATCTCATCTCTTGTTTGGTTGGAGCAGTGGGGAAAGGGCACATGGGAGCACAGATGCCTGCTGTCATTAATAAACATGATCATGAATAATTAATCCCCCTAAGTGGGGAATATTGATGAGGCAAACTGACTGACCAGATTGAAGTAGCCACAGGGGAGGGGGTGACTGAAGCCTTGCTAAATATCTCAAGAAAAGAAATATCCAAACTGTAAAATGTAACTTGTCGTAATGTTTACATTGCATAGTGTGGTCGTTATAGCAAAAGCTTTTTTTTTTTTTATAAACACCATTTAAAACAGCAGTTGCTCTTTTTATTTTGTGATGTGTTCAGATAATAAATTCACACTCAGTCCAGTGAGCTTGTTAAACAGGCCTTTACAGTTTGCTAACGCTGCACATAGCAGACCATACGGTACTGTGCAAAAGTCTTGAGCCAACTCTCATTCCTTCATAGACAGGGGCAGGATTCGTGTAGTGTTTTTTTTTTTTTTACTGTATTCTTGAGTAATAGTTCTCAGTCATTGTAGCTGATCAACCAGAAGCAATGTAGAATCATTGCGGCTGAGAAGAGAACAAAAATGCAGCCAACGTCCAAGGAAGAGCTTTGGAATTTTCCTAAAAGAAGCCCGGAGAACTATTCCTGAAGACCAAAGAAATGACAAGAAATATCACCTAAGACAACTGGTGCTGCGGCGAAGAACAGTGGTCATACCAAATGTATACATAGGTACATATTTGCGTATAAGTTGCGTTAAATCAGTCATGACAGTCATGAGGGCAGGCTCATTGCACAGAAATGTATTTCAATGTTTCACTTTAATTTTTCTACGTTATCTCAGACCGGTAGGTCACCCTGAGGTACTCTTGAGCAAGGTAAAGTCCCCATCACTGCTCCCTGGGAGCTTTAAATAGCCACTCCCTGTTGCAAGGTGTGGGTTAAATGCAGAGGCTGCATTTTGCATTTTTTTCTGTGGTTCACTGCATATTATGCTGTGTTTACAATGACAAGTTGTCACTTTCACTTACTATGAGATGTCTCATAAAAAAATGTTTTTTTTTTTTTTTTGTTTTTTTTTATATTTCCAAAATAACTTTTACATTAGCTTACAATCAAGTTAAACCTTTAAGCCTTCATCTTTAAATGAACCACTTTGGAGACTGACAATCTGTTGTATTACTTTATCTACACTCCTACACTATTTTCAGTGTTGCTATTTTAACAGAAGAGGGGTGTACGTTATTTTATTTTTTTTCTAGCTGATGAAGATCTTTGTGAAAAAAGCCAACTTAAGACACAGAACATAGGAAATTACCAAATTCAAGCAAGCATGAAATATTTTGGACTGTTTCATGCGTGTCTGCTTTTGGGTTCTGTAGGTTTGAAGCACGTTTGCACTTCATGAAGGTCTCGGTCTTTTACTGGCTAAATACAAAGAAGGAAATGTAGTGGAGCCTCAGGGCGGAATGAAGACATGTACATCTGTTTTAAACAAACAGTGTGGAAAGGGCCTGTTCTTAAGCGGGACTCCTACAGCTTGGAGATTCAATGAGATTCCTGTCACAGTGTGCAGAACCAGGTGTCAAGGCCTGAGGCAAGGCGCGAGAGTACAGGGTGATAAGCACCAACAGCATAAGATTCTGTCACGGAAAACTTTCATCATGCTTCCACTCGGATGCAAGTTCTTATTCAGCCAGGAACAGAACAATAGTGAAATTTTAATACTAGTTTAAGTTTTTTTTCATCCACATTGTATTTTACTTCAGAAAAAACAAGGCTTTCCTATTTTACAAAGTCTGGACATCAGCTTCGCTCCCAAACTTTCTATCAAACCGTTTGGGCTGTAGCAGCAATACTAGATTCAGAACCTTTCTTCTGCTTTAATACGCTCTATGGCTTCCCTGTCTGATGCGATCTGCCTAAGCTCCTTCTGAAACTAGTGTAAAGTGCTCTGCCAGCAGCTGCTGCCTTGCTGAAGAACTTATCTGGCGGAACCGTTCTCAAAAGTGGATCAACAGCTTCTATCCCTCCCACCCATTAAAACATCAAATAAAGAACATTAATGCATTTTTTTTCCCCACCTCATTCATTGATCAGGTTTTTGATCAGGTATGATGAGCCATGGAGTACATTCACCTTACATCTACACTTGTCCATTTTATCAGTGCCATATATGCACACATTGTGTTTTACAGCTACAAGCTTCTCTGCATCATTTGTTATGCCCAGCAAGGAATGGATCACATAGCAGTGCTACTAGAGTTTCAAACATTTTGGTGTTACTGTTCAGCCGGAAATAGCTTACCAACCAAAATAGCCAGACAGATCGTGACCTGTGGACAGAAGCCAACCAACAATGACAGCTAAGGGGGCTAAAAATTGATTTAAAGAAAGATATGCACCATAGTCTGTAATGAAAAGTGCACACAAGACAGTGTCTCTTTAGCATACATCTTTATGTAAGGGATTTGATCCCGTCCTTAAGTGAAGTCTTTTCCCTTAGATACTGCACCAGCATGTGTTATTGGACATGGTCCAACGAGAGCCACATTGATAAATACAGAAAGGAGATCTTCTGTCAAGCACTAGCACCAGCTTATAGATAAATATTGAAAGGATGTAAAGAACTGGAGCTTAATTAATATTACTTATGAAAGCTTTTAACCAAATTACTTTCTTATTCATTTGCAATCATCTCACCTGCCACTGCTTCCAACTTGATTAACCACTGATAAAACCAGAAATAATTTTATTCCTCCTGTCTGCTTTTTGGTAAAGAAATGCTGGACAGAAGCAAATATGATAAAACAGTTACCATTTAAAGCTTAAATATGTTTAAAATAGTAAAAACATAACATATCTGGGTTTATTAGATTTTTTTTTAACTGGGAGAATTTTCTAGCTTCTGGTTCCTTGACTAGCTGACTAACTGGCAAGGCTGCAGTAAATATTAGCCAGCAAAGATAATAAGATAATTTCTATGAGAAATCTCACGTATAGGCAGCAAATTGAATGAAATAAAATAATAAAATTAAAAAAAAAACATTTAACATTTCATTATCTTCGAATAAATAAATAATTACAGAACATATACCAATTTATGTTTTTATTGTTAATTTATTTTGTTAATTTTTAACTGAAATTAAAGTTATGGAAATACAAAAATCATGAGTGTGTGTCCTCGGCCTGTAGAGAATGCATTACCGTATTCTTGAAAATAAAATGTTTTCACATTATCTATACACACACACGGTTTCTTGTTTCTGTCCTGGAGTCCAGCACAGTTTGGTGATTTCCTTATTCAGACACACTTGCACACTTGCTTTAATTCATTTGGTAGTTGTCGGGTTTAGATGCTGTGGTGGAGCAGTGAAATCATCAAGTGGGCCAAAAACAGAAATGACGAACTGCATCTTACGGCCTCATGACAAGGTGACACAAATACATGGGCAAGAGCATTTACATGCTGTTCTCTAGGTAAAGTCAAAAACAAGTAACTGCATATAAAATGACCAAGGTTTCTGCCTTTTAATTTATGTGACAGACAGCGGGTGTTAGAGTGAATATACCACTGAATGATGAGTGGATCCGAGGGCAGCACACCTGAGCTATATTCTGTAAAACCTTGCAGTAGAGTCTCTGACGGGATTGTGTAAAAAATCTATTATATGAAGGTCAAAAGAGAGCCAATCAATTTTTGACACCTACAGCTGTTGCTAGTCTGACACCAGAAAATCTTCCAATTTTTCAAGCTTGCAGAAGAGTCAGTGTGCCCTCTACTGGGCAAACTCAGCAACGACTCAAATGGGAGAAAACTTTCAGACACAGCGCAAACCTTGAGTTGTGACTATTTATATATCTTTAATTGCCATTAACATGCACTATGCTAGTTTTCAATTCCACAGCAGCTCAAAATGGGTAAGACCAGAAAGCTTGAGGTTTTGCAGGGTTGTTTTTTCCACCAAGGTCAAAACTGTGACTCAAAACTGACTATCATATAGTGACGAATTATCCATGTGTACACTAAGCCTCACAAATGCAGTCTCTACCACCAGTCCATAATGAAGACCAAATATGTCACAATTTAGGTTTGCAAAGTGTTATAAACTTTGCTTCTAGTCCTAAAGTTCAAATCTGCAGTGGCATCACTGAGGTCCAGACCATCATGGGCCCTTTAACGCGTCCGGCATTAGAAAAGCACCGACACGAGTGAAAAATGACTAATGGAAAGTGAGAACAGGATGCCTCTGGTGCAGCAGCCCTGCTGCATGCCAATCACAAACACCTTTAGGCCAAATGTTCTTAAAAAGATTGATTGACCTTATGGTTAAAGCCTGGAAAAACCTGCTGTGTATTCATGAATTAATAAGTGAACTAAAATGTCAACTAAAAAAAAAAAAAAAGAAAAAAGTCAGCAAGAAAAAGGCTTAGTTAGTACTCAGTAAGTGGTGCTGTTGTTGAACTGTGTGAATAATCAGCACCAGAGCCCTGTGGTATCATAACTGTTCACCCAGTACTTTTATTGCCCCCAAGCCACCAATCAAAATGTATACAAGTCAGTAAAATTACATTTCTGAGCTGAGACTATCTCTTCTTGTGGGCTCTGAAAGGCTTGTAGACCGAGGCTCTTGCTGGGAGCTGAGGAAGCCCAACACACTTCTCACCTTCACACACTACACTTCTCTGTATAAATAAGATTATCCGCAGGTTTTTAAACCTAAAATTAAAATCTAATGTTGATTTGGAGGTGGGATAGAATAGACTCAGCAGCACCAAAGATATTTACAGCAGCACCAAAGATATTTATTTGATAATATTCTTTTCTTGTGTTAGTGGAAACTGGGAAGGAAATGAATCGCCATGATACCAAGATCCGTAACAAATATGTACACTGATTTGATTCGAGGAACTGAAATATCATACTATGGCCAAAATATTGTAGTCGTACCGTATCGTCCCGTCCCGTGTGGCAGTTCCCACCCTACTTTTTATAGTCTAAACCTTGATTTAACCTAAAACCAAATGTGACCTTTTTTTTACCTTCCAAATTGACATCCTTAATCATAATAACTATTGTTCATCCTAGCATGCCACTTAAGAAAAACTGGGGGCTCATGTATCCTGTTTCATTGTATTGTAGTAATGTTTAACAGCCTTGAAAACATCTTTTTAGAATTTTTACTGGAGGGCACGTACGGCTAGTCCACAATTTCCTCTGCACGCTGTAGCAGTGAGGTTACAAAAACTGAGTTGGGCTCTGTTAAGCACTAGTTTCATAATAGCAAGACATCACATGACTATCAGTTATATTACATGCTAGATTGTCAGGACATTACAACTAGACAAGCAGGTAACCTTCATCTCATTGGTGCAAGAAAGGTTGCACTGTACAGGCCTTCTCTATACCTGTGTTTCTGCTGACAATGCATACTGTGCTTCAATCACACCCCACATTCAGGTAAATAAAAAAAGCAATACAGTGGCTTCTAAAGTACCACCATGAGTGCAGTCATACCAAATTCTTTTTAGCTCTACACTCAGAAAAAAGCAGCATTAACCATTTAACATGGTTAACCAGTGCTCTTCCCATAGCTTTGCGTTAAAAAGGGGCAATGTGGAAATGCAGGGCGACCTGTGCTGACTCTGCACATCTCAAGTCTCTCTGCTTTCCTAGCAGAAGAAGAGAATCAGCATGGTAACAGCCCGCCTCCTCGCCACTATGGCATTTCTTTTGTTCCACCACTCCCTGAGCCAGCACCAGATGGCTGGACGAATGGTGTCCACAAGATTGTGTTCCGTGCGCAAAAGACGTATTCATGCCCAGTACTCACATCCACAAAGTCCATTTTCTTCTGCAGCACTAAATACGAGTTCATTTGTAATGTAACTAAAAAAAATAAAAAATACAATTGCTTCACACACATACTTATGAAAAAGTCCTTATTTCAAAAACAAAAGTGGAAGTGAGATGTGACACGCAGTTCTGCAAATAACGGACTGATATAATGTCCCGTGTCCCCCCGTCAGGCAGCTATTTTTTCTGAATTAAGGCTGGAGCTAAGAAGTAAAGAGGAAATCAACAGGATTTAAGAGTCTGCAATGATGATAGCTGCCCTATTTCTAGCTTTGTATTTTCAATTGCCCTGTTGCATGGGCAGGTCTTGAGACAACGAAAGAAAGAACTGCTTTCAATTGCAAACGTCTGCCTTAATCCCCCTTGTGAGGTTTACATCTCTAAGGTGTGGACTTCACCCCAGTTTACGCGGACAGACTCAATGTCACGTTACCCCTGTGGGTCAGGATGTGCATTAGGAGGCCAACATTGCATGTTATTACATTTCTCTGTCTAGAGTGCCAAGTAAATGAAGAATATGGAAAACATTATTTCTATTGAAAACTCAGCTCGGAGTAAAGAGAGGAAGAAAAAAGTATGCACTCTCAATTCATTTGGAAACTGACAGGGTTAAAAGGGATGTGTCTTTTATTCCTGATCAGTTCTGAAAGTTTTGGGTGATTTTTTCTGCAGATAAGTGCCACTCTATGAGAATCATTTATGGGTCAAAAAAGGAGAGGTGTTACGGCAAATCAGCTGCGAGTATCATGTCTTTTTAGAGTAAATTTACAAAATTTATAAAACAGTAATACAAGGGTATCTGTAATTAGGCCCTGTGTAACTTTGATTTCACTGAGAAGGCCTGTGCAGGTCTCCTGTTACAATTATTGGCTGAGTGTGAGTATTGTTTTCACTGTTCACCAAGAATGTTAATTGCCAGTGTTTGTGCTTGGGAAATCAAGGATAAGTAATTGAAAAAAGTATGGGGTGAAAATGTCAGGGCTATTGCGCACAGATCTAGCATGTTGTGTCAGAGTGTGTGTGTGTGTGTGTGTATTTTGGAACTTTTACAGATAGAAAGACAAACTTGTGAAAAGTCAGAAAAGCTACAGAAATTGTTATACATGCTTAATCTGTTAGGCATCACAACCCAACAGCTACCCAATTGATCGATCAATCCTGAAACCAGAAAAGCCCTACATTTATTCATCATTCACAATCATAGCATGAACCTTGGGGTCCATTTGGCTTAATAGAAATGGTCTGTGTGTAGAGGACTTCTTTTCAGAAAATACAGTCCTAAAGCATTTTAACAAACATGGCATGTTTATTTGAAACTAAAACAAGAGAGCTCCCAACATCCAAATTTCTTTCTGCAACCTTTTCTGGCTGAACTGTTGATTTCACTGCAGCATGATGAAGAAAAATCAGACATTTAACAGTGGGATAGTACATAATATTTTAATCTTTTTTTTGGTTCCTTTTCAAAGCAACTAAAACGCATTTCTGTTCTCACTGTACTGGTTGTACTCATATTTTGCTTAATAGACAACAAGCATAGGACACCACAATGGCATTCATTTTCATCAACTTTGCAACTGCGGTTTTGAAAAGAAAAGACAGAACAGGCCAGTGACCGCTGTTTTCAAGTATTCTGCAATCAATCTATTAGAAAAAGCCAGGATCCTTAAACTCTTCCATAGGAAGGTCAATGCACCCCACAGAGCCCTCCCACCCTTCCCACCCCACATTTACAATTAGGCTACACAATATTTTGGCAAGCAAATTCCATGGATTCACCTAGCTTAAAACAGTGGGGTTGCATTAAAAACTAAAAACATGAAATAAAATTAAAATAAAATATTTAAAATATTACCTACCATTGAAATCCTCTATTGTGAGCCATCTATGACGTACATCATTAGCATGAAAAGTAAAACCATTTGTTAAGGTGTCAGGCAATGTCATGAACTGAGCAGGTCCTGTGGAAGCCTTTGAAATAAGTACAGAGATGACAACTATACAAAATGATCTTTTACCTACTGAGTGATGATTATGCTTCCTCAGTGTCAGTTTTCACTATCTCAGGATCAATCTCAGCTTCTGCCTTCAGCCCAGACTGTTCACTGTCTCTAACCGCAAGGGCGGCAGCTGGTGTTTCCTCTTGTTTTGGAGGCTTGTCCGAGGTGCCTATTGGCATGGCCGTGGGGTTATGAGGAGGAGAGGTGTGACAAGGCTTAGGAGCGGTTTCTGGCTTGGGCTGAATAAGGTTTGTTTCAGGCTTAGAGTCTAGATTCTTCTGGACGTCTTTCTTTTTCTCTTCTGGGGCACCAGATGACTGTGGTTGAGCCTGCGGAGACTGGGTCTTCGCCTCCGGCTGTGGCTCAGCTTGCCGTCCTGGCTGCTGCAGCTCAGGACGATGTATTTCTGCCGGCGGTGGATGTTGTAGCAGAGGTTTAGGTTGCAAATCAAGCTGGGATGGAGGCAGGTTCAGCAGGGGAGTAGGTAGAGGAAGTAGTGGCTGAGACTGAGGCTTAGGCAGAGGGAGAAGAGGCTGTTGAGGGACTGGTGTCCAGCCACCACCATGCTCCCTTTCTCTTTCCTTATCTTTGTCACTATCCCGTTCCCTCTCCCTTTCCCTGTCCCATTCTCTCTCTCGCTCACGTTCACGATTTCTGTCTCTTCCACGATCACGTTCCCTCTCCCTCTCACGATCATGCTCTCTGGTGTGCCGGTTGCCATTTATTTCCCTGCGGAAGTCCCGGTCGTCACGATCTTTCTGCCTCTCCCATGGTCGACGGCGGTCATCAAAGTCCTGGTGCATATTGCCACTGAAGGGAGTGCCACCACTTCCGCGATTCCAAACTGGGCCTCCTCCACCTCCTCCTCCTCCTGTGGTTCCTCCAGGACGCATTTCAAACCGGTTCTGGAAGTTGGAGTTGGAGCGTTCATCTGGGAAGCTTTTGGTGGCTACTGCTGGCATTCCTCTCATGTCACGCTCATCAAAGTCTCCTCTGGGAGGACCCCACCGAGATTCACCTCTGAAACCACTTGGCAGAGCATCCCTTCTTCCAGCTCCTTCTCTGCTCTCTGCTTGCATGCCTGCTCTAGGAGGTCTCTCCAACAGTGGCGGTCTAACAGAGGTGGGTTCTGTACGCATCTCCAGTGGAGGAGTTTTCAGCAGCCCTGTACTCTGTTTTTCTGGTGGTGGAAAGCGATAGTCCTGATCACCCTCTTGTTGACCTCCAGAATCTGACCTAGGTGGTGTCTCATTGTTAGCTTTGTCCATGTTGTCTGTTCCAACAGCTAAAGGGTTGGGCGTCCTCACAAAAGCACCCTCAGTCCGACTGAAGTGCTCCATCTGAGAGAAAGGTGCTCCAGCACGGGCCTGGGCTTGAAGGGAGGCATCCAGAAGGCTGTTGGCTTGCTGGGCCAGGCCCTGCTGCATGAGAAGCGGGAAGCGTGCCCCAGCTCCCTGAAGAAGGTTGGGTCGCAGGTCAAGGGGAAGCATACCAGGCATCCTCTGGCCAGAGAGAGGATGAGAAAGAGATGCAGAAGGGTGCATGCCAAGTAGACCCATCCCACTGCGTGCTGCATTCTGCATTCCTGTGGCAGTAAAGAAGAAAAATAAAAGCAACAAGTTGAAACATTCTCAAGTATGAAAGTGAAAACGACAATTATCATCATTGTGAGTACAATGTACAAAGATGTGAGTACAAAAGGTTAAGACAACCACACTTTACCAAAAAACAAACACTGTGTTTAGAGACTAGTAAGAATCACAGACCATGAACATGATTTTGAAGAATAAAATCAAAACAGAAACTTTGCATCCTATTATGGTCAAATTGTTCATTTGATTTTGCAAATGCACTACCAATGTAATGAATATACATTCCGATTAATAATCTATAAAACGAACAATTTTTTACAAAAGAGTGAAGACTCTAACCATGGTTAATGCAAGCAAGGCAAAGCTAATGCTTTGTCAATGTTTTAAAGAAAAAAAAAAAACAGGTAAAAAGGAAGGATTAAATGTTCCTTTCAGTTTTTTTCAGAAGCAAAATGATGCCCAGTTCTCTACTTTAATGGTACCAAATTAGGCCATATTTAATTTTAAGATTCAGAAGTTCAATAAAAACATTTTTTATAAACCCCACACACACCCCCAACAACAGCAACACCAACAACTCACCCTGTAGTGTTATTTCAGCAGTGTCTATGTTCTCTGCGGATGTATTGGACTTTTCGGTACTGGCTTGTTGTGGTTGTGCTCCCGCAGGGTTAAAGACTCCTGCGCCTGCCATTGCTGATGGAATAAAGTTTGCTGAAATGGTGCTTGTTGGTGGGATTATGGTTCCAAATGTGGAGTCTTTGCTATTTTCTTGAGCTCCTGCAATTGAAGGCTGAAGCAAAGCTGTTGGAAACATGATGGGTGGCTTTTTAGTGTTTTGAAAATTGAAATTCAGTAATCAAGTAGAAAGTATGCTCTTGCAACAACTACTGGCCATGCTGAGACTTGAGATTTTAACATACATGTCTGAGCTGAGGCAAGGCCAGTTCCAACAGCTGACTGTGCAACCCCAGTAGTCGCCATGAAACCTGGGAATAAAAAATAAAATGTATTATAAAATCACAAAATCTAAAATCCTAACAGTCTGTTTACTGTCAAAATTACTCAATTAGTGAAATTACCAGGAGGAGGCTGTGATGCATTGAAACCTGCTCGCAGGAAAGGGGGTGGAGGGCCAAAGCCTGGTGGTGGCATTGCCATGGTGACAGGGAAGGTAGGTGGCACCAAGCCTACAGCAGGGACAGTCTGTGCCACTGGAATCTAAAAAAGACCCAAATTGTGTTCCAAAATAATACTCTGACATTGTTCATTACCAAGCGCCAAATTTAGATTTATAATCACCAAACTAAGCTTATTAAAGACCGTATTTAGACCAGATAGAGACTAAACTATGAGGATCGGATAAACAGCATAAAGAGCACAAACAGGAATAAGTTTAAAAAAAAGTTTATGAAATGAAGGACATCTGAGCACAGCAAATTTTTTTGGTTTCAACAATATTACCAACAACCTTAAATACCTGCACAGGCATCATGGCAACAGGCTGTGTAAAGGCTTCACTCTGCGAGCCAGTGACTGCACTGGTTTCAGCAGCTACAGGTTGAATCTGGATTTCCTTTGCTGCCTCTGCCAAGTTCCGTTGAGCTTCCCATTCTAATTAAACAAAAAAAGGTAGGAATAAAGATTTAGTTTTCTTCCAGTGTTCTTACTTTTGTATTTGTACTGTTAATGCAAAAGTGCATAAACATTCAATTTACCAATGTTAACTGTTTCCTGATCAATCATGCCTCCTTCTGCAAAACCATCCAGGTCATCCAATTTGACTTTCTCCCAGGGGATATATGTCACCCCAAGGTCCACATCCCAGAACTGCTTATATTCTTGCTTCACACCTTTGTTCAATGCCCAGGCAATCTATAGACACAATAGCAAAGTTGGATAAAAAGCAAAAAACTAAAGTGCTTCTCTTGATGCATCAATATTTGAAATAAAGTAATAAAATATCTTAAATCTACAGGCATGACAGGAGTTAAGAAACACATGCAAGTTTGGCAAGACAAGATAACAAACCTTTATAACTTTGGAGCCAATTTTAAAAGAGCCCGTGCTTAATTTTTGTCGGGCACGGTAAGCATCTTGTCTGTGCACCATACAGATGTAAGCACAGCCTCTGGGAGGAATCATCTACACAGACAGAGAAGAAAGGTTTTTTTTTTTTTTTTCCTTAAACCTGTAGAGTCCAGCATATCTAAAATCAAGCGCTGCAGTAAGCCATTTCATTTCAAGAAAAACTCAGTTAAGTAAAGTGAGGAAAATGCACTGAAAATTCCAGGGCTTGATTTCAAAACTCAAATAAAGTTGAGTTTTAATTAGGATTGCCTTCAATTAAGCGGATGGCAATATTGATGCGCATCAAAACAGTGGGAGCAGCATGAATAATTATTCATCTTTCTTTACGTGGCCCCATTTACTGAAACAGGTATTGTATTCAGGTCTGAGAATGGGATGTTTGCAACCTCCAACTTGTACCTTTAGTTTCTAAAACAAATTTCAAGGTATACAATAACTTCAAAACCTTCATCATACCGCTGCAACTCAAATTTCGACAAATTTTAATTTATACTTATACACACTGCATTGTGTTGGTACTGAACACAGCCCATCATGTAGGACCCTCAGCACTTGTAAGAAGACTTCAAGTAAGGTGCAAAGGAGTCACATGATTGGTTACTTTTCTAATAGGTGTTCATTACCACTATGGACAGCAAACTCACGTTGATGGATTCAATCTGGCCAAACTCTTCAAAGAGATTTGTAAGGTCCTGCTGGGTTGCCTTTTTGTCTACTTGTCCCACCCACAAGGTAGTGCTGCAAACTGAAATAAAAATAGGGAATACAGTGAGAGGAAGGGAGAAGAAAAAAAGATCAAAACAGCAGCAAACTGGCTTTTATAAATAATCCACTTAATAAAAAAATAAAAAGTAAAAAAAATAAATAAATAAAAAATTAAAAAATTACATCTTGTAATCGGCTTTTGTAATAAAAATCTGTTTATTTTGCAATCATGGTATTTATTTTTAAGTAACATCTCTTACCACTTAGAACTTTGGAGCGGATAGGAGGAAGGCCTTTCTTTTGTCGTTCCTTTTCTCTCTCCCTTGCTCTGCGCTCACTAGAGTAGGAGCGTGAGGATTTTCTCTTTCGGTCCCTGGACCGTGATCGTGACCGTTTCCGGTGTTTGCGCTTCCGAGAGCCTGATCGTGACCTTGACCTCCTTCTCTTCGGTGACCTGGAGTAAAAGAGTGTTACGCATGCCATATAAAAACTTACCTCTGTGACACAGTGAACCAATATATAATGGATATAGAGGATAGTTTCTCAAACCTAGAGCGAGATCTTGAGCGCGTTCTAGAACGAGTACCACTGGTTTTCTTCTCTTCTGACTCAAATATCTCCTCATCCACTGTATCTTGCCCCTCATCTAGTTCCATGTCCTACACAAAAACACACAAAATAAAATTTCTTGTGACCTCAAAAGAGTGATTGGTTATAAAATTGAAAACATGATAAATTAAAAACCAAATGAACCAAAACTGCATATTTATACACTACATACTTCCTTGAAATGTTGTTTAATAAGTGAGCCAGCTCAGTGCTAGCTTTCAAGAACTTGCACAAATACCTGCATTTTATCATATATCTATAAAATACAGCATTTGTCTGGTCAAGGCTGCAAAATTAATTTAGTTAAAAACTAACTTTACACAAAAAAACACAATGCACAAGCGGACATCTAGTCTTGCCTGTTGCTGGTTGTCAATGGAGTCATCCATTTTGGTTTCCTGTTCTTGGAGCTGTGGCTGGACACTGCTCTGTGCTGAAGGGGCAGAGTTTTCCGTGCCAAAAATTGTCTCCTGGCTTTCCATGGCCATCGACTAAAGGAAAAAAGAAAAATGTAATTAGATTAATACTGTAATGAGGTTCCCATAAGGCTTTCCCCTAATCAGATACATTATTTGCTATCTGTAAATCATTCCATTAACAGGAAAGCTCTCTCTGATCTGTTGACAATAAAAATATTGCTTGATTTAAGGTTATGTTGCTAGTTCAGGTCAAGTAGCTTTCTAAATATTAAGTGTATCAACTGCTATACATTGGATAATATATACACAATCGGTAAACAAGCTGCATGTGTTTGTATGCATCTCTTTTTTACCAGTACATTTTGCTGATGCTGCTGATGCTCCAGGATTTGCTTCTGAAACTGTTCAAGGTTCTGCTGCTGAAGTTGCTCAGCCAACTGATGGAAAATAGAGCTGTTGATGGACTCTGTAACCATGGGTCTGGTTGAAGGAAAAAAAAAGGTTTAAACAATGATGTACAATAAAGTATTAGTCTATTTATTCAGTAAGGGTTTTTTGTTAACCATCAAGTGAAACATAAAATCTGAATCATAAAATCTTTATTCATCCAGATGGACAGACACATCCACCAGAACACACGTATCAATGTGAAACAGATTAGAAAAATAAAATATATAAAATACAAATAAATGTTAAATTAAGCACACTGAAGTACTCTGTATTATAAAAAGACTCCTTTACACACCATGTTCTACATAAGCTCTGCAAACTGCAGTGTAAACATTCTTTATATTTTAGTGATGAACCTAAACAGGGTAAAGGATGTACAACTTAATGTTTTCCCAGGTACATTATTTACTGAGCCAGAAGTAATTGCAAATAATACTACACATGGGAGACATTTCTTGGAATCATGTTAATAAAATTTTTGCAATGCCATAAATGGGGATTTATATTGCCACATTGCTCTTACAGCAGTGTGTTATAGTGAAAAAAATCAAAAGAGGCTAAACTGGAATAAACAAAACTAAACAATTATAACCTTAAGATGGATTCAAACAACAGAAAAAAGTACATACAACTGAGATGTGGATGTGTCCTTTTTAGAATCTTCACTGGTTTCTGACTCATTGCCAAAATCAAACTGACCCAGGAGTTTCTGTGACAAGAGATAAAAATTTCAAAATCTAAACCATTGAGGCAACTCAAATTCAAAATACAGTCATTAATCATAACTAATATTTGCAATCAGTCTTCCTTATGTACAGTCATCAGAAACACACATTGTCCAAGATCAACATCTTAAAACTGAACTATGCCAAATGCTGCACATAGGTCTTTCACCTTGTTGAAGGAGGAAACTCTCTGCTCCAGTGGGTTGAGGGTGTTGGCTGCAGCCGCTGCAGTGAGCTGGGCAGTTAAAGCCTGCAGCTGGACAACAAGGCCTGCATCTAGAGCCTGCAGCAGCGATGGCTGAGGCTTCTGCTGCTGCATCTGCAGGCTTTGAACCAACTGCTGCAACTGTAAACAGAGACAACTGATTATACAAAAGCAACAGTATGATTTCAAGATAATCTTAAAGTAATAAGCTTTGAAATAACAAAACAAACAAACAAAAAAAGCCCCTTATAAACAGCATTTAAAATTTTGTTATGCTAAACTGACTATTTGCAACTGTGTCTATTGTTCTTGGTGTTGCTCTACAGTTAATAATGGTGAAAATGAGGTTATTTGCAAGGATAACAAATATTTAAGCAGTTGCTGGTGATGTCTCAAGTCAGAATAAAGATTTTAAAGGCTTTGTGTCCTGGGAAGGGTGGAAATCATTGCAGTCAATGTGAGAGAAATGGTGGCTGACCTGTTGGCCCTGAGGACTCTGCAGGATCTGTGCTACAGCTGCCATTGTATCAGAGTTAGATATCTGGGAAGCCCAGTCTGGTAAACTCTGCACTATATTTGCTGGGGTGGCAGGAGTTGCGGGAGTACCTGTAAGAGAAGGTAAAAATGAACAGAACAGAAAAAGACCTCTGAGAAAAATCCCAGAGCAAATGCACACAAGCTGTAGCTTTTCACGTCTGTGTTTATGTTCATGATTTTATCCACTAGATGTCAGCATAACTGAAGAAGAAATCAAAATGTTATTAAAAAGGAAACAACAAAAAGGCGAGCTTTGAGTACTGAAAGAGTAAGCATTTGCCTGTGGCCGCATATTTAAACTGGTATGGTAGTATCCACCATAGCTGCGTTGTTTTTACACAACTGTTGGTCGTGCTAAAGAGAATGAGGGTGCATGATTAACTAACCAGGAGTGGCATTGTTAACAGGGACCGCACTGCTGGCAGATACTGGAGTGACGCTCGGGGGTGGAAGTCCTGCCGCCATGTCCAGAAGGGGCTGGATGATGTCACTTTTGAAAACACTGTTTTTCTGCCATAGATTAAGGACTCTAACAATCTTGCTCTGAAATAAAAAACAGTGTATAAGAATATAAAAAGACACACATTATTCTCAATCCCAAAGAGCTAATTCTACTCATCAGGTTATCATACAATACTCAACAATTATTGTTAATGAATTCCTTCACAGGTTCATGGTTAAATGTTTCTACCATTAATATTAAAAGCAGGAATTATAGAAACACCTACTTTGTCATCAGAGGGGCAACGGTAGAGGTTCTGAAAAGTGTTAATGATGTTCTTGCTGAAGCGTGGAGCGAACACATCTTTCTCTTGACCAAACTGATGTCGAGACTGCCGGACAATTGAGTCGATGACATAAAGACCAGGGACCTTGTATTCAGGCTTGCACTGCAGACAGCAAAACAATGATTAAAATGTGGCTTCAAGAAAAACAGAAACAGACAAGAAAGACTATCAAAGAGTTTGACTCCTACTGACCTTCTGAATGAACTTTTCCACACTCTGGACCACATGTTTGTAAAACTGAAAAAGAGACAAAGATTTGAGATTTAGTGAGAGCTATCATTTAATTAAAAAAAACATACAATGTACAAATAGGTATGCAAATCTGTTGCAACAGATGTGGTAATTGGATCTAAAAGACCCCAGGTGAGTTTCCTTGACAGAGATTTAGTCTATTCTGAATTGTGATGCAGAGATAGTTCTGGCCTAGAATTGCTTTCTATGTTTAATTTACAAAAACCAACCCTCAGTGTGTTCTGTATCAAATTCTAAACTCATCACATTACAAAACACTGGGTTATTCAAAGACAAAAAAAAAAACCCTCATTAGACTGGTATTACACATTCAAGGTGCAATATTTTCCAGTTCTTACGTAGAAGGCTCAGCCACACACTCCAGCACAATATTTCTTTTAAAAGTAGAAAAATGTTTTCATATAACAGCTACTTTGTTACCAACACATCCCCTATCCTGATTAGCAAAAATAAATAAATAAATAAATAAATTTGTTAGGCACCATAACAATTTTGGCTGCCTCACAAGTTGCATTGAAGTGCTACAAATAATTCTACTCAAAAGCAACAGGACAGTAAACATGATCAAATATAATCCATAGTTATGAAAAACATTGGGTAAAAAAGGTGATTAACAAGCTTGAGTCAAATTCATTTCCATGTAGTTTTTTTTTTAATGAGTTTTTCCTGAAAACCAATGCCGTGTCCAAGTTAAAGAAAAAACCGAGGCCAAAAGTCGAGGCCAAGTCAAAGTGAGCAATACAGAGCCACATGCAGAAGGTATGGAAGGTATAGCCCACAGCTGACCTAACTGAGCACATTAAGAACTTACTAAATAGCTGATCAATTTGGGGAGACAGTACTTTGGACGTGTTTTGTTTCTTCCTTGCAAACACCCTTCAATTAAGAGGTCATATTATGGGAAGCTTCTTATGGTGTCTCTTTTATATACTTTCCTACTGGTCATTTTTTAAAAGACAGTACTTTTTAGACTTTGTTTAGACAGTATAAAAACAAAGGTTGCTCATTTCTAATTTATGTTCATAAGAATCAGTTAACTAAGAAAAACATTTCAATGCAGTTGTGTAATTAAAGTATATACATGTGCTATATGGTTCACAGCACTCCATTCAACCACCTGTATCAACCATGTCTTTTTTTCAAAGCTGTGCAGTGTTTTTGAGGCCTTAGGAGACTTCTCCATCCAAATGACATGTTTTTACAGTTCCGATTAATTTAAAAGTAATAAAGATATTGTTCAGTTAAAATACATTTCTTATGCATCAAGTATTTCTTCTCTAAAGCTTTTGAAAGCATTTAAAAAGTACATGCTTTGTTGTTTCAATGCCTTAATTACATCCCTGCCGCACTGACCAATAACCAAAACAGTTAGTTTGCAGTAAAAGCAAACTCTCTCATATATATATATATATATATATATAAACTTTTAGGCAGGTGTGGAAAAAATGCTGTAAACAAAGAATGCTTTCAGAAATGGAAGTGTTCATCATTTATTTTCATCAATCAACAAAATGCAGTGAATGAACAAAAGAGAATCTAAATCAAATCAATATTTGGTGTGGCCACCCTTTGCCTTCAAAACAGCATCATTTCTTCTTGGTACACTTGCACACAGTTTTTGAAGGAACTCAGCTGGTAGGTTGTCCCAAACATGACTCTGTTTCAACCTCCGTGTGACATTGATGATCATCAGCACCTGTTTGGAAAAACTGGTTGATCGTACACCGACTATAATCCTACAGAATCCCTGACTTTGTGCAAGTGTACAGAGAAGAACTGATGCTGGTTTGAAGGCAAAACGGTAGTAACACCAAATATTGATTTGATTTAGATCTTTCTTTTGTTCACTCACTTTGCATTTTTAAAACTAATAAAAATAAAGAATCATCATTATTTATATTTCTGAAAGCATTCTTTGTTCACAGCATTTTTTTTTTTCACACCTGCCTAAAACCTTTGCACAAAACTGTGTATATTCTGTATGTATGTATGTATATATATATATACGCACACACATACACACATACATACATACACACACACACACACACACACACACACACACACACACACACATTACTGAAATGTAGCTTCTCTAACTGAGAGAGAGATGGTGCTGGATGTCTCTGTAAATAGTCAAAAAAGAACCTACATCCAGCAAACCTGAGATAAACAAGTCTTGGTCAATTGACTGTATCTGGGTTAAGAGAAAAAATTTAGATTTAAATTATTTCTTCAAGACTGCCCTTCAAAGTCTGCCATGATGCATATAGATGTTTATTTTTTTACATGTGGAAAACACTATTCCCTTCAAAGCAGCACATTTTTTTTAAGAAACTTTATTTTCTTTGCGCTCTCAACAAAACTGGTAATAAATGTTCTGATGTTGACTAAAGTAGTCAGATCCATAAATTTGGCAGCATCCGTAAAGATGGTAAATGTCTATTAGCCCAATCTCATTCTTCAACATTCAAAGTATTTCATAGCAGCTTTTTCGTAGCAGAGGTTTTCTCTTGTACCACTACATGAGGCTAAAGAACAAAGAATCTGGGCTTATGTTATGCACACAGCCACTCTCAAATAGCCAGTTTTTTTGGTATTACTTACTAATTGGAGATAGATAAATGAATTGATTAATTAAGTAATTAATAAAAAAATAAATAAAAAAAGGTTTTGGACATTTTAATTTTAGTAAGGAAAATGGCAGGTACTGAAAATATTCTTTTCGATAATTTCTTTATCTGAGAGAAACCTGTATAGTATATAAGAACTCGGAAAGCCAAGCAAATGCAAGTTTGACAGCAATCAGCCACAACATTGCACATGGGGTGAAGGCTAGTTCATCCAGTCTGATCCTTCAGAAGAGCTACACAAACTGCTGAAAATGTTCATCCTGGATTTCTTTGGGACAGACACCTTGGCACAGGTTTTGTGGACTCTATGCCACAACAGGTCAGAGTTGTGTTGACAACATGAGGGGGACCTATACAGTATTAGGCAGGTGTTTTTAATATTTTGGCGGATTAGTGTATACCCTGGCACTGCTTAAATTTGTATCAAAAATTTTCGGGTGGATTATAAGTTACAATTCTGTTGGAAGAGCTCATCGTGAGCCAGCTTGTTTTAAGAAATAAACTAGCAGTAGTCTTGGCATGAAAATACTGAATATCACAAGTACACAAATTATCTTTCGCTTGATTTCTGTAACGTCAGTGCCAGCTTTACGTGGTCTGTGCAGAAAACAGATTAGCTAGGGTGGTACCAGCAATTAAGAAGCACATCAAAAAGATCAGCACCAAAAAAGGAGCTGTAACAAAAGGAGAGGATCTACTCAATCAACCCACAATTACCAGGCCACATGTGAACCCAGACACCAGGCAGAACCATGCAGCAAAAAGAAGCAAATCACTATGCAGTGATCGACACAATGCTAGCAAATATGATAATATGGTTTATTATATTTACATAAACTATCTCTAGTTAAGTTTTCAATTATTCTGCTTACAGTGAAAATAGGTATTTTTGTCTCCTGTTTTAATCTCCCCCCAATCAGAATGAACAACAGAGTTTGGCCTCGGTCACATTAATTAACAGGACCATAACTACCTAAAGCTGACTGATGCTACTCTTAGATGATCCAGTCAGACTGAGATGGATGCTTATTTAATTATTTAGCAGAGAATGAGAGAAATCTAGCCATTCTCTCAGCTGGAAGTGAAAAAAGTTGGACAAAAATAGGTTGCTGGAAAACCAAAACCGATCACAAAGCTTAGTGGCCATGATGCTGCAGCACAAGGTTTTAAAATATCATTTTAAAGTTTTAAAATATCAGATTTAAAGATTTTAGAACACCACATTTTAAAGGTTTCTTTCGCAAAGCTATTAGATGCTGATACAGCCTCCTCCATCTTACTTGAGTGAGATCAAGCAATGAAGAACAGCCCTTGTACACCAGTGCAAAGCAGGTCGCACCTTCACTACAGTGTTCAGTTAAGATGTGCCTCCTGTGCACTACAAGTGACCCCTTTTTAACATTTCAGGTAGAGTTCAAATACCTTCTGACCACTGAAGGACTTCTCTAATGTCTCTAGTTGTGTCATTATAAGCCACTGTTAGCAAATATTTTTGTGGGGCCTCATTGTGCTCATCACAACATTAGTTTAATTGATATGTTTTTGCAATGCTCATTCTATTAAAAATCTCGTTTAAGAAATGCTGACACACCGTTAAGTACTTAAATCATGGTTAGTGGAAAAGGAAAAACAAACATAGACTAGGCCGTGGACCATCAGTAGAAGGCCTCAAAAACCTCTGCATACAGTTTACCAGGATTTGACTGACTTTAAAGGCCATTAAATGATCCGAGAGGTGCACCAAGAAAAAGCTGCCAAGAAGGTCTCACTTTCAGGATGTGATAAATTGACTCTGGAGGGTATTTACTCTCTGTCACAGCTGCAACAGAGAACCTTGTCACTTAAAGATGCACAAAACATGTCACACATGCCTCGGAGGATGTGCCCTGGCTCTCCTGAATTTTTGAAATGTAACAAAGGAAGATGCTCAGGCACTTATTTTAATCTTAATCAGATCTGCTGAAAATCAGTACAAACAGACAAATAGTTCCTATTGTACAGTGTTAATAAATTTCAAAGAATAGTTTTTAAAATGTGTTATTATTGGACAATTAGTCCAATTGGACATTAACATATGTTAATACAACAGATTAATTGTTTTGTGTAACCTAACTAAAATGCCATATGAAAGCAGTGCTGCATCCTGATTACAAAATTGCTATTCCAGCTTCAAAACCCCTTAAAGAAAGTGTACAGTTTTAAAAAGCAAGTATATTTTTGCTTATATTACTGCACATCAGTGCTGTGCTGCTGAAAACCTTGCTGTACAATTCCATGACGCAGCACAGTTTGAAAGGTCTAGAGCAGAAAGTCAGAGAAAACTGCACTTTCATTCTTCGATAGTTAAGTTTTCAAAATGCTTATTGTACAGTGACAATCTCACAATGGACTGAACTACACTGTATGACAAAAACACTTCCATAAACATCAAAATCAACTAATATCTGCATTTTCCTTACTCAACCAATTTGCACTACAGCATCTGAGGAGCAAGTTTTCCTGTTAATGGTCAGTTGACACTGTGGGTTTAACAAAAGTTTTCACATCAGACATGAGGGGAAAAACACTTAAAATTAGTAATATGTATTCTAAGTTTAATTAAAACCCATCACATTGGTGGGCACCATAAAAAGTTAAAAGAGAGGGAACACGCCTCCACTTTTGGCTCACTGTACTTTTTTTTCTTCCTGACTACAAATAAATTTGTAAGCTTTTACCCATGATTATTGACTTCTTGTTTTACTGAGATGTAAATAAGGTGACAAAATGGCCAAACTCCAAGTCAGCCATGTATAAACCAGGCTTTCCATTATTACCAAAAGTGACAAAAGATATGAAGATTTCAAGGACTATGGAAAAATCTAAATATTTCTAATTACTTTCAAAACTTATTAATTTATAAATGTAACTTTAAAATGACTCGGGTAAATTTAATTTGAAATACAAAAATTTTTTGATGAACAATTACCAACAGTTATTAACACAGAGGACACTGGATTTTGATATTGATTTTTTGTCTTTTTATAGAAATAAAATGTAAATGCACCAATTCTGAATATTTGAAATGTTTTACTCTATCTTACTAGAACAGATCCTGAGTAAATGGGTTGTAAACAAGGTGCAGTATTATGTTAACTGAAGTTCATTTAAAAAAAAAAAAAAAAAGAAAAGCACAGCACGCAACACGACAACAAGCAACATTTTTAGCTTTATAAAAGAGAACTGATAGTAAGCCACACTTAAATAAGAGACTAAGGAAAATCAGATGGTACTGGCAAAAATTGTCTGCAAAAAGACCGTAAACAATCATTTTTTTTATGAACATACTATAAAAGTACTTGTCTCAGTCATTAGTTCTGTCTAAAGATATATAGCATGACCAAGTACTGTTCAATCTAGCATGATCAATCTAAATTTTACTAATAATCTAAATACTACTATAATATTAATGGTATAAATACTTAAATTCTGTTTTAAAGTATGTAGTCTCACATTTCTGAGCAATATTTAAGAACAGCCCATTCTAGCAGCCTAACCATAAGTGATGTGGAGAGGCATGGTGTTAAATTGACTGGGTTTGACAAATGCTAGGGAAAATTTTAAAAACTAAAACTAAAAGGGGAAAAACAACTAGTACGGAAAATTTTACTAGTCTGAAAATAAAAAAAATTTTTTAAAAATTAAGGTCTCTGAAGACAGTGTGGCTTCTGGCCTCTACATGTTAACAGTCAGGTTTCCAAAATTAAGCAACGGTGCTACAGTCAGGTACGACACCACTCACTGCCATACAGTCAAGGCGGCTTAACATCAGAAAATCAAAAACGTGCTTTCATATGGCACAGACCATATGAGCTGAAGGTGACTAAACACAAAGTATTGATCAGCTTTGCTTGTTCATAGAAACCTTCACCATGGAGAAGCAAGGGAAGAAGCACAAGGGTCAAATTAGCTTCAAAATGAAGAAAGAAACAATCGCAAAACGCAGTAATGGAGTTTCTCTGACCATGATGAGGAAGCGGTTTTTGGGGGGCTTGGAACCATTTAATTTTTAAGCAAGTTCTTCGATTGTTGTTCCCAAGCAAAGGCACAGCTTACTGAATTGATCAAAGACATTGTTGTGCACATGACCTCTTTGGGATCTTTTAGAAACGGATAGGAGTCAAGAGAGCACCCTCTGAATGATGCACGGATATGCAGCCCCATAGGCATAAAATAAACGATGCAGTGTGTGCTGCCAAATTTATATCACAGCATTTACTTTTTAGCTGTTTGTGCTATATTAGCTGTTTTGTGGGGGGTCAGCCCAGAGGAGCTAGCCTTCAATCCCCACATTCATCAGAGAGCCTTGGCATGGTCCTGTCGTTGGTTCACGGTTTTGTACTTCCTTGGACCACTTTTGGTAGATACTAAATCACAGCATACCAGCGCCGACCCACAAGACCTGTTATTCTGAAAACACTCTGGTCCATTCATCTAACCATCACAGTCTGGTCTTGGTCACCGCCACATGCCCACTATTCTTGTTTCTAACAATGGGCAGCAGTGACCTAGCGGTTAGGGAAGGATCGGACGGTTGTGGGTTCGAATCCCACACCAGTAGGTTGCCCTGTTGTACCGTTAAGATAGGCACCATGCCCATCACTGCTCCCCAGGTGCCCCCTGCTGCATGTGTCTTTGGGTTAAATGCGGAGTCCAAATTTCATTGTGGTTCACTGTGTGCTGTGCCGTGTATTCACAATGACAAGTTGTCACTTTCACTACTTTCACAAACACATCAAATGCCTACCTATATACCATCCCCCGACAGGTGTCAAGAGCTATATAATTCACTTTTCCTGTCAATGGTTTTTTACTGTGACAAATAGGTGTAATGATCATAAAAATACGATGAAATAAACAATTTTTTGTAATCCTTTCTCCAAGACAACTCATTTTCTTGTCTGACTATCCTACGGGGAGATATGGGGGCTCAAGGGTAAAGAGCTGCTTTGCCATGATCGTCAACATCACACCATCAGCACAAAATCTGCATGAGTTTTACGTAGTGACAAATAACATTTTAATGTAAAAACCAAAAAAATAAACATGATGTATTTCTGACAAGTAACTTATCTAAAGTTTGAGCTGTTATGAGCTGGTAGCTATACTACATATTTGAGAAATCACACTTCTATCTGCTACAACTTTTGAAAACTGAATTTAAGTACAGTTAGTAAGATGGTGTCCTATAATTTGACACAAATTATTTCCCTTAATACCAATAATAAACTGCAAATAAGGACTGTACAATGTCAAGACACTTCTCTGTGAAAAGTGTGATTCTACCATAAGGAAGTTTAGTAAGATTAATAAAAATCTCAAGTGTGGTTTTGCTGAATCTCTAATAGAGTATCCACCAGTTATATTAATCTCATATATTAGGCTCATTGTATTGAGGATCATTATTTACTAAGCAGAAAGAAGATCAGGCATAATGGCTTAAATGTTCTAAAATTTGGAGTGAGTTGGCAGCTGACAGATCCTTACACTAAAAGATAATTGGTGTGGAAAAGGTAAACTAGCCACTAGTCCATTCAAATGTTTTTCTGCAAAAAATTATCAACAGAAATAAAATTATGTATATGAGCAAGGCGTAGAAACAAAAACACTAAATAACAAATTATACTTTCAAACATGTCCCAACACAAGGGTCTGTGACTAGTGTCAAAGTGCAATACACACTCTCTGTGTACATGGTTATCCTTCCTGGTTTCAGATTCTCTCTTTCTTTGCTAATTGCCTGTAAATATATAGCTCTGTATATGGATATCTTTCCTTGTCTTTATATTCATTCTTTCTTTCTTGTTCTTTCTGTTAAAGAGCCCTGTAACACCCGAATTTCTCATTTGTAGGATAATAAAATGATTATTCTATTCTATTCAATAAAAATACATTTTCTACAACTTGGATAAACAGCACGTGACACAGGGATATGCTTTAAGATGTTAATAAAATAGTCTATTTCACTGGTGTTAAACTATAGTTTAGCACGTAGTAAGTAAAGAATTAAAATTTGGAAAAACAAAAATATATGATTGTGTTTGGCAACTGTTGATATTATTAAAAGAACCAAGATTAAACTGAAGAGTAAAACTGAAGGGAGCTATATTTCTTTTTATATGAATTTATGAAATCTAGGGATGAAAGAAATAAGCCATTAATGAGACAAATATAACATATCTTCAAAAATGACCTCTACACTAAGAGGTAAACAATACTGAACTGACTCATCTTTAAAGCAAAAAATTAGCAAAAAAAAAAAAATTAACTGCTGTTGGTGTCTTTGCCATCTGAAAAGCCACAAATCTTTTTTTTGAATGTGCTGCTGGGATTAGAAAACGTCAACAGTCTTCGAGCGCAGCAAGACTTGCATTGCTAGGGGTGACCACAGGCAGCATGGTCTTAAAAATCCTAAGGTTTCAGTACAAGAAGGCAAATTTCTCTCATTTCACCACCTTAAGTAAATGCCTGGCTGTTTGACATTTAACAAATATGCAAATCGTGTTTAAAAAGAAGAAATCCTGACAGCAAAAGGATTTAAGGACTGTGTTCTAGCACGATAACCTACCAAAGCACCAAGCCCTGATAGGTACTGTATGTAAATGGATTCACTCAAGTGCTCCTCTGCTGCTTTCTCACTACTATCAAAAATCAGCAGGCCTACTGCCTAATCAAATCACCTGGTCAGATATCTGTAAGGCTGTTTTATTCTAAACCATGAAACTAGATCTAGGACCTAGGCTTTCAGACACATACAAACTGTTAGTTAACCAAAGAAAGACAAATACTCTTATCTACTGAAGATGGAAGAAGTTTTATACTGTGATCAACATTAGCAAAGTTGCTAGCAAAGTCCATAGACATCAGCAAAGGTTGGTTCCTGGATACTGGCCATGTGCTTTGGTTTAAAGCATCACCAACAGTGGTGTGACAATATTAATCAGATACACATTAAGAATATCTTCAACACCTGTACACACTCACTCAAAAAAAAAAATCAGAGTGCAAAAAAGGCAGATGATTTGTAATATTTTATATTCAACATGGTCTAGAAAAAAGGCGAATCAATCATACTATAGTACAAGCAAATCACAGAGAAGCCAAGTAATTACAATTAACTGCCAAAGAAACATTAACATGTTCTTTTCACTCCATCTTAAGTCCAAAGCAACTTAAATTCATGAACAAGGTAATTACTAGCCTCTTCTATGAAGGGGAAAATGACCATGCTGTAAATTAGCAAAAAGTACTCATTAGCATTCTAAACCCTGATTTTGCCAAAAGGATTTCCATCAGGCCTCACCAAAATGTACATTCAATCTAGATAAAAACACACAAATAAACCCAAATCTAAAATCCACATCTTAAATTATCTTCTAATTCAGAAACCCTTTCACAGGAATCACAGAATTATGAAGTCAGCATGATGTTTCAAAGACGAAGAAAGATGATCATATCTTCCCTGTCACAGGCCATGGAAAATGAACGAGCACAGCACACTGTCAGGTCCATCAATAAAACAACCGAACACTCTATTGTTGTCTGTAAAAAATATATATACTTCAGCAGAACTGAACAAAGATCTAAAAGATGATGCACCAAAGGAATCCTTAACTGAACCTAATGTCTCTCTTTTGATTACATGAAAAAATGCTTCAGAGTCATTTCTAATTTGGCTTTGTCCATCCTCCTTTTAAAACAGCCCATCTCCTACCTAAGCTGGTTAGAGGTTCGCTTATCACTTTGAAACTCTCTCACGCCCCATCCTCCTGCTTCACTTTCAGTGCTTTGGGGGAGCTGGGAGAGCTGCTGAGGGAAGGGGAAAGAGGTGTTATTCATAGAAAGCATACAATCACACAGTAGGATAAAAAGAATCAGATAACAATGCAATGAACATTGTTAAATAAAAATAAAAAAAATTGGGGTTTTTTTGGTGTGTAAAAAGAAACATTCAGGCTTATACTCCTTAAAGTGGATGATCGGTTTGCTGCAAACTTCTAATTTCATAGGCAAAATTCCTGTGTGATGATTGACTAGGAGAATGAGCAGAAAAGAGCACAAAATTTAGAGTGATCTTGAGTCAGGAAGAGCCAAAAACCATAGAGGTGCTGTAATGTCAAAAAGGCCAATGGGACACAATTTTTTGTCCCATGTAAAATTCTAGTCATACACAAAAATGAAAAAGAAAAGAAAATGTTTACCAAACTAAGACACCAATAATTATTTAACTACAATGATGCCATGTTTTTGCCATTTTCAACCAAGGTGAATCAAGAGCAAAGAAAAACTCTTTGCAAATCCAAAACAAACCACAACACATAGAAGAGAGAAATGTGTCAAAAAAGAGGTATATGTAGATATCAGCAGTTAGCTTGCTTTAAATACTACAAAAGCACAAAATATCAGCCACAGATTAGTAGATCAAAAGAGAAAGAGAGAGAGAGAGAGAGAGAGAGAGAGAGAGAAGGATTAAAAGTGAAAAAGAAAGTGATTTATATATTTATATAATTGACCAATGGATCAAGAGGTCACAGGTTCAATTCACACCATCTAGCACTCTGAACAAGAACGTCTGCTAAATGCCGCAAATATAAATGGTTGCAATACTGTAATATGCGTAGAGTGCCTTTATTGTAGTGTCCTGTCTTTTATCTACTGTTTCTTGTACTTTGCTGCATCTAGTCTTATGTTGGGTTGTGTAATGCTGTACGTTATTTTGTACCAAAGTCCATGGAGAAACATTATTTCTTCTCATGCTGTACATTGCTGTGGATGACAAAAGCTTGACTTTTAAAACTGCAGAACTATCAGAATCAAAAACTAAAATAAAAATCTGACCAAAATGCTTTTTGTTCCTTTCATTCTCCTGCATCGCCCAGCAAGAGTGCCTTTAGATAATAAGTGTAAGCAGACTGTCGACCATTTAAATTTATGGCAAAAAAAATAAAAGACCAGAGAAAGGAGCTTCAGTCACCTACTCAGTTGAACGGCAAAAGTAGTCAAACTTAAATTCATCAAGTCTAACTTTTTGATTGGGGAAAAACTGAATATAGTTATGTATTAAATGTTTTATTTTCAACCCTGCATGTGACTGTTGGTCTTTGTAGGGTCGAGTGTGCATGTCATACAAACAGACTAAACAATTATTGTGAAATATTTTCCTGCTATTCATGTGGGTAATGTGCGATCTCACAATCCTAAACTACATTCATGGTCCATTGAATAATCGAATAGAAAACACTTACTGAATGCTTGAATAAAATTAAATTCGCATGCCAGTAAATAACAGAAACCCAAATAATGCTCAGGTCTTGCACAGTGACAGTCACTCCAGGATTCAACAAGGATGAATTTATTTCCTTTTACCATCATTATGTGTTGTACTGGTATTAGCAACACCTTAATAAATGGGTTTATTAAGTCTGTATGACAGATACATATACAGGCTCGCTAACGCAACAGAAAAACTACCAAATTACAGGACTTTGCATTTGCACACGACTCAAAAATCTCTTTGGCTATCAATCTTCAAAGCGGTAAGTTGCATAGACGATAAGCTCCGCAGCAAGCATTGGTTCACTTTCATTAAGGTTACTAAAAATAATATCTTAAAGCAATGATAAATGATTTCCAAATGCACAAAACCTGTCATCTGTTGAATTAAGTACATTAAGAGAGCAATGATACCACTAAAATATATAGGGAGCCGCACAGTGGATCAGATTCTGTAAACCACTGGATCAGACTCTGTGTATGCCATGGTGCTGCAACTGTTATCAAGAATCCCTGAAGGTGAACTGAAAAAGCTGCCAGCATGAAATCAGTACAAGCAATTGTTGCATTTGTTGAATTCAGTGGTTTAAAAATATAGTTGTATCTATATTTCTGATAGGTTTCAACAAATTAGTGAGCTTAGAATTACAAAAATAAGTAGGCCATGTTTTACTGTCTGATTGGTTCAGAGTCCTAACAATAATTTAAGGTGAACCTACTTTATGGAATTAATTACAATGTTATTGATAATTTCAATACCAGTCATGAAGAACAGATTAAACAAGGCCAACTTTAAAACAGTTTATGAAGCATTTGTCAGCCCAGCTCTATTAGTGAACTCAAAAACCATAGGGAGGTTTTAGCGTCACACTTTTAGGCCTAAATAAACAAATGGAATGGGTGGAGAAGAGTGGCTGGAGTGATTTGCGACAGACAGGTACCAGCGAGAGTAAAAAGGAAGGTTTACAGGACAGTAGTGAGACCAGCTATGTTGTACAGGTTAGAGATGGTGGCACTGATGAAAAGACAGGAGGCAGAGCTGGAGGTGTCAGAGTTAAAGATGCTGAGATTTTCATTGGGTGTGACGAGGATGGACAGGATTAAAAATTTTACATTTACGCAGACGCCCTTATCCAGAGAAACTTCTATGGCCTAATTACAGGGACAGTCCCCCTGGAGCGATCCAGGGTTAAGGGTCTTGCTCAGGGACCCAGTTGTGGTAGTGCCAGAGATGGGATTCGAACCTGGGACCTCTTGAGCCATAGGTCCATAGGCAAGTATCCTACCACTAGACCACCACCACCCAATACGAGCATATTAGAGGGACAGCTCAGGCTAGACGTTTTGGAGACAAAGTTAGAGAGGCAAGGTTTGGACATATCCAGAGGGAGAGATGAGGATTATATTGGGAGGAGGATGTTGAAGATGGAGCTGCCAGGAAAGAGGGAAAGAGGCACATCAGAGAGGAGGTTTATGGATGTGGTGAGAGAGGACATTTAGGTGGTCGGTTTGAAAGAGGAAGATGCAGGAAGAAATGGAAATGGATGATCCGCTGTGGTGACCCCTTATTGGGTACAGCCGAAAGGAGAAGAAGCTGTCACCCTTTAGGTCTAACAACTTGGTGACATTATCCTCCCCGTATGACTTTACAGTCATAAAACAGTAAAGAAATCAGTGTGCCATGACTGGGGACAATCTAAAGCAGTTCACCTCGTAGAGATGCACAGCAGATCTCCTCAATGAAATACACCCGTTACTTGAAAGCGCAAAAAAGCAAAACCAAATAGCCAATCTGTTAGGTTTGTTTCATTGTAGGTTAAAAGAGATACCACCTATTTTTCAGCTGCACTAAGCCCTCATTTTATTTACAAACCCCCCCCCCAAAAAAAAAGAATTTTGTTTTTATATAACATTACTGGGTGCACTTATGTTAACTTTTGACTTTCTTACAGGAAATATATTAACATATGAACTACAAGTTAAATTAAATACGGAATGTTCCTGCAAATTTTATCCAAACAAATCAATATATACATGCGCCACATCATGCCGCCCCCCCCAATAGATAAAACTTTTTTGGAAGATTGCAATTCTCAGGCTATTTTAAAATAAAGTTCAAACAAAAACTGACCTGCATACAACAAAGTGGCAGGCAAGGTAAAACACTGGTGGCCTATTGGTTAGGGCCTAGGGCCCCATGATCACAGGTTACTCTGAAGTAACCCTGAGCAAAGTACCATTCCCAACACTGCTCCCCAGGCACTGAATGTATTGCAACCCACTGCTTCATTTGGGTGAATGGGCTAAATGCATAGAGAGCCCACATTTTATTGTGGTGCACTGTTTGTGTCCACAATGACAGCTGTTTTGAGCAAGGCTCTAAAAATTAACTTAAGAAAGATTCAATTTCATTCCTGTTTACCAAAACAGGGGCTAGTAAAAACTTGAATTTTCTTTTAGGCATGGCCAACATTGTGGTTTCTCATTCATCTAAATAAGTACCCAAATACTTTTAAGATGTCTGATTGATCTCATTATGCATTAGTCCAATATGGGTTTGCTTATGACACATTAGTCCACCGTCCTTCATCTTGCAAGATGATGGGTTCCATTTATGAAAATCCGATGGGAAAAAAAAATTGAAAACACATTTAGTTTAAACTTAAAAATAATTTCAGGCAAAATTCCAGAGAAGTACAGCTTCCTGACTAAACCCCATGCCTTCAATGTGTACTGAATATCCCTAAGAAATCAAAATGCACATATACACATTAGTGTATACATACTGAAGTTCAACTGCCTTTTTTAACTTGACTCGACTGCGAATCAGAGGGTTAAATCCACAAAGCAGATCCAACTGAATCAGGGATGATGGCCTACACACAAAACATGAACGCACACACACACAGCTTACAGAAGCTGCGGTGCATTACCATGGACCAGAGAGGATTCCTAAAGACTTTTTAAACATCTGACTTCAGATGCTCAAAAAACTTTTTTTCTGAGGACTGAAAACTACAAATGTTTCTTGAGGGCAGAATTATTAAAGACAGAGAGGCTTGAGAAACATCAGGAATAGATGTGTAATTCTACAGCTTGACACACGCAAGTTCATAAACGGTATTTATAATTTTATATATATATATAAAAAAACACTAAGATAAATCACTGACTTCTAAAATGTAATGAAATTAAATGTAACTTTAGCTTCATAATCCAGTTTCCCCTCACTGTTCATTCACACTGATTCACACCATTTCACTATTTTTTAATAAAATGAATTAAATATTTCTAGAAACTAGTTCCATCTTTGTTTCTTTTCAATGCATGTATTCTGTTAACTAGTATTGCTGAAAAGCTTAGTTTTTGATTAATCAAATGATAAAGTACAGAATCTATAAGTGTATCACTACTTTACACTTAAAACTGATATGTATAGTCAGCTACTTCTAGGCTTATTCCTTAAAGTTTAAGCCCTTCTTAAATCCTTGTTTATTTTTTGATAACAGCCCACACAGCTGTCAGTTGCAAAACATTAAGTATGTAAATGTACACAAACACAATAGCTGGTTCCAGGCTGATTGTACACCTGCAGGTATTGTATTGCCTGGAATTTAAAGCTACTGTGCTATAACAACAAATGTCCAGAACACAGAGAAGTCTTTGATTACAAAGATTTGGAGTGTTACAGCTCACGAATCAATGAAAAGTCATTTATCTAGGTTGTGTAGCATTTTATGTTGCACAGACAAAATCCAAGAAAGGTGAATAATGTTTATTTTTTTATTTATTTCTGTTTATCTAAATACTTACCTTTATAGCTTTGATGGCCGACTTGGTGATCTGGGTCATCTTAGCTTTGGAGATTGGAGGCTTGTATTCATTCAGAGAGTACAGCTGAAAAACAATAGAGACACTCATTTAATTTCAAGACAGTTTCAATGAATGTCAATTTATGATAACTTTGTCACAGAAGCAAGTCAGACTGCAGTTCCTCTTTACTATATCTGAACTTCATATCACACATTTGAAAAAACCTACTTGACTTGATTTCAGAGTCTCTCCTGTGCCATGAGCAATAAATTCTAATCGAAATTACCCACTTACAAAAGTTTTGTTTACGAGTACTTATCATCTAATTAGGAGTCATTGCAGGGGTCCCAGAAGGAAAACTAGGAAACAATCTACTTTTAATATTATATGAAATATAAATAAAAATGGTTGAACTGGATTTTTTGACCATCTAACCACTTATTTACTCCTTATGCACCACTTTTCTTGCCTGTACTTTTAAATGTATTTGATTTAATTGACAATATGAACCACATGTTCCTGAAAAGCTCTGACTGTGCGGTTGCTTGTATGTTGCTCCTCACACATAAGTAACTGGATAAAAGCATCTGACAGATGCGTAAAGGCAAATGGGTTTAAGTGGACATCTTCAGGCTTATAAGTGTTTTTGAAGACTCTCATTTTAAGAGCCAGTGCTGTTTGACTGTTCTTAACTGTTTGATTTTAGGATCAAGTCAACGTGACTTTTGCAGACAGGAGGTCCAGGAACAGGACCAGCGTCTGGATTACCAACACAGGGCCTGAAGCTGACCTGATTGGAAAAGGCAAAGCTACACCTCTTCATCTTTAACCACTGAGCACCAAGGTGTGTTTCAGGGAAGCACAGATCAGTGCAATGCCTTTGAGTGTGTCTGCTGTAGTTCTACTGCATTCAGCCAACATGTGGAGTTACATAAGAACAGTACAGCCTGCCCACCACACTGGTGAACTGCTCAGTCATGACCTCGGTGCTGAAAATTAGCATCACTAATGGGATTTTCAAGCCTACACCGTGTAAACATACGATTCTGATCAAATCTGCTGCTTGGCTGTGCATTATGGCTCTAAAAATGTAAAGATTACCAACCAGCGTGCAACAAGCTGGGTTTGGTTAGCGTTCTATTCTTTCTGAGTAAAACTATTAACGTTAACAGCAGCCTTTCTTCGTCTTCATGTGGAAACAGTGCCATTTGGCAGCTCAGTACCTGAAATACTTTGTGTGAAACAAAACGTTAGCTCGCCTCTGCTAAGCTACGCTGCGTCTTTTTGTGTTAGGCTAAGCTAAACTAGCATTGGTGCTAGCAGGAAACTTGGCGCTAAATTACGGTTTAAATCTCACCGTGAGCTCAAGTTTAACCTTGGTGTGATTCATTTCGACCTATGATATCCGCCCAGGTTTAAAAGTCTGCACTAGGCGGGTGAAATGTATGCAGTCCAGTACAATAAACTGCCCAGCGAGCTAAGTTAGTTTGGCTAACAGCAACAGCTAGTGAACTGAATTGGATCCCGCGGAGCAAAACGCAGAGGTTCAAAAACAAGGATTAAACATGAACGAATATCGGACAAACCTCGCCATTAAACGCTTTAACGGCCTCCATATCGTAACTATCGGGTTCGGGTCTTCCTTTAAACCAGAATGTAAATGTCTAGGAGGTTTCATTCGCCTTCACAGCCCGGTTTGACGTCCTGCAGTCGGTGGGGGGCGAGATGGAGGAGGCTCGGCTTAATATGGCTGACTGGAGCTGAACCGATACACCGGCCTCGATCCGGTTCTGCCGTTCACACCCGAGCACACACGACGATATTTCACTAAACCTACAAAACACACAGAATGATGAGGTTCAGGAAAAAGGAATAGGTTATTTCTGAACAAAATACTGCAAAATGTTCTTGTGCCAAAAAGGCTGATCTTATAACAGCTTGGATATTATAATAATTATAGCATATAAAAATTGACCTAATTACAGCTCAATTGTCTGATTATTGTTTTATATAAAATGGCAATCTTAAAACAGTTATTAAGTACCTGTTATGTGTGAAATTGTCACTATTTAACGGCTCAATGATTAAGATGGTGACCTTATAACAGCTTTATTATTAGGAGAATTAAAATGATTTTTTATAAATATGTGGTGTTATACAGGCACTAGTTTCAATTCAGCATGCCAAGATGTAAAACAATGATGAATGAGTCACAGTTATTTGATTTGATCCCTATTACCTACGTTAAGATTTTACACTGTATTTCATGCATTTTTTAAAAACCTTTTTTACCTTTCTCGCTTCCTTTAGCTTTTATTCGATGTAGCGTACTTTTGATTCAGAACTTTTAATTTCAAAATTAAATAATTTGATCATCGCACTGGAGTCCATCCCAGCTCACACAGGGCAACACACCCTGGACAGGTTGCCAGCCTATTACAGGCAGGAGTGAACAGACAGGGACGGCACCTTGCTCAAGGGTACCTCAGGTCAACCCACCGGTAAGGGGTTTGAACCCCAACCTTCTAATCCAGGGCCAACTCCCTAACCACTAGGCCACCGCTGCCCCTTTCACATGTTTAGTGAGCTCTAAATGAGAAGATTTCCTTTTACAGGAAAGAAAACAGACGTTTGCTTTAAACACTGTATGAGAATCTTTTCAAGAGAGATTTTCGCAGCATGAAAAATGATTATATTATCCATCCCTAATTAAATCATATGTTTACATTTTTTGGGTTTCTTTTTTGCTACATTTAAAAATGTAAAGTCTACTCTCAAATTAACCATAACAGCAAAGGGGTCAGTCCAACCCAGCAAGACGGAGCTGGTTTCTCTGGATGGATCAGGTTAAGGCGTGATACCCGTCTCTGTGGCCCTGGGATCCCTCTCACCGTGCATATGAGTCTCCACCATCTCAGTGAAAGAACGGAGAACTACATTTTTTGAGGTAAAAGAAAGAAAGTTAGATACACTTGATGACCTTTATCCAGCAACACTTTATCACCATGCTTGTGCTGACGTCGGTCGATTAAATATTCAGCTCCAGGGCACTGGCAACCTCATAATATCCAAGCAATTAGCTCGTAGCCGAAAGAAGAAGAAGATCAAAATGTTTACTACAAATGTCAAGGCATATTAATGGATTCATTTTAAACTTTTCTTGGCTGATTTTGCCAATGACTCAATTTCCTGCACATTTTATTTTAATGAAATACCCAACTGGTGTCAGTGAAGAATGAAATTGCTCACGTCTGTATTGATTCATCGTTCAGTGAGCACCAGTAGCCGCTGCCAAGTGTTTGCTGCAAGACATTTGGGGTTTGACGCCTACCGATGAACATGATGATGAAGAAGGCATCAAAGAATGGAGTAACGCTTCGCCATGTAATAATCGTGACAGCTGCGCTCAGTGCATGCTCCTACTTTTCAATATTTTAGCTCATTAAACAGGGCCATGTAAAAAATGTGGTGTGAATTAAATTGTAATGTAAAACATTCAGTGGACGCAGGGCTTTTTTCTTCACCCCGCTCAGAAACAGGGCCTGGATTCTCTCCACTTTTCACTCGCTTCACAAACTGGTTCACCAGTCAAAACAGCTCTGTCAGGATTTTCAAACATGTTGCTGACAACACCATGCATTGACTGACCTCAGGAAAGGACCGTGTTTCTTATAATAGTAGGAGTCATCGAAAGCTTTCACTGTAACAACAACTTCAACACCTCTGAAAGTGACTGTCAGAAATGACACTGGTGAATTCCCAACACTGACCCTTCAAAATTCCCCATAAGAAACTCACTTTAAGACCATTTGAAATCATTACGGCTTCCCTTCGGTATTGAGATGGATTTCTAAGTAAAACATGATATATGGGAGGAAGGCATTTTCTCTCTGGTCTCTCTCTGGTCCGATGTGTGTGTGTGTGTAGGGGGGTATAAAGATGATTTTATTGGTTAGTCATTTTTCTTACCATATGCAGGTGCACAGCTGCATAATTAACAGGTTGTTTTAAGGTTGACTTTGGATGGGATCACTGGCTACATCCTCCTGAAGACCCAGCAGAGTCCTTATTCCCAGGTCACTAAGTTGCTAGGCTTGGGAACCGTTGCTAGAGGTACCTAACACCCAAGTGGTTAAGTGACTTTAGAAAAACATTTCTCTTCTTAGAGGGTTCAAGTATCCATAAACTTAATTTTCTAATGCTTAGCTCCAATTTACATATTCCAAAACACATTATACAATCTAAAAGTCACTATTCTTTTACACTGTATTTTTCATTCAAGGACCAATTTTATGTGCAGATAACAATATGACACAAAGTGTGGTATAAATTAGCTCATCAGTTCTGAGTAATAATTCAACATTTGTGTTTGTGCTGTGGCTTTAGGACAGGCCAAAGGAAACAGGCCAGTTTGCCATATATAACGCCATCTTGTGGACAACACTGGAATAAAAAAGAACAGCAGGGGATTCAGGAGCCAAACCTTGGCCTTACTTTTTAAGCATTGTTACAGTTTAACAGATCAGCAGTTACATTTGCTTACATGCAATTGAAATTAATAAAAGCTTTTTTATTCATACCTTATACACATATATATATATATATATATATATATATATATATGGATCTGTATTAGCTGGGCATACCAATAACTGATCATATAATATCATATATATATATATATATATATATATATATATATATATATATATGTATGCTATATATATATATATATATATATATATGGATCTGTATTAGCTGGTCATACCAATATGTGTAAATATTCATATCGGCCAGTACATTATATAATTTTAATCTCCTTCTGCATACTAAATACAATAAAGAAAACATATTAAAGATATTTTTACCAAATTTAAAGTGACAAGACAAGTTTGGCTTGTCTTATTGGAAAAGGTTCAGGCACAACCACTTGACCTTCTGATTTGTTCATCTTTCAAAGGTGCTCCAGCAAAATGCTACTGATTAATAACTTTAAGTGGTTTCTCATGGGCTAAGATGTGAATCTTTTTTTTCCAAGTGCTAAAGCATTCCTATAAATATACTAATGGTAGTACAAAACATTCTCCAAGATTCATCTCACTTTGCTACTAGAGCAGTGATATTTCAGCACAGCCAGGGTTTGGTTTCAAAGTGTATTTATTTACACTGATAAAATATTGAATTTAATGGCTTACATCTACACTTCATATTCCTGTTTTAATTTAGGCATAAATTCTGATAATTGCACAAGCTCACGGAGGAATGTACAAGTGCCACCAGAAAAAGGGTGGGCAGTACAGTTTCTAACAGCCTAAGGTTTGGTAAATAAAAAAAACAGGACAGTACATCTTTTTCTGAAGTAGCTAAATAGCAGCAATGCAAAACTGAGGCAAGTCAGAGGAAACGGCGGAAATGGCTGAGTTCGTCTCTTCTGGTTCAGCAGCAGGCTTTAGAAGCACAGCTCAGCAAGAACAACTGATGCGAAAGTACTTCATTTTTTTACTAATACAAGACAACGTAGCTGAGTAGCAAAGTACAAGTTTAGTACAAGTTTTGGATAAAAAATGTCTTATGATTGCTTTGTGGGTAACAAGGCTGTTCTTTAATATCTATGCTGAATGGAACAGTTAGCATTTCCTATCACAACACCTCAAGCGTCATGTAATAAATCTAAACCTATGGCATATTCAGGCTTTAGACCATTATCTGAAGTGTGCCTTAACACTTAATTGTGCCACAGAACTTGAACAGAATATGCGTTGTGGTCTCAAAGCACACCAAGGCAGTACAGCAATAGGGGTCTGTCTAACTTTAAAGTAGTGAAATGTGTCATAGAGGTTTCTTAAAGTGCAGGTGAAGCGATTCTGTTTTCTTCCTTAAAGAAAGTACAGGCTTGCAGGTTTCTTGCAGATCTTGAGCCTTTATCATTAGATGACTTCTGAAAAATGAGAAAAAAGAGAATTTTTTTTTTTTAAATAAAAACACTAATTTCATTGTTTTTCTTAAAACTTGAGCATAAAGCATCAAATTGCAAGTTAAACCATAATAGTCACAGCACTGTGTATGAGGTCTCGGAAAGCATATGGTTGCAGATCGTTATTGAACTGGGCCTGTAGGAAATGTTCTCTGACCTGCTCGTTGATGAGCCTGGATCTCTTCCAGGCCTGTGAGAGTGCGGAGGGACCTTCGCTCCTTGAAGGCCACTGCAGGCAGGATGTCTTCCTCATGGCTCAAAGCCATCTTAGTGGCTTTTGTTGTGCCAGGGAGCTTGATAACTTCTTCTAATGGCAGACTGTGAATGGGCTGCATATTCTCATTTAGCAGGCTGATATTGGATGAAGCAGGTTTCTATAGATCAATCAACCAATCAATCAATCAATCAGTCAATCCATCCATCCATCTATCCACCCATCCATCCATCCATCCATCAATCAATCAATCAAAATAATGACTCATCTCTCTTAGTTTGCAACTAGTAGGTCAAAAACTGCATATTGTTTTGACAAATCAGTTTATTAAGCTTAGGGACTGAATTACACTTGTACTAAAATAAACCCTTAACTCCAAATTAGACTTCCAGAAGCACAGCAGTGACTCATCTAGGCATACAGAGTCATACAAGAGAACCTAAACAAACATCTGAGGGACTGCAAGCACTTTTCACCCCAGGTTAGTTCAGTGTTTGTGATTTGATTCAGGCTTTGAACACATCTTGGGCAAAAATGGTATCCATGGTAACGATGCAAAGCAAAAAACATTTCTATCCAAAAGAAACATAGACATAAGTCTTTATTAAGTTAAAAAAATCTATCTATAGATTAGAAGCATCCTAATGGCATTTATCTATAATAACTTCCAAGCCTTTTAAAAATGTTCTGTGGTCTGAAAAGTCAAATATGGAAGACATCAGTCTTGTTAAATCTGGACTGAAAGGAACAGTGTTCCACAAAAGAACATCTTACCAACAGTCAAACATTGTGGTACATTATCCGATATTTTGGAAATGCTTTGCTGCTTTATGGCATGGCCTATGTGCTTTAAATGACAGAAGTATGAATTCTGCTCTTCACCTGAGAATCCTGCAGGAATCCAGAAATCAGGATGGCATCCAAAGCTCAAGTGAAAATGAATTTTGCAGTAAGACCACATTCAGAGGTGCAAGAGCAAGACCACTTCTGAATGGCTTGAAATAATCAATAATTGCTGGAGTCAATTAGTCAAAGTGCAGACTTGTCCAGGGTTTGTCAAAGTTCCTAAAAGATGCTGTGGCAAGACCTTAAAAGGGCTCAAAATATGGCTCCAAAAGTGATTAAAACAATTCAGAGAAGAAGAGTGAGATAATATCTACTCACAGTGGCGTGAGAATAATCTCCAGGTCCAGTTTAACACTGGTGATATAAATGTTGCAAAACCTTTTTCATCAATATGTGAACTAACTTAAGAACTTCTTGTCTTCTTGTCTTTTATTTTATCCGAGGAGCTAAAGTGCAGTAAATAGGCAAGAATAGAGAAAATCGGAAGAGCCAAACTCTTTAATTAAGGCACAGCATGTAGAAGTATGTGGAATTCATCAACAATATTTAATGTAAAAGAGTAAATCCTTATTAACCTTCTGTAAACACACAAAAAGTTGTTCTTACCTTCTCTGCAGCATCTGTCTTCCTTGTTCTTTTCATGATTTCATCTAGACGCTGTGGTGAAAAACACAACACCTTTTACAAAAATGGAAATATTGTGAAAGAGCTGCTATGTCACTGCTGTTGATCTTTTCCTTTTTCCTGGACTCTTACTCCACTACAAGATCACATTTAGTGCTCAACATGGCTGACCTACATTCAGTACACTGAACAGCACTCATGCCTGTCAAACCTTCTTCCTCTCTTGCCGCTCAGCCTCCTCTCTCTGGAATCGGTGCTCTCTCTCCAGCCTCTGCTGCTCTTCTACCAGCCTCTGATGAGCCTCCTCCTCTTCTCTCTGACAGCAAATGATAAGGAGGAATGTATCACTACATAAATATTCAATAATCTTCCTCATGGCTTAATGTCAATGTCAAATGAATAAAAAGAAAGTGACCATTCTTGTCATTGTGAAACGCAGCACAACACAACAAAATTCAACCTCTGCGTTTCATCCATACACACACGTGCAGCTACTTAAAGCACCCTTTGGAAGCAGTGATGGGGACGGTACCTTGCTCAAGGATACCTCAGTGCAACCTACTGGTGAGGGAATCAAACCCACAATCTGGGGGCCAACTCCCTAACCACTAGGCCACCACTGCCCCTAAAGAATACTCATTATAGTCCTTACAGTATGAGAGACTTCCAAAAAATATATGTTCACGCTGACCTGTTGTTGAATTCTTTGTGCCTCTTCTTGCTGCCTTTCAGCTTTCTCCATCTCTGCTTTTCTCTGTTCCTCCTCCTCCTTCCTCCTCCTCTCCTCCAGAAGTCTTTGAGTTTCTGCCTCTTGCCTCTCTCGCTCCTCAGCCCTCCGACGTGCCAGCTCTTCCCTTCCTCGCCTGAGACCACACACACATATAACAACCTCTTATAAATGATCAGGAATTAATGGACAGCACAGTATGTGTATGTACATTGTTTCAGAAAGCTTTCAGAAGGAATCAAAAAGTAAACACTGCCCTATTAAGAATTTCTTAATCACCTCATTATTTAATAAAAAACAGCAGTAAAAACATTTATGGGGACTCATCATTGCAATAATCCTCAGCACAGTGCTCTTCAAAGGTGAGAGTGCTGATAAGGAAGCGTGTCCTGCTATATTTCTGTAGATGTTTTCTATTCTCCTTACACCAAGTAGCCCATTAAGAATGTTTGATACAACTGCAAGTGTATTCTGTTTTTCTTTTTCTCTCTACCTCTCTACTTCCTCCCTCTGCTTGCGCTCCTCCTCCTCTCTCTCCCTTTGCAGCCGTGCCTGTCTCCGTTTCTCCGCTAGCAAACGTGACGCCTCTTCAGGGTCTGTGGTCCCTGCTGAGGGCCTGCTTTGGGATCCAGCACTATTTAGACTTGGCACTGAAAACAAAAGAAAGCAAAGAACGAACTTACTGTAGCAAAGAAGCCACTTTTATGCCTTTATGTTTAACGTTGCATAATCAGTCCAGTTTTGGTTCATAAATGCTGAGCACAGCATCCACTTCCACACTGGTGTCCGTACTTTACTTGCAACATTCCAGAAAATCATGTAATGTCTGGTCAGTGATGATCCTGTGGTGGGCTCTTTCCATTCAGGGACAAGATAGTAGGGCTGTAAAATTGTTCAGTGCCAGATATGCTACAGTAAGTGTTTATCTATAAAGTGCATCTGTATGATAAGTGGAACTAATAAAATGGAGTGTAGGTACAAGAAAGTGAAAGTGAATATTTGTCATTGTGAAGACACCTCAGCATAGCAATCAGTGACATATCTTGACTTAAGCTTTGATCGGAACCAGCTATTGAACAGTTCAATTAGTCGTTTGCCCTCATAGCCTGGTCAGATGACCGATTTGCACATCAGGACTTCTTCAGCCCACCAGGCTTTTACCATCTTTCTAGTAACATTTTGGTACCATTCATAAGGTTTGTGTGATTTTATGTAGCAGCTATATTATTCTCTCTTTATGCCTTTGAATTTTAAAGGTTATTGTTTTTAAATTGAAATAATTTTTAATTACATTTTAATAAAATTTTTAATTAAGTTTTTATTTTAATACAGCTTTAACTTTGAATATTTATTTAGAAATTAAAGTTTGTACTCACTGTTGTTAGTCTGGTGGCAGGCTGGCAGGACCAGAGGAACCAGAGAGTTTGTGATTGGTAGGACTGGACTGTTCTGCCCGGCGATCTTTTGCAAACCTGGATGATCTGTTGAGTCATGGTGGGGCTGACTTGAGGAGGGCACATTCTCTGATTCTTGATCCTCCTCTGTAAGGGGCGGTAAACACTCCTGTCTTGGAGATGCTTGTCTTGGAGGGGGTCTCACTGAAGGCCTTAAGAAACAGGCAATTTAATTAAAATGCATTAGATTAATATGATTTAGTTAATATGTTACTGTGACAAGAGAAAAAGTAATGCAGCTTCAGTTTGTCCTTGAAGAGCCAAAATCCTAAAGCATTCATGTACTTTCTAATCTCGTTACATCCCTTCATAATTAAATAGGCTGCTTTTGTGTCATTAAAAATGGTAATTGTAAATGATCTTTGTTCTGAATTACTTGTCTTGTGCTTCTTTTAGAAAGCAGTCTGGGATGAAACACTTTTAAGTTTAGTGTAAAAAAAATCAAACCCATGAGTTAGATTTTTTAACCCATACACAGAATGTGTAGCAGGGGGCACCCATATCCAGCACTCAGAGAGCAGGGATGGGGAAGGTTCCTTGCTAAAAGGTGCCTCAGGACAACCAACTCAAACCCACAACCTTCTGATTATGGGTCCTAATCCCTAACCACCAGACCACCGCTGACCCAGTACCTACACCATGCACCATGTTTTTTTAATCTTTAAAAAAAAAGTAATTTAATATTGTCAGTACATATTTGTTTAAAAAGCCCCCTCAACCTGAAATGGTAACCTTTGAGTACAGGGAGAAAAATTATAACTTTTAATGTACATTTTGTAAGTAGGATCTATTGGACCATCCATCACAGAATGTTCACATGAGGTAAAGTCAGTCAGTCAGTCATTTTCTGCTGCTTGTCCCAAGCGGGGTCGCAGGGAGTACTGGAGTCCATCCCGGCTCACACAGGGCGAAAGACAGGGGACACACCCTGGACAGGTCGCCAGCCTATCGCAGGGAGGAGCGTGACGGGGACGGCACCTTGCTCAAGGGTACCCCAGGGCAACCTATCGGGAAGGGGTTCGAACCCCAGATCCTCCGATAGGGCCAACGCCCTAACCACTAGGCCACCGTTGCCCCATGATGTAAAGTGTAGTTAATATCATCAAATAAGTTTAAAAATAAATAAATTTAAAAAACTGACAGTAATGATACACTTCTTATCCAGTACAAACCTCATTGATGAGGATATTGCTTTGTCCTGTAGGATTGTCCCAGTGCCAGTTGTGTTAATTCTAGCCGTTCCTGAGTGAGACTGTAGCTTCTTCCATTCTCTTTTCTCCAGATTGTCAGTTGATCTCTAAAGCCCACAAGAGACAAAAAATAGTATTTCTTTTCAGTATAAATGCCATTAGGATGCTTCCAAAGCCAAACAACAAAGAGCACCTAAATCAGGGGTGTCCTGGAGGGTTGTAGTTCTACAGATTTAAGCACTTTACCTCACTCAACACATCTGATTTAACTCATCATTACAAGTTCTTTGTGATTTTATGTCACTGTGTAAGAGGGACAACAGTCAATCTTTGGTTGACACCACTGGCCTACAGTTTCATGTCTGCAGTGTACAGTGTTTTTGCACTGCTGGACTAATAAAGTAATTTAAACAGGTAGAAAGCTCACTGGCTCCTTGTTTGATGCTCTGTGATTGCTGTTCTTCAAACCAGGCCTGAGGACTCTGCTGCGTTGCTCCTCTCCACAGACCTGCTGCATTTTCTGAGGGGTGCTGGAGCTCACCGAGTGGCATGAAGCTGAACGCCGACAAACATGAACAACTGAACAATGAATGGATGGGTTTTGGTTACAAAAAAGTGGGAAAATGTGTGAACAGGTGAAAGCGTGAGAAAATGTGAGGGGCAGGAAGAAAAGCAAGACACAGAGAGAAAGGGGAGGCAGATAACTCTTAGAACAGCTGCTTCGCTCATCATCTTTCTCAGATCTGTGGGTGACTGGAATTTAAAAGGAGTTTTTTTTTTTACATTTAATGCATAATTCAATGGCTGAGCTGTAAACGAAGCCATTCAGAGTGCTTTGATCTTAAATAGTAAATTGTAAAGAAACTTAATATCTCAAACTTCTGTACTCTGTATTACTTGCACATGTCTATATAAGTATGATGTGTTGTATGTAAGTATGTAAATGTCTTTATAAGTATGATAAATGATGTGCGATTGCAATATAATCTTAAACTGAAAAAAGTTTCTGATGTCCTTTGTTGTCCTGCCTGCACTATGGATGGATTAAAAGACAGGCCAATTCTTCATGAACCTTTCAGAAAACAAAGTCTCGAAGAATAACTTTCATGTAATAGTATTCTGTGAGGAAGCTTTAAGCAAACCATTAAATGGTTTAGATATCTGGCTCTTATTACCATTGCTGTAAACAGTTCTTACTCAGTAGTTTTTTTTTATGGAAAATCAATTTGATCAAAACACTCCAAGTGACTCTGTGTATGACTTAACCATTTCATTTTGCCCTTATTTTGAAATCTCTTTATTTGTCAGAACACCCATCAAAAATGCTTTCTATTGAGAAATATATTAACATTTTGGAACATATTGACAATTGCAATATATTGCCTTTTTCTATGGGTGGTTACCTTCTCCTCGGGACAGACATACAGCACTTCTGCTTCTGGCTAGATAAGACACTGTGGGAGTCTGAAGGCGCCTAACCAGATCTATCTCCCACTGACTAAGAGCACGGCGCTTAGCTGAAGGAGAGCAAAGCACACACAATGATGGCAAAAATAGTTCAAAGTTAAGGTAGAAAATGCAAGGAGTCTAGGAGAGCGTTGGTGTGTTGAAATATGTGTTATATCTTTACCATTTGTGTTGTTTCTGACATTAATCCCTCCCCTCTGAGAGTGGCCTGCTCTCTGTTTGGCCTTGTGGCTCTTCTCTATGGTTCTCTGCACCACAGATTCATACCGTTCCTAAGCCAAGTGACAAAAAGCAAAAAACATTTAATGTGTTGACATTTCATTATATGAGCAATTACTTCTAAAGACAAAAACAAAACTGCAGCAGCTCTGTGCATTTTCTAACTAAACTGACTCGCTCCTCTTTCAGCCTTTGCTTGCGTTTTTCCTCCACGGCCATTCTCCTCCTTTCCTCTCTCCGTCTCTGCTCCTCCAGTTTCTTTCGACGCTCCTCCAGGTGCTTCTCATAGTACCTCTTTGCCTTTTCCTCTCGGGCCAGCCAGCCTCGCTCCCGGCTTGCTACAGACAATCCAGACACACATTAAACACATGGATACACATGATTGTTGATGGCTTGTAGGCTGGTTATTATTTATAATAAATATTTTTTTATAGAGCTTACTACTCACCTCAACAAAACAACTGTCAGTTACTTTCAAATTAATGTGTAAGTTTATGTACTTCTAGTTCTTAGTCTGAAATACTGAAGTGTGGGCTCACAAACAGGTTGACGGAATTGTAAATACCGAGCTGTTTAAGGTGCTCCTCTCTTCTCTCACGGGCTAATCGCAGTCTTTCGTCCACCTTTAGAGCGGGTGACACTGGGAAACAAAAGAATAATTACTGCTAATTCTGCTTACATACATACATACATACATAACAATACTATGCAAATGTCTTATTCACCAAAAACGTTTTCCTTATTCCAATAACAAATTAGATGAAAGGTAATAAGGATATTTTAAAAGTATTTTTTAATAGCATTTTCCTTCTGATTGGTTAAAGGCTAACATCACTAATTGAAACAAGTAGAATGACATAGATTAACAATATAGATTTAAAATACAAATATAAACAGGAAATCGAATTTTCATCCAAAGCTTAATGAAATATAGAATTTAATGAGCTTTTGCTGTCTAAATATGAACATGATGAAAATATAAGAGTTTTCAGATGTAATAAAATGAAGAGGTGTCTCCTCTTTATCTGCCGAAGGTCAGCACTTGCAAAGATTTAGACATGTTCAAACACAAACCGATAGACCATAGACCACGATTTAGAACTTTAAAAATAAATGGAAAAAAATCTATCCCCCAAATAAGCATTCTTTTAAAGGTTCTTTTAAAATGAGAAGATATTTTGTGTTTTAGGCAGGACCACTGCTGCATTTTTGTAGCTTATTATTGTAGGGAATGTTCTTCAGGGAGCTCAGTACAAAGAACTTTAGATGGGAAAAAGATCAGGAAAACTCAGTTACTTAGGCCTGTTCCTCAGACATAGGCTAAGCCTAAACTTTACCTAAAAGGATATTATTTGCATGGCAGTTTACGCTGAAGATACAGCCGCAGTCTCATGTTCAAATGTTGAAGCTGAATCTGTCACATGCTTGCTTATCTACTTTGCTCAGGGAAAATAGTCTTTCTCTAGCGAGTGCTTTACTGACTCGACTACATTTGGTAAGAGTTGTCCTTATATTACTTTGGCTAATTCAAGTGACCCCAAAAAAGAACTGAGCACTGCTTTTGCACCATAGTACTGCAATATGGAGAGGGAGTTGGACAATATGATACAGGAAAAGGCCTTCAGGGCTGAAGATCTATAGGTCTATAGGCCTGTAGGTCTATAATTTAAGGTAGTATTCCAGTGTTTTCTATCTACTGCATTTGTACCATGCACACTTGTGATAAATGCTAATGGGCAGGTGTTCAGGGTCAGTTTTGTGGTAGATATATTTGTATTTTCTTACAAATCTATGTCTCTGTATGTTCTGAGACTTTAAAACACACACTGTTCAAAATACACAAAAGTAAGAGCTGTGCTCAGACCTGCATCATTTCCATTTCTTCTGTGGTTACTGTTGTGCGCTGATGTGGCCACAGATGGAGCACAGGTTGTTCGTTTGTGCTCTAGTTTGGGAGTTACATCAGAGCTGGTCCCTGAAAGGTAGCATTCAAAACAAATTCAGACCTCAGAGTCGTTGCTGGGGCAGTGATGATCAGTTTATGTTCAATAAAAATGTTTAACATATGGATTATCAGTAGAGAGTCTTCCTTCAACTATGAAGGACATCGATAGTGCTTGCAAAGCCATATTTGTTTTGAATAGTCACACATGGTGATGACTGCTTTTCTTTCTTTTAAAGCCTTGATGAAACAGATATTTTATGACCCTTTATGATATTTCACACTTTTTTTCTTGCATACATAACTTTCACATCTTTCACTAGGATGATTTTTGGACTGGGGTCTGAGAATGTATTACCTAAAAAGCTCTGGGTCTCTAGATGTTCCAGAGGGTAGTTTAAACCTTTGCTGTACTGAGAGCATTCCCTTTCTCAATATGTAACTTATCCCTTTTGTAGAATCACTGAATAAAAGCATTCTTCTGTTGCATTTTTTCCCTCAAACTACAAAAAGCTTATCACTCATAAACAACACAAACAGCAGCTAAACATGAGGCTTGTCCCATGCTGCCTCTGAGTTTTTCTTGTGGATCCACACAGCCCAAGGCCTGTTAAAAGCTACAAAGACAACATTTGTTACGCTGAGCCTTTTAGGAACAGCAGATTCATCGCCTGACTTCAGTCCTCACAGGGACCCTAAACTCCAGTTTCGACACAAAAACAAAGATGATGGATGAGAGAAATGAAAAGCAAAAAGATGATCTGTGTATGGTTTAAAGGACTGCTGAACATACCTACGTTTGGCATACGTAACATAACAGACTGTCACGGGATTGAAAAAATACCTTAGGATATGAGCAGCTTCATCACAGCCAGTACAAATACCATTGCTTGTCATAAATATGGTGAAGAAATAAAATGACTTAGCATGCTTATATTCACAGCTGGATGAGACTACTGGATACTAAAGTGCATGTATTTTTTAGGGAACTTGGCACTCTACATTGTACCTTTGTACTGAATAGATTTTAAATCTACATGCATTAAAAACATATTCATAATTTCACTTCAGTTCAACCAGTCAGCTGTTAAAAAGGAAAAAATGGGATAGTTTGCAGGGCAAGATTAATGTCTTCTGAAAAAAATGAAAAAACATCATAAAAGGGGTGTTGTCAGATTATAATTTGCCTGTACATTAACTAGGCTGTATTATCATCATGCTGGTCACCCACCTCTCTGTTTTCTGGCCATGCCATCCATCTTTTTTTTGCCCTCATCTTTTACAATGGACTGCCCCAGTGCTGTAGCCCTGCCAGCCTGTCTCCACTCTCCCTGTGGCCCAGCCAGGCTGGTGCACGGGGCTGGCATGGTAATGCTGCAGACGGATCTTTATTATCCTCCTGCTCCTTCCTGCTCCGATAGATACACTGCGTTTGCTTCAGGCTCTTACAGTATAGCAGCCCTTTGCTCCAGCTAACTGTTCATCTGTGCTCTGCTAAGAGTGGGAAGGGCTGAGAGAGAGAGAGAGAGAGAGAGAGAGAGAGAGAGAGAGAGAGAGGGAGGGAGGGGGAGAGAGAGATATAGAGAAAGAGAGAAAGAGAGAGTGGCACACAAATTCCCCCTGGGGCAAGAAGACAGAGAGCAGCTGATTCAGGCCACCCCAGCCTGTGTGCCCACCTCATTTTTAATGAAATGCTCTGTTCAGGCAAACATTGAACTAAACGCATGATGGGATAGCTTGCCCTTTTCCCTTTAATTGGAACCATAAACTACAATCAGATTGCAAGTAGAATGTAAGATAGCAGAGGTAAAATTTAAGAGAACTGCTCCAGTGGTGTTGGTCACTTTTACCACCTTCTCTGCAACTGGCCAGTGATAACCCATACAAATGTAAAATGTAAGGGAGATAGATTCATTCCCACTGGATTAGCTCTCTCTTCCCCATCCCTTTAACCATAAGAGCAACAGTCTGTGGATTTGTTGTGGTTCTGTTCCCCTTTAAGAGTGAGCAGTGCTGTCCGACTCCATAGCTCCAGCAGCAGCAGCAGCATCTCTCACGTCAGTGGGTCACGTTGGCAGAGGACAGCAAGGCTGCTGCAGAGACGTCAGTCACTTATAGCACAACAAAAGCCCTGACAGACCCAGGCACACTCCTGAGCGGTCGCTAGGACAACAGAGAAATGCAGAGGAAGAGTGTGACACTGCTTGTCTGTGTCCATAACTGACTCCTTTCTCCATCTGGCTAACAGATGGAGATTCTTATAGAGGGGCAGGGAGCTGACGTCACACCACACCCCCAGCAAGTCATGTTATTCAAATGAATGATAGGAAGAAAACACTACAGATATTATTTATTCACATTGCTTGTAGTTTAATTGCCATTTCCATCCATTTTCTGCCGCTTGTCCCAAACGGGGTTGCGGGGGAGTGCTGGAATCCAACCCAGCACACACAGGGCGAAGGACGGGGGACGCACCCTGGACAGGTCACCAGCCCATCACAGGGAGGAGCAAGACAGGGATGGCACCTTGCTCAAGGGCACCTCAGGGCAACCTATTGGGAAGGGGTTCGAACCCCCAAACCTCCGATCACGTGGCCAATGCCCTAACTACTAGGCCTTGGTATTACATAACTTAACAGTGAATTTTAAAACAAGAGAAAAATAATCTTCAATCCAAAGGAAAGCAAAACTACACAAAAATGCTGTTTGTTTTTTAAACTACTCCTATCATTATCTAATGTGATCTAACATTACAGGGCAAGGGGGCACATTTGCACGATGAACAGTACTGTCACCTCACAGGCAGAAAGTTCTGGGTTCGAATCTCAATCAGTGGGATGATGCACGCCTCTCCCATGCATGTGCAGGTTGCCTCCCACACTCCAAAGACACAACAGGTAGATTCAAGGAGCTTAATTATATAATTGAGTGTGAGTGTGTTTGTCTGTGGGCCTGCCCTGCAATGGACTGGTGACCTGTCCAGGGTGCTTTTCTGCCTGTCCCACTATGAGTGCTGGGGTAGGCTCTTTCACCACCCGTTACACAACTCAAGATAAGTGGCTGAGATAAAAAATAAATGAATGAATTACAGAGCAATTATTAGAGCTGAGTACATGTCCTCTTTTGGCAAATAATGCTTTGAATAAAACTTCATTTTATTGTTAGTATTATTCCGTGGAAAAAATAATAGAATAATATTTAAGTTAAAGAAGCTCATTCCTTTTTTATCAAGTTGATACTCTTACATAGAAAATGGAAATAACAGAGGAGCCTGCCATCTAGTGGCAGAATGAAACTATGAAACTATAAAATCACTAAAACGTGCACTGAGTTAAACCATAAACCATAGTGTAGATGCCTAATATGGTTTAATGTTTATAGAACTTTAAATGCTGAACCTATTCCCACTTGGGCAGCGGTGGCCTAGTGGTCAGGGAGTTGGCCACAGAATTAGAAGAGTGTGGGTCCAAACCCCTCACCAGTAGGTTTCCCTGAGGTACCCTTGAGCAAGGTACTGTTCCTGCCACTGCTCCCTGGGTGCTTTCATAGCTGCTACATGGTGTTTGCACGGATTAAATGCAGAGGTCTCATTTTGCTGTGCTGTGACCTTGCAATGACAAGAATTTTCACTTTATTGACTTATTTTGGAAGAAACACAAAAACATGGGTGGCGGTGGTCTAGTGGTAGGGTACTTACCTGTGGATCAAGAGGTCCCCCGTTCAAATCCCACCTCTAGCATTACCCCCACTGGGTTCCTGAGCAAGACCTGAGCAAGACCCTGAGTTGCTCCAGGGGGACTGTCCCTGTAATTAGGACATGTAAGTCCTCTGGATAAGAGCGTCTGCTAAATGCCGTAAATGTAAAAACATAATTTTGTGTATATATAAAATATATACAATGGTACAATTTATGCAAAGGTGATTTGTTTGCAGCACATTCTATTTCCAGGTGGATTTATCTCACTGTTCGCTTCATCCTGTCTCTGTAAACAAATTCTGTGGCACAGCATCAAAGTGATCACCTTACATTGCATCTATGTAGGTATGCAAACCTGTACATCAAAAGATTACCTGTAATTACACTGAAAACTGATGAGGGAGGGGGAGAGAGAGAGAGAGAGAGAGAGAGAGAGAGAGAGAGAGAGAGAGAGAGAATGAGGAAGTGAGTTTGTTCTCTGAAAGTTTTTTTTTTCCATTCAGTAGGTGCATCTTTGTTATGTGTGAGTCACTATTGTGAATAAAGTGTCAGCAACAAGAATCTGCAGAGACTTTAAAAGCTGTTACTGGAGCACAGCATGCAAGACCCACACATGGAAGTGAGGCTGATCACAGACTGTCTGAACTCCTAAGAGAAAGGTCAAGAGGAACACTGGTCCGAGGACAGAGGTTAGTGACAGTAAATGTCTTTTAACTTGTCTCTTCAGTGCTAATCATATCGATTCATTTTATTCCCTGCCAATGATTCTGTTTAACTGCTTAATCTGAGGATCCAACATGGGCCCACATTCTCCAAACTATATATTTTACATTTAATCCGTACATTTAAACCAGTTAATCACATCATTACTGAATAAATCAATTTACGTCTAAAACATTACACCTCCTGTTTGAATGGTTCTCCTACAGCTGATTTTACCCTTGTGTTTTTAACTCTCATAGATAAAAGGATCACTGATGATTCATGATTTAGTTTTTTTTACTCCTCATTACAAAGAGCTTTTTCTGTCTGTTCTGAACTTTGTTCTTGTTAAAAAAATACAAACCTTTTCTTCACTGGGACAAAAAAACTAAAGCTTAAAGATAACATCTTATCTTGTGCCTTTTATTATAACAAACAACAAAGGTTGTGCTTTTCATTCTGGGGTGTGGCTGAAGTTGCTCTTGTAATTTGTAGCTTGCATTAGCACACCACAACCAGGCAGAGAAAACTGCTATAGATAGAAAGTTATCCACAGTACATCATGTGATCAACCAAGCCAATTATTTTAACCTCAAGACATGAACAAAGGGAGGAATTTGACTTATAATCAAACTTTTTTAGTACATTTTAAACATGCATGACAATTCAATGGTCAATGGCTCATGGTAGTACATTTGGTCAGTCATTTCTCTTTTTCTTTTATTAAATCTGTCTTAGCTGTATCTAAAAACATTTAAAAATTAAAGATGGCAAATATTATTAAAATATATATGCCAACCGGTCACAATTTACAGCTGTCCAGGAGTCATTTAATGAAATGAAAGCTGCCTAAAACCTGTCAACAGGTTCTAATCATTGGTTGGGCAGGAGTGGGCGTGCTGAGGTTAGGCTGGAAGGGGGTGTGTTGGGATGGCCGTGGGGGAGAACAATGACATCTACTATTAACAAACTGGGCCTTAAACAAAAAAAATAACAGCTGCAATAAACTAAGGAAAGAAATCAGATATCTTTTAAGACAAAATACAGTTATTTAAATTTAAAAAGATCAGATGGGATATTTAGGTTTCGTTTCCAGGAGCAGGATTAAGACTAATCCCCCTATATTAGGTTTATGGCTGTCAGGGAAGCTAGCTTTTAGGTTCATTGCCTGAGTGCATACTAACCCAATATAAACACATAATTCCCAGTGTCACAAACCTGGGGCCCTAAACAGGCCTTACTGACTAAAGACTAAACAGGCATTATTGAAGGATTTCAATCAATCTGTGAGATTACTGCTGCATTATATGCTAATCTGTGAGTTTGCTGTCCACTCCTGGTACCCTGCCCTGGTGGAGAATGCAATTCCATGATCATCTACATCGCTGTGAAGAGGGTTTGCGACCATTCAAGTTTTGTCTCAAGTTCTCATATCTGCTATGTTTGAGTTTCACATTCTTTTGTCAGTATTTGTACTGTTTATTTAGTGGCATATGGCCTCAAACAATGATAGCATACTGTGGGTCAATCATTGTCCAAGCCAAATGTATTCATAATACACATTTATAAAAAAAAAGAAAAGAAAAAAAAAATTGGGTTGAAGTGCTGGTCTGGTGTAGCTGAGTCCATTTGATTCAGAATTTCTTTGTAGGGTTTCCTTTTCCCTTAAGTGACAGCTTGCACACAAACTGGTATGGCATCTGATGTGCTGATAAAACAACCTGAAAGTGCTCCAAGCACATGCCTTAATGAAACTGATAAGGATAAAAATATCTGACCTTAACTATGCTTCAACATGATATTGGTTTAAATGTGCTTAAATTTGAACTGGGGCCTTAAAACTTCTTCTTCGTTTTACTCATTAAACATTAAAATTATTTATTTGTTTTTTTTTCGAAGACATTGTGTTGTTTAGTTCCAGGTTTAAATACATTCTCAAATTTCCAATATGATCTCAGACTTGGGGCAGCGGTGGCCTAGTGGTTAGGGCGTTGGCCGCATGATCGGAGGATCAGGGGTTCCAACCCCTTCCCAGTAGGTTGCCCTGAGGTGCCCTTGTGCAAGATGCTGTCCCCGTCACGCTCCTCCCTGCGATGGGCTGGCGACCTGTCCAGGGTGTGTCCCCTGACCTTCGCCCTGTGTGAGCTGGGTTGGACTCCAGTACTCCCCCACGACCCTGCTTGGAACAAGCGGCAGAAAATGAATGAATGAATGAATGACTGATCTCAGACTTTTTGACATTACTGTTTATATTAAATTATATTATATACTGCTTATACATACCAGTTTGTATATTGCAGTGTGAAAATGACACAGATATCTGTAGTCGTTGTCAGCTGATCCTTCTGGCTTTTCCATGACTTGACCTGACATGAGAATATAATCATTTATCATATCACAGTCCAGAATTGTGAATATCCCACAGCAGCTGCAGTTCATTAATGATGCCCCCTTTTTGTCTGCCTATAGAAAAAGGGGGTCATGGCACCGATCTACACAGCTCTGGGGGTCGAGGGGGCAGCAGGATTACCAGGATTTGCTGTCTTCTCTCTGATCATCCTCTTTCTTCTTACCATCACACTCCTTGCTCTCTGTGCAAGGTGTCAGAAGTGAGTTCTTCTTTCCAGTCATCTTTCTTTCTCCCGTCACCTCAAATGCCTGTTCTGTCTCTCGACAGAAACTCTTCACCCATTCTCCCTGCATCAGCATTCCGTGACAGCACAGTCAAGTTTGTCAGCTTCAAGAAAAGATGAAAAATGTAAGGGTTTATGTAAGGCTCACATTCAGCAACTACTACAGCATAAATTTCTCCTATTGCTGGTTAAGAACCAAAAAATAAATAAATAAATAAATAATCCAGACAAAGATAAGCAGGGAAGGTGTGCAATAATCCTGGGAACCTCCATATGACTGGCTAGTGGGAGTCATTAAGATGTGGTCAAACTGAGATGATTTATAGTCCCTCGTAAATTCAGCAGCTGCTTTTGATTTCCTTTTAAATGGTTTCAGTCTTTCGTAGCCTTTAGTAGTGGATAGTTTCACTCTGCAAGCTTGGCTGCAAATTTTTTCTTGTGTTGAAACAGAGCCCCAGGCAGGCCTGGAATGAGTTCTGTGATCTGACTTCCCCAAAGCCCAATTAAATTTCCATATTTCACATTTCAGTAGTACAGTAGTTCAGTAGTTCAGTAGTACATACTTACCTTTGGATAATGCTTTCCCAAAAAAATAGACTAACAAAGAAAGCGTGAAGGCTCTCTGTATAGCCAATATTTAGATACATTTTAATTATCATAATAAATCATTTTTAATGTCTTTAGCAAGTGAGGTCCATCAAGAATGTCACTAAAACTGGTCAAGAGGGCCAGCTCTGTCCTGGACTGCCCGCTCAAGTCCATCGAGCAGGTAGGGGAGGAGAGGATGTTGTCCAAACTAACATCCATCATGGACAACACCTCCCACCCCCGACACGAGACTGTACGAGCACTGAGCAGCTCGTTCAGCAGCAGACTCTTACACCCGCAGTGCCGCAGTGTAAGCAGGAAAGAACGCTACCGCAGGTCATTCCTACCTGCAGCAATAATACTCCACAACTCATCATCATAACATTACATTGCTTGTTTATATTATATTATATTATATTATATTATATTATATTTATATTATATTATATTATATTATATTATATTATATTATATTATATTAATAATATATATTATTATTGTATTGCATATTATTATTATTATAATTATTATAATTATTATTTATTAAAAACTTATTTATTACCGTGTATTATTACTGTGTACTGTATATATGGTCACCTAATTCTCCTTGTAGATATGTATATATATAGATATATAGATAGATAGATAGATAGATAGATAGATAGATTATTTATTTTTTATTATTTATAACTCCTGTACTTTCTCCTGTACTTGTTCCTCTTTCTTTATATCTCTATATTTTTATATATTTTTTCTATTCTTTTTCTGTACATCTGTCACTTTTATAAGAGCCCTGTAACACCCAAATTTCCCATTCGTGGGATAATAAAAGATTACTCTACTCTACTCTACTCTACTTTTATAACCCTTGATTCAAATGAATGAAAATGAAAATTGCACTTATAACTTCATCCAGCAGATGGCAGCATGTGTTCTTTTTGTCATGTTTTAACCTTTGACCTGATAGTGCATCTTGGTATAAATCCACCAAGTTTCGCATTGATAACTTAATCAATCAATTAATTATTAAAAAAAATACTTTTTCCCAACTTCCTTACTAACAAACAATGCAAAATATACAAACAGTTTTAAAACATTAATAAAATACTACAAAACAATACTGATAATATAATATATTATAAAATGATATAATATACTGTAATATAATATAAAATAAAATCATATAATATGTCAAAGTATCCACCTGTATTGACATAAGGCTCTGGGAGGGATGGTTCATGATTTCCTCACTTGAACCCCAAAAATGATCTCAGATTTACTGGCCGGTAGTTAAATGGTGCAACTACAGGCCTAGGCATGGCTCAGTAAGTCTGGAAATGTTGACATTTTCTTATCCTGCATATAAAGTTCTTGAGTAATTCTGTTTTTTCAGGTGTCCATCATGACGAAGGTGTCAGGTCATTTTTACTGAAGTAGTAGAATGTAAGAAAATGACCACTTACCTCAGAAAAGTAATCCCACAATACCTGTTTTGAATGTTGTCTGTACAGTCAAATGCCTCACAAGCCTGCGGCATATTTCCAGACAGTCTGCTTTCTAGCACTCTTCACTGCCCCGATGTCAACCATGCAGCCAAACTTCAGATCATGTGCTGTCTGTGTCTGCGTTCCTATGGATGGCACACTTTTTGTTTGTGTATGGAACTGCATAATTGATAAAAACGTCTGTATGTTGGATTATCTTTTTTGCCATTTTAACGCCAGTTTTCTATTCTGCTTTGCAGACACTCCTTTGATCTGGAGCAGAACACTACCGAAGGGAAAAGCACTTCATTAGTTCAAGTTGTAAGGAAATTCAAACACTGAAATTAAAATTATCATCCCGATTTAAACTACACCTCTAATACACTTGGATATGCAATTTCACATTCTGTGCATTGACCTTTTTCAAACAGACACAGCTGACAAACATTGCAGTGGAAGTGGACAACCCTGTTGCTGCTGACATCACACAAAATGAAAATCGTAAGCCAAGTGCTCCTCCCCACAAATAATGGCTTCTTCTTTGTAAGTCCATCAACATTTCAAAGACCAACCAAACTTTGCTGTTACTTACTAGATCTCAGCCCATTGCCTGAGGATGGGGTTGTAAAACAAGCTGGACAACAAGATTTCAGATCCTGGAGGACTCACACACTAGGCAGGTTTCTATCTTTATTGCCTATCTTTATCTTTAACATGAACGAAAGATTATAGTAGAAGATTAATTCATGACTTAAGAACAGCATAGAGTCTGACCAGCTTCACTGAAGTAACATTAGAGTTCTACTGAATACAGCCTTCCCCTTTAACCATAGGTCGATCAGACATTTGTTTTCCAAAAGTTTGTGGACACCTGCTCTTCCAACATTCCTTCTGAACTGCAGGGTGTTCATGGGGTTTTCCCCTTTAAAAAAAAAAGTGAAAATTCTTGTCATTGTGAGTATACTACAACGAAATTGGATATCTGAATTTAACCCATGCACAAACACACACTGTGCAGCAGAGGGCAGCTATGAATGTGCCCAGGGAGCAGTGACAGGGGCAGTACCTTGCTCAAGGGTACCTCAGGGCAACCTACTGGTAAGGGATTTGATTCTGATTCGGTGGCCAACTCCCTAACCACTAGGCCACCGCTGCCCCTGCAGGAACAGCCTTTGTGAATTCAGTTTGGATGATTAGTTTTGGGTCTTGAACAGCCATCCAGCTCATCCCCATAGGTGTAATCTATTACTCAAGGAAATCCGACACTTGTAACTTAGTGTAGTGTAGCTATGTGGAACAGCTTTAGACAATGCCTTTCTTTTGGCAGTGCTTTCCTAAAGAGACCATATAAACCAATACAAGCTGTGAGGGCACAACCGAATGTACTTGGTACTTTGAAAGTAGCCAAATTCATTGATTAGGAAGAACTTCTGGGTGCAGTGCATTCAGCAGTTTCTTTACAGTATTGCTTATCAGGTGACTTTTGAGTGATCAAATTCTTGTAAAACAAACTACATTTCCTTTTTTTAATGTAAAAATGTCTACACTCATTAAATAACATTCATTTATTTAGTTTTTTGTGCTCTGCAGATTCCAGCCCAGAAAGGACAATTAATGGTACTGGACCGCCACCTTCTTAAGAGTATTTGAGTATGAACATTGGACAAGTTCATAATATCTATCCAAACTCGATAACATCTCCATACATAAAAAAAAAACAAAACTGCTGCACACACAGTCATTTCAATATTCACTGATCTGGCCCTAAGGTACTACTTCCTTTCCTTCTTCACTCTTATAACTTTATACGTTACTGCTGTTTCATAGTGGTTACTGAAATACACTGATCGACGCACCAACTCATGGAACATAGAAACAGTTCAAAGTCATATCAGGAAATACTCCGCGACCAAATAAGAAACAAAAGACATTTTTAAACAAAAAATATTTTGTACTTTAGATCTTCGCCACCTCCTCTGCGTTGATCCAGCTTTACACACCCCTTGCATTCTCTCAAGCAGCTTCACGAAGGGCCATCTGGGAAACATTTCCAAGAGAACTGAACAAAATACACACATGCTAAGACCCTTTTGTGGCTGAAACCACTTGTTAATTTCCAGGTCACTGGTCAAATATGCAAATTCATGACTTTATCATATTGAGACCTTTGTACAGCCAACTTGGATGACATTTTGCACAATCTTGTGAACTCCATGCAAGGAAAGAAATGAATTAAGTGCAAACCAAGCATTCTATAGTAGCGGTCTCAGACTTTCAGGCCCCTTTGTAAATTAATGAATGTTTTTAGAATTTATATTTTGGTGTGTCAAAAACTTTGATCAGTCGTGAATTTATCAGGATAACCAAAGTAAATATTTTTTAAATTTAGAACAATTAAATGTAATTACTAACAATTAACAATTTACAAATCCAAAACCTGGTCCTAAACTAATCTTAAACTAATTTTAAAGAATCAACTGCTAATTTGTAAGGATTTGAACATATGTAACCTTTAGTGGACGATTAACAAAATATGGGTTAATATTTTATGGGTTAATTAAAAAAAAATATATATATAAAATATGGGTTAATTATTTGGTACTTACTGTAAGGCTTGAATTTAATATCTGGAGGAACACAGAATAACTATTCCTTGGTGTTTTAGGGATTAAATATATGGCTTTTGAACCAACTTCATAACTTAGTTGCCACCAAAACGACTAATCCATAAGTACTTTTCGTGGGCTGATGTTACAATCCATAAGTATTTTTAGGGGGATAAAGTTGCAAAAGTTTTTCCAATTGCCTTTTTTTCTTCAAAAAGATAACAGAGATGACCTCATCAGTCGTAAGCCTGACTCCAACCCAGCTATAACAAATCCTCCAGTCATGGAAACAAGTCTGGGATCTATGGATCAAAACAGATCTACCAACATTGAAAATGCCCTTTCGGCACACAAAGCCTTCAACAGTTCAGAGCTACCAGATTTCCAAACAGTTTCCTTAGAAGATCAGACCACAGAGACGGCTCATGACTTATTCAAAACTACAGAGCACATGTATGAAACTATTGGAAAGAGGAATGATTCAGCTGCCACTGTGAGTGCAGACCGGAGTGAGACACCATTGAATCCATATGCAACGTATGACTTCACCATGAAGAATAGCTTAAAGGTGAATGCATCAAAAAAACAGGCACCACCAACATTAGCAGAGCTGAATAAAGAGCTTGGAAGTACAACTGTTACTGAAACATATGCCTGTGTGAACAAGAAAACGAAGGATTCCTTTAAATCACTTGAGCATCCATCTGAAAATGGTGCAGATGGAGAACCATCTTTATTAAAGGGAAATTAAATAATGTAAAACTAATGTGCAGGAATATAAAGTACTGTGCAAAATCTTGAGCCACACCCTGTTCCTTTATGTTTGCAAAAATACAAGTTTATGCCTTTCATACTGCCTTATCTTTGGCTTGTTGATTTGATTAAGGAAATGAGAACAAATAATTTTCTACGACAGGCTGCAAAGTGCATAAAACAAGATGTCTAGATCAAGGGTGTCTAACCACTCGGCTTGATATGTGTAATCATCTGCACCTGTTTCTGCTTCATGCCTTAAGTTAGATGGATTTTTTCTTGTTGACTGATTCATATGTAGGTCAATTTGTGTCTTTATCTCTTAGGAAGCCTGAAGAACTACTCCTCAAACAAAAGTAAAAAAAAAATAGAAGAATGTCTGGCTCTTTTGAAATGAGGGGTGGCTCAAGACTTGCACAGAACTGTTGAAGTAGAGATAGAACAAACTGTTTAATTTCCCTGGCTGTTATGCAGCCTTGTTCAGATACTGGCCCGACTGATATACAATAGCAAAAAACTAGGAGTTTTAGAGGAATTTAGTAGTTCTCGGCACTGAGATGACTTTTAAAACATAGCAATGTACTTTAAGCAAAATCCTATATTCTTTATGTTGTGATCCCACTTAGACTCTATGGCCAAATGTTTGTAGTTATCTGCTCATCTGTTTTCTGGGTAATAAAGTGTCAGCTGGGAAGCTGTCAAGCTTTTTCTACAGTTGATGCTGCACGTGTTTATTTGTATGCAGCCACATGAGCATTAGTAAGGTCCATAAAGTACTAATGTTGGACGAGTAGTTATACTCGCCATAAATGCCATTCCAACTTCTAAAAGATACTGGATGGAAACACTTTTCGCCTGAGAATCCAGTTCCACTGCTCCTCAGCCCATTTCTGGAGAGATTCACACAACTGCTAATGAATAGCACTGGGCATGGTGACCTTAGGCTTGTGTGCAGCTGCTCCAGAACCTCCCACACTGTTGGCGCATGGACACTTTTGGACATACAGTACAAAGGGGAGCTTGTCCCCTAAAGCTAATAGTGCATTAATATGACACGCAGTCAGCCTAAGACTAAAGCAGTCACACAATATTAAATGGGTAAGAATGGTTTCAACGGCGCTGCAGAACTAGGTGTGAAAAAAAAAAGACTCATGAACTCAAATGACACCTGTAGCCCAGTTACACCAATGCCAAGTTTAATGAGTGATGAGTGACAGTATCAGCTTCAAGAGAGACAACCCGACAGGTGTCACAGTGTAATTAATGTCTTGCTTCATGGATTCTTGAGGGCGCCCTTAGGACTGTGTAGAAATGTTTGATGCAATTATGTGTAAAAAGGTCAAGGAAAAAGTCATTGAGCAACATCCGTGTGCAGGAGGTATCTGTCATCATCAGCTGATCATCATGCTCAGACTGCACACGTGCTGTCACTCACATAACCACTGTGTGATGCCACACATATGAATACAGGTCTCCTGGGTTAACTTATTACCTCTTCCTTTACATGTCACGCACAATCTCCTGACTGTGAATAAATGTGTAAACCTTGGATCTGTGATTCTGTCTTTATTCTTCGTGTACTTCATGAGTTACTTTATGTTTGTAATAGTATTATGTGAAATGATTGTCTCTTTCTAATGAATAGCACCAAACCGCCCAATAAAATTAAAAATACAATTAAATAAAAACACCGAGATGATTTTAATGCCTGTCGAATCGATTTAGAAGCTTTGTTGGTGAAAACAAAGCTGTTATGGACAAGGATCTCTTCGGTCTGTTTTCGTTGTTACGTTCCCAGCTAGTCTTCTGCCCGCAGTGCATCATGGGTGATGTAGTTTTTATGGCGGCTATGATTCAGTGGCTTTAAAACGCCTCGTTTTAAAATCTATGTCTTAAAAAAAACAAACCGAGCTCGGAAATAAATGAAATTATACCATGTGCATGCTTCAGAAATGAGTGTCATTTAAGCAAAGAAAAAATTACAAATATTTATTTCACTGTTCTGGACTGGCGGACAGCTCCTTAAACTATACAATAACAAGCGTGCTGTACTTCAAATATAATGAAAGTTCATTCAAACCGAAAACATGGACGGAAAAGTAGCTTCCAGACGCAAAAAAATCCAACCTTTTTCCAGCAGAACCCCTTATGTTAAGTCTTTCTAAGAATATTGTCTGAATCAAGCGTTAATGAACGGCGACCAGCGATGTCCGACTGAGTGAATCATTCTTTTGAACCGAGCGTTTAGGAATCTAATAAAACTCAAAAACATTCTTTCAAACTGTTCTCTCAAACAGTCGGAGCATTAAATAACAGCAGCCTCTCTGCATTTTCTGTTTCTGGCTTCCTGTGGTCGTGTTTCTGAGCTCGTTCTGAGTAAAACGGTTCACACTCTCGAGTCAGTGAATCGGTTCGCGGGGTTGACCAACGTTCCTGCGCGTTGAGAGACGTGCAGCACGAGCTTCGTTCTCTGCTCGAGCCGCATGTTTCGCTGCACGTACACTGTTCTGGAACGCGCGCGTCATGCTGAATCCACCAATCACAGCGCGCGAAGCCGGAGGAGTGGGTTATGTAATCATACACGGAGTCTCTACCTCCCTCTACCTACCCTCCTCTTCATATCTTCTTTTTCTCTCTCTCTCTCATACCCTCTCTTTTATTTTTTTTCATTTCTATCTGTCTCCACTTTCCTCTTTTTATAGTTTACCCCTTTTTTCTTTCATAGTCTCTCTCTCTCCTTCTGTTTCTCCACCCTCTTTCTGCACGTCTGCAGCGTTAAACAGTGCAGCTGAATGTTTAAGCACTTTCTAAAACATAATTCAAAGAAATGCTGCGAATAAAACTTGTGTAAATAGACGTGCAACCCCGAAGCACAGGAGCTTTGGGCTGCAGTGGAGTGTTTGCTCTGTGCAGTGCAATAATCCTTTACATGCAAACTGGCAAACTCAGAGAGCTGCAGCTTTCCCCATAAAAACAAACAAACAAACAAACATCATTGTGTGCACTGCAACATGGAGTCCATGCTTGGGTTTTTCTCGTGCAGACCATAAACACACACACTTAGTGGCGGCCTTCGCTGAAGGCGCTTCATTGTGCTCCCCCCGCCTCTCTCCTCAGTCCGGAGTAAACAGCTCCGCTCTGAAGGGCGTGTGTCTCGGAAAACATTGAGCAGCCAATCAGCTCCCGCTGCCGCACCACATGGTCGGCCTGTTTACTACAGGAGCTGGACCGGCCGCGTGGAAAGCCCGGCGCGGATCGCGACCTCTGCACGCGGCCACTCGACGATCCCAGGTGATCTGATCGATCAACAGGTCCCGGTATCGACCCAGAGCATCGAAGCAGCCCTTCAGAACAACAAACACGACGGAAAGATGCTCGTTCACAGGTGCAGAATGAGTAGAAAGACGATCCTAGTGTTGAAACTCCGGTCCGGGTTTTCAAACCGCCGCGCAGCTCCACTTGGTGGGCTTTGAAAAAGAGCATTTTCAAGTTACAGCCGGTCAGAGCGAGCTCGGAGCAAAAGGGGGGTGTGTGAGACTGCAAAGGTAGGCATACAATGTTCATTGAAAGTTTTACATTATTATTATTTTTTAAATATCGTTTTGTAACCATAATCATTTAGACGAAGTGTGTGGTAGGCAGGTGTGTGTTTTTGAACGTAAATATATAAACGTCCGGATGCAAACTGAGGATATCATTTAATATGGAAAAGTGGATAGTTTGCAAAAATGACTCATGCTTGATGGGAAAAAATGAGAAAAAAATCAACACTTCTGTCTGGCTTCGATCTTGTTTATGTCAATTCAACAGTTAAGTCTGGTGCGACTCTTAAAGCATGCATCTAGAAAAATAATCTTCATTTTTATTGCAACATTATTGCATTCATGTTGCTGCTGGAGCTGAGCTGCCTCACCAGGAAAACCAGCCGCGAAGGAAAAGCTGCATTAAAGTCAGGGAATGAATGTGGGGTGGGCGACCCGACGGGGGGGGGGGTCCCACATTCACTGCCACTTCCAGTCCAGCTTCATCTTAGTCGTTCTGTGAATATAAGGATGTTGTTTTCCCCCCTTCAATCAAAGTGTAGAGGATTAAATGGCTGGAAGTACACCGGTGACGTCACCGACCCTCCCCACATGGGCCAAACAGTTCAGTTCACTCCGAAAGCTGAGTGAATGGGAAATGGTGGCAGATAGTTGTTGCCATTCACTGCCACATGTGTTACATGCTGGATGTAAGGCAGGCTTCGTCCAGTCTGCTGGTGGATGTGGTCTGGTTGAGGTCTGTACACCAGTGGCCCACTTGCCTTTAGGCCTCCTAATCCTCTGGGTGATCAATAAGTCCACTGGGTTGGTTGGGAAAGCAGGTGATTTGGGCTGATCTTGGTGGAAGACCATGTGCCTCCTACAGCTGGGCAGGGTGACTTTTTTTTTTCCCAAGTTTGGGTTTTTGTTACACAGCACTCGATCAGCCAGCCCGATATACCTGATCCCAATTCCTCTTCGCTGTAATTACTTTTTGCCATTAAAGGAGTAGTCAGGGTTGGCTGCCACTCTCTTATGGGTGCTGCTGGTACTTTTACCTTCGGTGGGGTCTGTTGTCTTAAGGACGATATGGGGTGATAGACTTCAGTGTGTGTGAGAGTTATACTGTTCATCTTTGTCCCCATTAAAGTTTAAGGATCTCACTTTTTTTCATTGCTTTCATTCTTATTAGCGGTGAACGTTCCTAAATGGCTGAGTTTTAGTAAACGGGGGTGTTTTTGGTTTAATAGACAGCTGTTGTTCTGTCACGCTTTTGCACCGTGCAGAATTTTTTCACCTATGAATCAGCTTTTACTGGAACAGAATAACGTCAGAATGGTTTTTTGGATAATTAATTACTTTCACCCTTTCCTTGGTGCACAGTTTCTTTCGGGATCTGTAGAGAATTCGGATTGTGATTTTAATGGTGTTTGAATGGGCATCAAAGTAGCCAAACGGCAGGATAGAAGTTACAGTGGTGTCATCCTCAGGCGGTTTAAAGCAGTTTCATCAGATGAGTCACAGTCTCACGCTTAGTCTTTTAAATTTTGCATCATCATAACTAAATACTTTCCCAGTGAATAGCTACAAGCTTGACTGCTGTGCTCAACTGCAAAAGGCTGTAATAAGAGGCAGGGCCGGGCTATCTGTGGGCTTCATTTAAGGTTCGCTTATGAGATGCTCTGTTTTCTGTTCTGAGCGTTGATCTTCCCGTTCATCAGCTTGACACCTGCCACAGTTCCCAGCAGAGAGAAATGACATCAACGGGGAGGAACTCAATAACGCTCAATGAGCTCAAGCTTAAATGAGTTATTAAATATTACAACATTTTTGCAATTAGAGGACCACAAATTACGGATGAACCATGTTTAATTGCAGAAAAATGCCAACTTTGAGCTGGATTTATTTGTTCTTTAGTTTTATAAAATATATAAATCTTTTTGGTTTTACAGTAAAACAATATTGGTATTAGGTCGGTGGCATGCTCTCACTCTTGCATAAGATTCAAAAAATTTGATAAAAGCTGACCTTGTGTTTAAGTGTTCTAGTCATTAATTATCTTTCTGTTTTCTCTTTCCAGTTTTTCTTTCCGTCCTTTGAATAGTGCAGCTGATTTCTCACAGGAGTGAAGAAACGAGGTGCTAGCAACCACAATGCTTCCGAAGAGCAGGTTAGGAAAAAGATCTCCTCTGGGAGCTTTGGTCTGTGGCTCTTCAGCAGAGGGTTATGTGGATGTGGGAACAAATGGAGATGGTGATGGAGGTCCTGTGAGCTTGGGGATTGTAGGAGGGATGCACAGCCTTCAAAGGGTCAAACTGTATCCAAGACAGAAGGTGAGTTGGAAAATGCAAGATTTTTCTATTGGGAGTCTCCGTCAGTATTGTTCTTTGACACGTAATGATGTGCATCTAATCTGTTAACTCATGCTGGGTGTGACTCAGGTGTTTGTGCATTGTGGTGGACAAGAGTGGGGCGGTGTTGTGGAGCAGCACAACCATGTGGACAACGAAGTGTCCATCTTCATACCACAGCTCAATCAGCATGTCCACCGCAAACTGGAAGATGTGTGGATGGCTCCTGCTACTGCCCTCCATCACTCTGTCTCCTCCTCAATTGATGTGCCAAAGAGGTACAGCCTGCTAATGTACTAATGCTATTATAAAGTAGGGGCAGTTAACACTACTGGTTTCATTATAATGATGAAACTAAACAGTCTGTAGGCTCATAACTTTACTTTTCCATTGTAGGAACCCTCAAAGTGTTGACATGGATGAAATGATGGCTGCTATGGTCCTCACCAGTCTTTCCTGCAGCCCAATGATCCAAAGCCCCATTCAGGGAGAACTTGGACCAGGTTAGCCACCTACAAATCGCTTGAATGTTTGTTCATTTGAGAGACCAAGTGTGACTCTTGTCTAATTCCCCTGCTGCTCTGTTGACAGCCTTGAGTGGGATAGATTGCGGTAGCAGTGAAGTGTCTGATGGTGGTTACTGGAGTGGTGACCATGGACACAATAGCCCTGCTCCTTCTCCACCTATCGCAGAGGCGGATAGAGCTGTGGTACCTCACACAGATGAGGGACTTGACATGGAAATGGAAAATGTACTGTTTGATGAACCAGCACCAAGGAAACGCAAGGTAAGATTGAAACATCTTTGTGTAGACCTCCCAAGTTTTGTGTATTTGAATTTATGTTTTAGATTTTTTGTGGAGCTAACTTGTAGCGTCTTTCATTTTGTTCAGAACTCTGTGAAGGTGGCATACAAGTGCCTGTGGCCAAACTGTGGCAAAACACTGACTTCCATCGTAGGCATCAAACGGCATGTTCGCACACTTCATCTGAGGTGGGTAACAGACTCTAACATAAAGTGTACTGGTGCATCAAATTGAAGGTGTCAAATGCGTTTAGAACCAATTTTAATGAACATATTGTATTTACTTTATTGACCATCATGCATTAAAGAATTTACAAAGGAGCATAATCGAATTGTTGTGAGAGATTTACGCTGTTATGTTGTATCGATTAGCAGGCAGAACGTTGAACTGGAGCGTTCGCAAAGGGAAGAAGACTTCTACTACACTGAGATCTACCAGGACGTGGAGCAGACAGCAGTTCCAGCTGCCTGTGCTGCACCGCACTCCCTTTGCGGTTCTCCTACCAGCCCCACCCAGCTGAGATCTTCTACACCAGACTCTCTACAGCCCAGCCCGCTCAGCCAGTCTGCCCCAGGCAGCTTCTGGCAGGTCCACTCTGAACACTCATATCAGGTAGGATGTTTGACATTTTTTTCATGTAAATGATTTCCTCTTTCCCCCACCCACTGGTTGTGTATTTGATCAAGGCTTAACAGTGACATCCCCCCTGTTGTTTGGTCTTGTTATGAATGAATGAAGTTCAGTTGGGTCTAAATTTGTCACTGCCAATGTGATAAAGAAGAAGAAGAATCCTTGACCTGGATTTCTGAATGTTGTTTATCCAGGCCCCCCCACCAGTTCGGCTAACTCAGTGCAAATCTGTGCCTGTTCCTGCCCCCTCTCGCTGGACTCCTCCCCTCAACGGGCACCAGAGCAAACAGGTTAGTGTCTCTCACGGTGGCACTTTAATTCGTTGAGAAATCCTCAGTGTGTAAGTGGTGTACGTGCAAAAAAGAGTGTTTTGGTGTGACTCATATTTGACGTGGTGACTTCATCATTGAGAATTGATGTCTGCTGTGCCCCTAAATCTATAATGCACACCCAACAATTTTTTTTTTTTTTCCCCTGCATAGTTGAAGGTTAATCTAAAATGATCACAGCAAAAGGGTCCATAATTTAATAGTGACCAAAATGTTGATGCCTTTGTTCTGCCTTCACAGTAAAATACTGTAATACAACAGTGCTACCTAGTGGCAGAATGTGTGAATCTCAAGCTTGTGTGCGTGTGCTTTGTGTTAACACGTGATCATTGTTGACTACATGGTACATACTGTCCTGTACTGTATGTGCAGCACGTAGTCCTGCTCCCTTCCATTTTTCACAGTTTACAAATGCACACGTCTACCCAGAGCGATCATTCCATAACCAGCATTGAAACATCAGCATTATGCATTGTTTGAGTGATATGAACTGTAATCTGATTTGATACTGAAGGTGTTCTCTCTCTCTCCCTCCCTTTCTGTCCAGGGAACACCATTTCGTCGCCGCTCTGTCAGTGTAGGAGAGCAGTGGCTCCAGAACCACAGTGCCCCATCCAGGCCTCACCCTGCCAGCGTCTCCCCACCCAGAAGTCACTGCATCACTCGGTTCGTGCTTTGTTGTTGCTACTTTGCAATTTACACTGGCCATAAAAGCTTAATTTAACTTTTTTGCCTACCATGTGTGTATGTTCACTGTGTGCACAATTATTAGGCAAGTGAGAATTTTGACCATATCATCATTTTTGTGCATATATTCCAACTCCAAATATAACTGTATAACCTTGAATGCTAATTGGATTTAATCGTATCATGTGATGTGTAGTTGTGTAATGAGGGAGGGTGTGGCCTAAGGAGATCAGCACTCTATATCAAGGTGTGCATAATTTTTGGAGTGTCCAGAAGTACAATGTGTTCAATGCTCAGAGACATGATCAACGTAAGGAAGACTGAAACTTGACCTCCACTGAACAAGGCACATACGTTGAAACATCAAGACTGGGAAAAAGAAACAGCTCAAGACAGATTTTTGAAAGGTTTTATGGAGAGGAGTTGAGAGTGACTCTTGATGGACCAGATGGATGGGCCCGTGGCTGGATCAGTTACGGGCACAGAGCTCCACTTCCACTCAGACACCAGCAAGGTGGAGGTGGGGTACTGGTATGGGCTGGTATTATTAAAGATAAGCTTGTTTGACCTTTTTGGATAGAAGAGGGACTCAAAATCAACTTCCAAACCTACTGCCAGTTTTTAGAAGATACTTTATTCAAGCATTGGTTCAGGAAAAATCTTCAAGAAGACTATCATTTTTATTCAGTTTATACAACGCTCAATCACATGCATGGGAGTATGGCCAGTAAAGGCCTTAAAGATGAAAGAATAATGACACGGCCCTCTTCCTCACCTGAACTAAACCCTACTGAGAACTTCTTAAACAGGAGATTTACGGGGAAGGAAAGCTATCCACCTCTTTGAACAGAGTCTGGCAGGCGGTGGTCGCTGCTGCACAAAAAGTTGATCTTTAACAGAACAAGAATCTGACAGACTCCATGAATGGAAGTATTATGACTGTAATTGAAAAGAAGGGTGGCCTTATTGTTTTTTTTATTTATTGTTTTTTTTATTTGTTTACCTAATTAGTGTGTGTGTATGTATGTATATATAGAAATATTTCCAATTTTATTATGTTTTTATCATCATTATTAATGCCTAGATTATGTATTTAAAAAAAGCCAAAGTTCTCTTGTTGATTATTTTACTATTCTTCCATTATAGCACTGAGGTACTAACATTGACACAAACGCTCTCTTTCCAATCTTATACATTACAGAAGGATTCGAGGGGAGGCTAAGAAGTGTCGGAAGGTGTACGGCATTGAGCACCGGGACCAGTGGTGCACGGCCTGCCGCTGGAAAAAAGCCTGCCAGAGGTTTTTGGACTAAAACTGTCGAGCTGGAGGCTCAGCAGCTAAAAGCAAGACGACTCCCACAGAAGAGACTGTGTTTCCAAGATGGACCTTTAGCTGGAGGCTAGCCAGACAAGCACCTTTTTTATTTTTTACTTTTTGAAGAACTTTTACTACAAGGTGCTTAGTGTTCTCTCAGCGTGTTGAAAAATCTCATCGGTGCTGGCAGAGGTTAAGTGTGGAGAAAACTGATTCTGCCCCCAGATCTCCCTTGGTCTTCCTGGGTCATTCGTCAACATGAAGGGTGACCTTTTTACTTTTGTTTTTTTTTTCCAGTCAGTGCCGATTTTTCAGTAAACAATAGCCATATTTTTATACGGTTTCTGATTGAACCCAGACACTAAAGACGATTGGTCCAAAAAACCTGCCGTTTCCCATCCTCAGTTCAGAGAAATGGGTGACTGTCATTCCAGAAAACTTGAGTTTGTTGCTCTGAGATTAGAGAGATGTGCTTTAGAGAAAATTTCTTTCAGGGGTGAAAGTGGCAGCTTAATGGTAAAAGTTATCGTGTAAATGCTTTAAAAGCATACAGTCCTTCTTGTTTATGTATGCCATGTATACTGGCAAACATGCTGTTATGTAGGTTTTGTGCATTGGAAACGTTGAAAGAAAGCAAAAAAGCTTTTTTTAGATAAACATTTTCGAAACTATAACTGCATACCATGTGCGCCACATCATGATAAGTGTATATTATGTCTTTTCTTTTGTGAAAATATGCTCATTTTTCTTTTCTGTTGCTTTTTTGTGAAACAAAAGAGATCAAAGATGCACAAAAATTGTGAATTTCGTTTTGAAAAGACGACTTCAGAAGTGTTAGAAAATCGGATCAGTTCTTGTGTTGCAACTCAGCTGAAAATATATGAACTCACAAATCCTTTTTTTTTTTTTTTTTTTTTTTGCATTGCTGAAAATTGTACATTGCAATTTCTTTAAATGCCTGAGCTTCTTTTCAATCTGAATGCTTGTATTCCTTCATGTTTTAAATGGTGTCTCTAAGCACTCCCCTATTATCACTTTACTATATGACTTTTTTTTGTAGATATGCTGACTTTAATGGACATCTGTAAGCATAGGTTTATATATCTATTCTCTTAGTTCATCATAGGATCACTTTGTTACATCTGTCAAAAAGATTATTATTTACCAGAATATGCAATATTCTTAGCCCAGGAGTGCATCTTAAAGAGTCCCTCAGCATAATTCCTTGATTATCTGAGCCTCTTATTGTTGGGTCCAAGTATTTGATGTATTCCTGTAAGTTTTCCAGTTCATTATCATGTGGTTGTAATGTGGTCGAATTGTCTCGTAAGCCATTACATCGCAGGGGTGTTTCATCTCGGATAATACCGAACGTCTCAGACTTTTTTTGTGCCACAAAGCACTCGTTCAACGGAGCTCACTGTGTAAGAAAACAATCGGAAGAACATTTGAGGACATTCAGCAATTCATCAGACGCATTGTGTAATGGCATTTTTACGAGGTGATCGAGCAGTTTTCTTGTACATTTACTTGTGCAGTATTTTTGGTTGCATGAAATTCATCTGGAATATAAGACTGAATCGTTGCATTTCTTCTCATTAAACATGTTTGGCGTACCATTTGAAATATGAATGTCATTTTGATGTTTTAATACACTTTCTATGTAAGTCGACACCAGTGTGGTCCCCTTTTTTCACTAGTTTTTTGTTCTGTGCTTCTGCATGAGTGCAGAAAAGCACACAGTTTTGATGGGAAATACTGTGTTATAGAGAAGAGAACCCACTGAAGTGCCTTACAGTGCTGGGGAATAAAGCCAGGAGCACACAATGGAAATACAGCTATTTTATTTACTGTCATGTATATCAGTGGCTAGTTACTCTGTGTGCCTTTTGCATTTTTATATGTAAAGGTGATCCTTGTAAAATATTCTGTAAAAATAGGTTTGCTTTAAAATATCTGCATGTTTCTCTCCATAAATGTATTAAAACATGAATATCTTAGAGTCTGCAGCTTTAAGAGACATGAAATGCTTCACATATTACCATCGCTGTGAGCCATTCTGACTTGGTGAGTTTTTGCACAACCAATCATTTCACACCAAACCATTTTAAATGAGCATAGCGATAATGATTTAATTATGCACCTTTTTTGAAAATTAGCTCTCAAGCTGAAATACTGAGTGAAATCACCGCATAATAAAAATATGCAAGACACACAATTATTTGCTTTATGACAAGCCACAAAAGAAATAGTAAACTATTTTATTGACTGAGTTTTTTTTCTTCTATGTACAGATAATATGGTAAGCAATAGAATGGTTGTATTGCATAAATAAAGGCAAAAAAAGAGTCAGAAAGCATATGTTACATAAATACAGTTTTCATTGTTTCAGATAAGTCTTTTCAAAAATGACAAGCAGTCGGTGTTCTTTTCAGAGATAGGAAAATAGCACAAATGTCAAACAGACTTTCCTGCAATGTGTAGAGTTTTAACTGGCTATGGCAGGCTGGGCTGGGACTGCCGAAATGGTTCGCTCTGGTACTGTCAGTGTCTATTGTCTATTTTCAGTGCAATTTTTCTTTCTTGACATCCCATAACTGCCCAGCAGGGAGCTTGTCTTAATGATTTATGGGGGAATGTACTCTTTTTTTACTGAACTCTAGATGGCAGTGTGGTAAAGAAGAAACCTCTTCTCATTAGAATGGAGGCATCAGCAGTCTTGCGCAAACAATTGACCAGGAACAGTGAAATCTATTTAGAAAGGTTCAAAATTAAGCAAAAATGCAATGAATCCCCACTTGAGATTCCACTTAAAATAACCGCCATATGGAGAGAACAGTATTTTACTAATTTGACATGCTCTTCACTTCTAGGATGTAGTGCTGAATGACATGCAGTGGGTCCAAAAGTCTGAGACCACATAAAAATTTTGACATTTCATTCTAATTTCAATTTAGAAATAATCAAAAATGATAAAACAAAGAAAGTTACGCTGAGAAGCACAAGGAAGATTCTGCACTATTTCTAAGTGACTAGTTTACCAGGTTAAGGCCAGTTTGGATGCATAGTGTTATTTAAGGAGACCAAAGGGAACAGATTCCAAAATTCTGAAATTAAACGATTTCAGATTTGTTAGTCTGATTACATAGTTTCTAAGGAAAAAAAATCCAATATATTAGAAAAAAAAAGCATTAGTGAGCTCACTTTTTTGGACCCCTGTATGTCATCTTTTCCAATATACCGATACTGTTATCACACAGTGAAGTGTTTTTAGTTTGAGTGCTACAGATAGATCACTTGATGGGTGCTTCAAACGGTGTAAACATAGTTTATAATACATAAAAAGCTCAATATATATTGTTTCCTTTCCGAAAGTGTGATTTCTTTACATTGCCAATAATGTGTAGGATTAGCTTTGGTGCAATTGTAAGTGAACAGAATGTAAGAGTCAAGTCAATTTTTAGCAGAGCAGCAGTACTCAGGAAGCATGAGTTCGTTCACTTTATTTATGCTTACTTTTATACCATCTAATACCAAGAGACTGATATATTCTGAAAATATTTTTGTTGACTCCGTATTGGTTGGATATGTTTATTTTAGGTGAAAATATCTAACCTTCTGGCATTCCATGGTCAAATTTTATGAAGATGTAGAAAGATGTGCGTAATATCTCTTGAGTGAGCAGGACGAATGAAGGCTTGCTGGGTGAGAGAAGCACTGCAGAAGAGACCTACACTTCGTTCTGCTGGGTGATATCAGTAGACACACTATTGAACTCACTAGCTCGAGTGGTCATGCCCAAGTACTGCTTTAGAAACTCACTGAAGCGCTTCTGGTTGTTCCATTTTCGAGCAGACTTGCGGACACCTATGAAGCCCCCATACCTCTTCTGTAAAGACCTACCGGGGTCCATGAACTTTCTGTAGCCATACTTGCTTTTGAGAAAGCCTCCAAAACGTTTGCTCAGATTCAATGGTTCCTGATCACTTCCCAACTCCCTGTCTCCTTCAAGCTCGTCCTCATCTCCTTCTGCAGGCTGAGATTGCTTGGACCGGTAAGATGCACTTAGCTGAGTGCTTTGGATCTCTCGTCCCAGTTCATCCTGACCTAAAGCATGGGCCATGTGGTCAAACCTCTGCAGGCTGTCAGAATACAACAGGCCTCCATCACTCTGGTCGAGAGGGAGGACAGATTCCACCTCCTCCTCAGCTCTTTTCAGCATGGCACTCCCTACTGATAGGGTGGCCAGGGGTCCTTCCTCCATGGCTGTACGACACATCTCCCAGTTAGGGCCCAGTGAACCCTCGCCACACTCCACCAGGCAGACCTGAATGTGTAATAACACAATTCCAAGTGTTAAACTGCTATCAATATTTTGTACCCCAATTAACTGAACTCATGTCAAAACCTAAACCTACACCCAGCCCTGATCCTTGCGTTAATCCTACCTTAAATCCCTTAAACTGCTCATAATTTACTGAGTTTCACCAGATGGGTTGTTAACAGTTCAACCATTTGCATATGAGCTTTATAGTTTAATAAAAATAACAAATGTCTTATGTAAATGTTAAATGTGTTATTATAAACTCATGTGGCTCACTTATAAACACATTAATTCCAGATTTGGATAACATAGAATTCTTAAGAATTCATTTCACATTCAAATGATGAAGTCTGTCCATGCATTAATGCATCAATGCACCCACACAGCAAGGATGTAAACCATATAATAGTTAATTAACCTTAAATGTTGACCCGTGAGGACATTTGATTTGACCCACTTTTCCTACATTTTCCTTAACTTCACACCCTCCTCCAACGATTAAACCTATTTATATGCTATGAGAAACCTATTTAAAGTGAAGTGAAAGTGACTATTCTTGTCATTGCAAGGTCACAGCACAGCACACCACAATGAAATTGGACCTCTGCATGCACACAAACACCATGCAGCAGTGGGCAGCTATGAAAGCTGCCTGGGGAGCAGTGACAGGGATGGTACCTTGCTCAAGGGTACCGCAGGTCAACCTACTGGTAAGAGGTTTGAACCCCCAATCTTCCAATCCTGTGGCCAACTCTTAAAGAATGTTTAATTTTTAATCTAATAAAATGTGGTATACAAGTTTTTTTTTTCTGAAAATCTTTACAATTAAAAAAAACATATATTAATTTAATCTAAGGTAATTAAATACTTTAAAAACAAATCTAAATACTTTCAATACGAATTAGTTGCAGATAGCTGCAGTGAACATGGTGCAGTCATGTTCTTTAACTAAAGGTACTGAAAACATCCTTGGGTACCTCTTTTTTCAGTGAATGTGGGAAAAGGGATTAGTCAACAATACTTCCCTGCAGACATAACTGCCTGTGCTGAAACTCCTGCAGAAGAGTTTGTAACAGCACAGCATAAAAGTCACAATGCATTCATTGCAGCATCAATAAGAAGAGTGATCACTCTACTCCCAAAGAAATCGTTTAGCTGAAATGAATTTGAAGCTGGGTGCCAGGGGAAGTTCTGAGTCACCAGCAGGGAGGGGTGAACGTCTGAGAAAGGGAAGAAGAGAGAAGGATTTGCCCTTTCTGGTCATTCATGCTGCAAAGTGATAGAGAGGACCCCAGGGAGATTCCTCTGAGTGTGACATGCGCCAACTCTGCTCCGTTGCTTTTTGCCCCCGGCCATGCCAGGCGATACTGTTGTGTTTCTACTTAATTATGCACAGAGATAATTAAATCACCACAGCTGTTTAAAGTCAAATGACAATTCTTAACTAAATTAGCACCACTGCCCCAACAAACACCTCCGATCAATGTTGAGAATGGAGATTCTAGGATTTGGCTGATCTGAATGAAGTGAAGGAAGTCTAATGTAACTACTACTTCAAAAAAGGTTACACAGTGTAAGAGCAGGGGAGGTCAAATGCAAACTTAAAAGAACTTTTAGTTAACAGTTTCATAATTTGGGTTTCTAAAATAAAAACACAATATGCTTTTTTTGTGCCTAACGACAAATGAATTGTAAAAAAAATAGTTTTACACAATTTTACGCTTACTCCCGATGTTGCTGATCAGCCTGCACATGTTGGTATTGCATATTTTGCTTCTTTATTTTATTACTGGAAAAGGCTTACACTTTTAAAAGCACTACAAGTCATTTGTCACCCAAAGGGTTTTAGTTAAAATGCCACCAAAACGTTATTCATAAAGGTGGACTTCAGACTGTGGTTGAGATGTTATGCCTAGGGAATAAGCCTCATGATTGGAGGGCAGTGGGTTTGAGTCCTAGGCCAGCGTGTTGCCAAGAGGTTCACTTAAACAAGGTACCATCCCCAACACTGCTCCACGAGCACAGGCTTTGCATCCCACAGATCCTGTTCCTGGTCTGTATTCATTACTGGTGTGTTAACTGGTGTGGATGGGTTAAATACAGAGGACAGGTTTACTGCTCACTGTTCACAGTGTATGAGTGCCAGCATAAGAAACTTCATTTCATTTTATTTCAGCTATTAAACTGAACCAAACTTTATACAGTTCTTTCAGACACCAGGGCTGATGTTCACATGGCAGTTGTAAGAAGAATTGATCAATTTATGGCAGCTGGCATTCTATATTGTCTGATTCTATATCAGCAAACTATCTGGGTGACTTTTATTACTTTCTTAACACTTTACAGCAAACATTTGTCTTGGCTCAATCTTGAGTGAATGTAAAACTGTGTATGTTTGATGGTCTTCTGAACTACTGCTGGTCTCACCAGTGTGTTGAAGACGTGATCTTTCAGGAGGATTTGACCACAGGACAGGCAGTCTCTCTGACAATCGCTGTGTCCAGGGACACACAGCCCCAAGAGCAGTAGAGTCCATAGCGGTGTCTTCATTTCAATGACTGCAACACACAGGTTAAAGACGGCTAATACAAGCGGAGTAAAATTACATTCGAAATGAATAATAAGCCAAAACAAAACAACAGGGAACAATCTTAAATGACATTTAACATCTGCTCTCTGATTAGTGTCACTGTGGTACAAATTGTGGTGAACAAAGCATATGAATATCTAAGTAGGTGTTAAACTCATTGACCTTATCATCAGATAGACCTGAAATGGTTGTGTTAGCATGTGTGTCTATGTTTGTTGGTGTGTGTGTGTGTGTGTGTGTGTGTGTGAAGCTATGACAAACTCTGCATCTACAAGTACTTCATTAGCAAAACTCATCATCGGCTGTAATTGAGGCTTGAAACAGCGCTTCTGGCATAATGAGACGTGAATGGAAAAGAGAAGACTGATACACTGCTCCAGGATGTTCATCGTCATGACAAACCCTTAGACACTAAACATACCTGGTAAAAGAAGGCCAGGACTCGAAAAGATAAGACAGAATTAGACAGGACTCGTAATATATGGACACACTGGCAGGTGTCCTGTCTGCTTTGTTGGACCCTCAGCAAAAAGGCTTTCGCTGTCAGATCTTTGGAAGGTTCCCTGCAACTTTAACTCCAACTACATTATTCTTGTCTTGAGAGTTTCTCTGACTTGGTAATAAAGAAAAGCAGAGATGTAACTCACCGAGAATCAATACCACTCTGAGATTTTTATATTGCAAAAGAAAAGTCAGGGTGAATAATTATAAGGAGGTAAGTGAATTATACACACAGCATCTGCAAGGTGTAAAAGAACAGCTTATTGATGCTGTGCTTTTAAAGTCACCTTATTATGTTATATTGATTTTTTTAAGAGATACCACTCTCATCCTCCACATAGATTACATGCTTACGTATCTATTCAGGCTCAGTCTTAAGTGCACCAGTCTGTGGAGATGAAATGGTAAGTCAGGAAATCTATCAGAACAGACATTCCTTTCCTCTTCTCCTTCTCTGCCTTTGTTGGGGGAGAGGATCAATGCATAGAGGCAGACATTATGATCATTCTAAATGTGATTTACAGTTGTTCTTTTCACATTAACCTTTATCATCAGTTAATCAACTCCTATGATGCCCTGATATGTGTGCCTTCACTTGTGAGCTTTAAAGAGATGGGGAATCCCTCATCTTCCCAGAGTTCACTGATGCTTGTAATGGAAACACAGCTTTTCAAGATCCAGATCTAATGAGCAAACTCAATTACACTATTAAAAAAACAACAATTGACCTTCCTTAGAAGATTAGCCAACAAATAAAATCTGAACCCATGACACTTGGAATGATCTAATATTGTTAAAAAAAACTAGCAGGTCTTTTTATAAGTTATGTGGCTGCATGCTGCTTTAAAACAACTGAACAGACATTAAACAAAGAACCTTTTACTCCACACACATTGACGTGAGTTATCAAGATTCCAAATTTTACTGGAGTATGCATTAAAATTAGGCTGGATGCTGTCTGCATCGTGACATCAAATATGATACAGTATGATTCAAAGATACATTCTAAGATGCCCTGGGACACAGTAGTAATGTAAGTGGATGTTTTGGGTCTTTCTGCATCATACAGTTTCACCCAGGCAACCCAGGCAGAGTTGATCAATTGGTGACTTGGTGGTGGTGCCAAGTAGAGTGAAAACCTTGCGCAGCAACCAGCCAGCTATGCCTCTACATTCCACCCTACTGGGCTGACAATGTGCCCTGCAGACTCTCTTATAGCACTGAACCACCAGTTTCTGATACTAGGACCACTTCTACTCCTTTGCTTCTTTCATGTGCTCCTCACAGGGAACTGTCCATGTTGTGAGCAGTAGTGGCCACCCCTTGGGACTGTTGGACAACCGCTGAGGATCTGCTAGAATGAATCATTCCTGGGGCACTGAGGGCATGCTGGAGAATCACTTTTGCTCCAAACATGGAGATTGTTTGGGGTAGTTAGAACATTATACACAGCTTGGGCCTTAAATATGGTGTACTGAAGTTCTGCCTGTCCTCTTCAGGACATCCTCCAGCTTTGTGCATGGGAGAAGAATAATTGAGTGGCATTTCACAGATATGTGGGCCAGTTGTAAGTTTTTGTGTACCATGAAAGTGAACCTACTGTCCTCTGATTAAATTTGCAAGATAAGATGATGCTGCATTTCCAGTGCACTTATCAGAAAATGTAGTGTGGATCGAATGCAATATATCCCAGAGTTCATATTCTTGATCTTTTGGAAAACTTACTGTCAGTCTGAGAGTCAGAGAATGTTTTGTGAAATATATAATGTTTCAAATATTGTCAGAGTAGTTTAATCAGGAGGATTACTTCTACAGTTAGAGTGAAGGTAACTATGTCTCTGTCATTTACTAAGCTGATTCATTTCATTTCCATTTCTCCAAAGGCTAATTAGCATAACAAACTGATTGGTCACAGAAACCTGTTAATATAGATAACAGATCAACATGTAGTGCTAGATTTGAAAAGTCAGTCAGTCATTTTCTGCCGCTTGTCCCAAGCGGGGTCGCGGGGGAGTGCTAGAGTCCATCCCAGCTCACACAGGGCGAAGGACGGGGGACACACCCTAGACAGGTTGCCAGCCCATCGCAGGATTTGAAAAGTTGTCCCATTTATTTATTTGTTTGTTCATTTTTCTTTTTTTCCCCTTGTTTTACTCATGTTGATTAGGGTTTTCATATCCTGTACTAGTAAACCTTAGAATAATCCACCCCTTTATAATCCTGCTCTTGTTCATTATTAACCCAATAGGACCACTTCAGTCATTAGTAATGTACTTCAATTTACATGCTTCTTTTTTTTTTAGAATAGGTTAAACAAAAACAAAATGAAGGTAGGACATGACATGTAGTGAACTAAACTTTAAAGGATAGCGGGAAGAAACAGAACTGGCACATGCTGCAGAGAAAAGTGATGTAAGCAAAACAATATGCTGAACACTTATATGGTTGCAAGTGGCTCATATTAGTAAAGATGGGAAAACCTTATTTGTTAGTCAGAAAACGCTGGCTGGACACCATGGAGTTCAGTGTTGTGTGGTGCCATTATAGGCCTTTATGCATTAATAATAATAAAAACAAGATGGAATTGGCCAACTTAATTAATTTTTTCAGCTGCCATGTAAGCATCATCAAATGAGCTGTGAATATTCATTAGGTCAGTCATTAACTAGTAATTATGATGAAAAAAATCCATAGTTAATGGGTGGTTCTCTAGGGGATTTATATGACTCAGTAGTTCCTGTTTAGTTAACAATTAATTACGCTGAGCATTAGTTCATTACCTAATAGGAAGTCCCAGGTGGTTAGCAGTAGTGATTTAGATGTTAATACACTACTGCTTGTCTGTTCCTGTTTAGTTCCTGCATAGTTACCCATTAGCTATGAAACAGTATTTCAAACTGTTACTGATACACTCCATCAATTCAGATGTGTCTCCTCTAGCGATGCAAACACATGCTGCTAATACATGGTTGGCTAAAAACAAAATTGCTCAATTATGCTTGAGGGGGAAATGGTGCTTGTAGAGCGTGGAACATGGCTCATTTCACCATCATTTGTGTCATAATCAATGATGAGCACCACAGGGATTCTCAGTGGCAGACAACAGAGCGTTTAGAGTAGTTTAAACTTTGTTATTTCAGATGTGAATGGCTATGTGGTTACAGTGTGGAATTCACCAGATGTAGTAATTCACACCAAACAGGTGCAAAGACCCACTCTTGTAGTTCTTGTCGCAGTAAATGTGCAAAGATGTGTGCAACTGTGTGTATTAAACAGCCAAATACAACAAAGCTGAAGGGTGAATTTGCTGAATGAATTGACCTTTAAAGATGAAATGTCGAATATCATTCTGATCTAAGTGATTAAATGGTTCAAATGAATATGTGGATAATACTATAGGGACCAGTGTTGGGTGCTAAAAGTAGCCCGTCTTTCTACTGCAGTCTAAAATAAAACCGATCAGATCGGGACACCACTGGCACACGCGCTGATATATTCTTAACCATGAAAACTCTTCCATAAGACTGTGACATCCCGTACCAGTAAATTGGTTTCATGCCTAGGACAGAGGAATATGGCAACACACACACACACACACACACACACACACACACAAGTCAAAAATTATTGAGGTATTTTTGATGTTGTGGCATGGAGCAGGTCTTTAATCTTTACTATCTACTGCAATTTTAAATGAATTTGCATTATATGCTGCACATAAGCCCAAATTCAAATTAAGCTATCCTTCCTCATCATACCCAAAAAACATTTTTTTATTTACACACTCATGTTCATGTGCATATGAACTTCTATAGTGTTATTTAGATTTTTTTTCTAAATTGCTTTTTGGATTAGTGACATTAATGATTGTTTAATAAACAAGATAATTGATTTTATTTTACCTGGATATTGGTTTGACTGACTGTATTGATGACAAGAAAATATTGACTTAGCCTGAAGTAAGTTTAATTAAAAAAAAAAAAGAAAAAAAATAGCTTTTGAGGCTTAATTTCTTCTTTTTTAAATCTTCTGTTGGGATTGTTTAAATCATGTCTTCATTAATATTCTCTTGTGGCTTTGGATTTGTTTCTCATTTGAACTCTAAATGAATGCAGTGTCTGTGAGTGCAATATAAATGAACTTGTCTTGCCTTGCCTTTGCTATGTGTGTGTGCAACAGGTTACTTAATTTTTTTTAGTGCGGGGCTTAATTGTAGTTACAAATATATAACATTGAATCCAAAGAGCCAACCCAACACATATACAATTACAGACGGGAGGCCATCTGTTTTCTTGCGCAGTTCATCGGTGCTCGTCTGCCCCGTTCATCATTAGTCAGTTTCTGACCACAGGACCACTGATGACCAGATATTATTTGCAGTGTGTATCACTGGTATGAGTGTATCAGGCACAGCAGGGTTGCTGGGGGTTTCACACATGCTACTTGGCTAAGAGTGGTCAAAAATATTCAGCCATGAGCAACACTGTGTTTGGATTATTTCTAATACTGGGGAAGGGTGAAACACTTCCAGCTATCCAGCAAGCTCTGATCTGGGGTAGTGTCATAGATCTCCCCCAACACCACTGTCCATAAGATCTCAGCAAAAGTGGAAGGGAAATCAATGGAAGTTATTGTCAACCCATGTAGTAAGCCTGAGTGCTTTTACCACCCAATAGCTGATTTGAGATTGCCATTAACATCTGTTGTATACTGAAGGCCTGTAATCAATAATGTGAACAAAATCATTGTGGAGGACAGAGTATGGCGTAATAAAGTGTGCATGTTCTTTTGCATTACTGACAACACCTGACAAAGACATGACCCAGAGGACGGCCCTGAGAAACAGGAAGAATGGCTACAGAAGAGGCCAGTTTTTCTTTGTGTAAACGAGTGTGCTGCCTTCTGCCAAGCTGCAGAGCAAGACCAGCAGCTCCACCTCACACCACAGACCCCAAAGGTCATGGATGCTCACACTCACCAACACACACACAGAAACCTGCCTCAAAAACAAAAAAGGAAGCTTTGTGAAGGCAATAATAATCAGCTAAAATGGGAGAACTCACCACACTGCACTGATAGCCATTAAGGATTTACCTTCACACAGCAATGAGATAATCAGAGGTCAGTTTCATCCTGCACATTACCACACATCATTGATTTCATTGCTGATATGATGCAAAATTGAAGTTTAGGTAAAGAGTAAATGGAACCCCCTCAGTGTTTAATCTTAACTAACCAATCAGTTACTCATACAAATGTGCATACAGTGCATTCTCAGCGTATGCAGTACAAGCGAAGGAAACAAATATATTTCTTCTAAAATCTGTAACAACCCATTGAGAAATAAGCACAGAACAACAGGGGTTCAAGCCCATTTTATAAAATCAATCTCCTGTATTTGTTTCATTAAACATTCAGTGAAAATGCAACTGTTGCAGGCTGATCTTTTACAGCTGATGCAAAAGCCATCTTTGATGTGTTTGACTGATGTGCCATCTCTTATTCATTATTTACAGACGTTTTCCTGACATTGTCTGCTGACTCATGAAGAAAGGACTTTTCTCATTTTTACCAGCAAAAAGAAGCTGTGTTGATTATTTGGACAACTGGATGACCTCGAAAAATTCTAATCTGACCCAAAAAGCAACAGAATCAATGTTTCAGGCACTTTTTTATGGATTTTTTTTTTCTCATGAAGTACTTCCGTATTTGGAGTATTAAAGGATCAGCAAATGCATAAATAAATTTTCAGAGAGCTATAAAAAAAAATTGTGCAACTGCCTCAACTAGACTGTTGTTGTCAGTCCACATTTATTTTATTTCTCATTTTTGTAGCAGACAGAAGGATAAGTGCCATATTTCTCATCTCATCTTATACCCAGTTTTGAAATTCCACCAGCACATATAAGAGCATAACTAATCGACAATCCATTTCACACTCCCCCCCGGCTTACTGGATGGGATAAACGCTACTCCTGTCTGCCGCAGGGTGCCTAAGAACACTTTTAGACTACATTTTAACACTCTATTGAAGACATGCTTAATGTTCAACTTTGTTTGTTTTATTTATTGCCAAATGCAATAAAATGACCCAGTAACACTTCCATCTCCCTGAAAAGGCTTAAAATGGCCTAAATAATTGTTATTAAAAAAAAACCTGGTTATTTTGTGCAACATGATTTTATCACTTATACTTAAAAGCTGCGTGACTTTTCTAAACAGCTCTAACTATAAAATTGCATAGCAGGTGTGCAGGACAGATCAATAGTACAGGCAAATAAAAAAAAGAGAACATAGGGGGATAAAACTCAGTATAAAGTTAAATAAATGGTCACACCAGCATTCTCTCTTACTCCAACATCTTTAGACAGATAAAAGGCATAGGGAATCACTATAGGGAATTTGTTTCAGAAGATTAATCTGGGCATGGAAAATTCAGGCTTAGTTTTGTGTTAAAACCGGGATAAGACAAAGTCAGATTGATTCAAGTTTGTGAAGGCTGCTTGAGATGAGTGTGTAAATGTACTGAGCAACAATGTTGCACTCCTGGACAGACTCCTAATCCCGAATCAGTTGCACCAAACTGTAAAAGAAAGCAACTTATTGGCTCTGGCTTTAGTCGGAAAATCGAACGGTGTTGGCCCATGTGTATGGGTCCGCGTTGTGTTAAGTCTACCATAGACAATGAAGAGCAGTTCCTCTCTTTAAGTATTTTTTGCAACTACATCAATATTCCCTTTCACAGTCTGAGGGCAGCCTTGATTTAAACAGTCAGTTTCCCACTGTGGTTCAGAAAGAGCCAGGAAAGGGCATTGGGTCCTCTAAAGATTTGCCCAGATCTCAGTTTGAATCAAATCAATGAAATAATAATGAGAGCATCATGAGAAATATGTGGCTGTCCTCAGAACGAATAGGATTACATCCTGACCTGGAGAATAACTGCTGAGCCCCACAAACGGCTGACTGTGAAGAGTCTCCAAAAGAAAAAAAAAGCACTTGTTCTGGTGATATTTTAGAAGAATTTGACATTCAAAAACTTTTACTTAAGTTAGAGCACTATATAATACATAATTAAACCAGTAATGTATACATTATGTTTTGTGGCATATAAAGAAATTGTCTGAAAAGAGCATCAAAAAGATTAAAGATTTTATCTGAGATGAAATATATCACATCAACACAATTATTGCCATTAGTTAGAAAGTAACACAATGATACCATACATTTAATTAATGTGGGATAGATGAACACGTGTATATTTAATTCTAATCAAGAATCACTCATGACACACTCATAAATAGATTTAAGAAGTAAGCTGGCTTTAGAGCCCTGTCAAAAAGGACTAAATCGGGTGTATTTGCCCTCACCCTTTCCCCCCTCCCACCTTGAGCGTACCTGTGTAGAGTGCAGATCAGGCACCTGTCCTGAGAAGATGAAGTGGAAAGTAGCAGTAGCCTCCTATTCTCAGCTTGCGTTTGTATCAGAGAGGATGCTGTTGCTCAGCCCCTCTTATAGGGACACACCCCTCATTCTGGTCCAACCCCTGCCCCCCCTTTAATAATAACTGTAGGGGAAAGAGCATGCGACAAGGGGGGAGAGCCTGTTATGTACAAATGTGGATGAACACACCTCACTATCAGCACACACGTCTGAGCAATTTCTTATGCCCAGCATCATAGTCACTGAGATCAAACCGGGGGTGATGGAAATACAGCAAAAAACATAACAAAAATGTGAAAGTCTGTCCTTCAGCACTTTCCTTTCACCCTTGCAATCTGATGAGATTCTCTTGATTTCTTTTCTTCTCTAAAGCTATGTTCATCTTCTGAAAATGGCTCATACTGTTTTTTTTAAAAAAAAAGAAATTCAAATTAACTCTGCAACTAAATCAATTCTCCCTAAAAATACAGCCTCGGGCTTAATGTGGCAACCTAAATACTATGACTTCATTAGTCATGCACCATTTCACTGCTGTTGGAACAAATCCTTATATCTACATTTTTGTTGCTTTTGTTTGAATTTGAAAATGGCAGCTGCTGTTTAAAATTTCATGATGAATGGACCTATAGAAATGGTCCCAAATGACTTTAGTTAAGAACTCTTTTTTTTTGTTGTTGTTTGATTCGGTCGCTGCAGCCAACATTTACATTGTGTGAAGCCTGATTTTGAATGGACTGCTGGTGTGAAATAGCATGAAATGACAAAGAATAAATGCATTTTATATATATAATATATATATATATATATATATGTATATACACAGTATCAGCAAGTTTTAGCAGGTAAAAATGCTGTAAACAAAGAACGCTTTGTGAAATATAAATAGTGATTGTTTATTTTTATCAATTTACAAAATGCAAAGTGAGCGAACAAAATCTAAATCAGATCAATATTTGGTAAGTCACCTTGCCTTTCAAACCAGCATCAGTTCTTTCTGGCCCCCTTACAGAGCCCTGATCTCAACATCATCCAGTGTGTTCGATCACATGAAGAGACAGAAGGATGCGGAGGAAGCCACATCCACAGAAGATCTGTGGTTGTTCCTCTAAGAATGTTTGGAACAACCTACCAGCCGTAGTTCCTTCAAAACCGGTAGTAAGTAAAATTTAGAAGAACTGATGCTGCTTTTGAAGGCAAAGGGTGTTTCCAACAAATACTGATTTGATTAGATTCTCTTTGTTCTCATTCACTGCATTTTGTTGATTGATGAAAATAAATGATGAACACTTCCATTTTTGAAAGCATTCTTTGTTTACAGCATTTTTTCCACACCTGCCTAAAACTTTTGCACAGTACTGTATATTTATATATATATATATATATATATATATATACATTTACACATTTATACATTTTCATCATCTCAGTCATCAATCATATCATTGCCTTCTCCTTCAAAGTTATCATTTTAGAGATACTTATTTGGTTGTTTGTTTTTAAGCAGCACGACTAACAGTATGATTATTCCTTTTTGCTTTATTAACAAGTAACTATAAATAGAAAAGCTGGGATAAAGAAGATCTATTTAAATTTCTGAATATGATATAAGATTTATAACCAAATATTAAGCCTAGAGTACAAGAGCAGAAGTGCTGGTATCAAATAAAGCTAGAAGATGGAGAAATCTACTGGTAGAGGTAAACATTTTAAATGAGAAGATCTATACCTGGGTCTCAGAACAGAATGATTTAAGATTCTTTTCTCCACTTAACTTCAAGTTTTTTTTCAACTTCCCCTGCATAATCTCCCTGGCTGCTCTCAATATACCAACATCATAAGCACAATATATTCATATAAATATTCATGGCATCTTCATAGCGGCATTGGAATTGTTTACATTTTCAAAACACATAAAAGTAGGTATATGATGTCATGTCAGACAGGAACGATCTTGTTTCGTTTCCTTATGACAGGCAGACACTCATGGTTCTATTGGCTCAACAGTTTCCAAAAAGTGGTGCTACATCAAACACTGCCACAGGACTAGCATATCAACATGACTATAACACCAGGAAAAATACATTTATCCCAGTCCAAGCCAGTGACCAGTGCTTTATGTTTGAGTGACGTTTTAGAAATAAAACTCTCATGCTGCTGCCACAAAATACAAACTATGTTATGCCTGCACAGGACTTTTCAGATGGTTTTACTTCCTGTGGATAACGTGTGAATTGAAACTTGGACTTGGCTGGCAGGTCGAGGCCAGCCACAGAAGCATGGGATAGGACTGAGACTAACTGTGGGAAGGAAACGAGAAAATTGGTCGACCTGGTTTTGGTGTGAGCAGACAGTTCAGACTGTAAACACGAAAGCGCATGAACACACATACCAACCCACAAACACACACACACACACACACACACACACACACACACACACACACACACACACACACACACACATATATATACAGACTTAAACCACTGTGTGCATGTTTTTGAGCAGAGAGAGCTGTCCTTTATGGGATGATAATATTAACAGTCTCTCACTGTGCTGACCATCTCTCAGGGCTTTGAGGGTCTGCAGACTGAGATGAGCTCTCATTGTGGCTCTCAGTTGGGCGGCTTTGGACAAGGCCATTTGATCACTGTGTTATGGGATGTGATCTGCCCATCGAGCTGTCGTCTGCATGTGACCATGCTGGGGTAAAAGGAACATGAGGAGCCCCACACTGTGAGCGCATTAATGGTTTGGTTCAGTTAGCTCAGGATCTCAAAGGTGAGAGTGCTATCATTTGCAGTGACTAGTTATTGCTGGATACAGCGTAGGATGTGATTTTTCTAGGGAATTCCTGCCAGAAATATCAGAAATAGTGGCACCTCTCATTTTCTCACATTTCCAAAGTGACAGACTGCGTTGTACGTTTAATGTATTGTTAGGGATAGTTCTCCAGGCTTCCTGAAGGACAATGTTTTAGGCTCTCATTTTGAGTGCAGTCCCTGTACCTGGCCAGTTTTCTTTGTTGTTTGTTGGTTAAGCTACAAAGTGATTGGGGAAAAATAGGCAAAGTGATTGGTTTACTGCTGATGCTGAGTGCTGAGAACCCCTTTTTCTAGACATCTAGTTCTTTAAGCAACTTTGTAAATGTTTGCAGTAAAACATTTGTTTGCAGTTCTTTAACATTATCTACTCAATCTGCCAAAAATAAGGCAGTTTGACAGGCATCAAATGGTATTTTTGCCCCAACAAGGTGATTCCCTAGAAAAATATAAAGAAATCTATTGGTAGCTCAAAACTTACGCACAGTCCATTGTATGTGCTGAATAAAAGCTGAGTTAGAACATAGCAAGTATAGGTGCACTGTGCAGATAAGCAGTTAATATCTTATCATGCTCTGTGGCAAATATAAAAATGCTAAATAGGCCCACTTGACCTTGAATTTGCGTCAAGGCAACAATGGGAAAAGATGTGAGTGAATTTGAAAAAGGGTCCATAGCTGGGTTTGAATAGCAGCGGCAGCTTCAGTCACAAAGGTAAGTGATTGTGCTGTAAGGACAGTATATTCACATCTAAATAGAGAGGGAGGATATAGAAAGGCTGTGGTGTGGAAACATCTCATTACAATGATAAATGCACATTTGAAAGTTCAGTGATGTAAAAACCCATAGATGCTGGTCTACAGAGATGTGGAAAAAAGTGATATGGTCTGGTAAGTCATCCTACAGGGTTGTTCAGGGGTTGGTGCAAGTGTAAAGAACATTTAGTGAATGGTAGGCATGAACGCTGGACCCCTACACCGAGGGAGTTCAGAGACTCTGTTATGATGTAAAGGACAGTTTGTTTGCATGATCGGTGTCTTTTTTAACAGATCGCCTTTATCCCATGATGCAACATATCTATCATGATTGAATTGGTCTCCTTCAGGACAGAAATATCTCCCGTAGGGCACCAGAGATCAATTAACACTTTGAATTAACACCATGCCTAGTCAGTGTAGACACCTTTGCAAAGTTAACTGATATGAGTTTATATAATAATTGTCTTCCCTTGCTTGTTGTATGGCACTGCCATGTTAAATGAATGACACGAGTCAAATCCCAAGCCAAACCTGGAAGCTGAAATATTCTGGATTACTAGCTGCAACTGAGTATGAGTTATAAAAACATGATATGGTATACTAATGCATTCTTACTTTCATTAAATGTTTTGTATACCTTCTTAATTTTTGCAGAATTCCTCACAAGATAAAGCTGAACTTTTGTTGAAATGTTTTTTATAGCTTGATGATTCCCAGTGAGTGTGACCATGTGTTCCAGAATAAAAATAACATCCTGAAGGTTACTAGGACTGCACAAGTGATTTCTCTCCTTGTCAGTTACTACAGGCAAAGTATCAGGGTGCATATTAACTTTCTGTTGCCATGGGCAAATTACAAAGGACTTGAATGGTTGTGAAACACGTGTCAATCAAAGTGCCGAAACTCCATATTGAAATATAATTGAAAAAGTTTGCTTTATAATATCTCAGTCTGACATTGCCAGAGGGCATCTCTGGCATTGTATGTAAGTTTGAATGACTCTGGAATTATGAAATGATTAAAACGCATGCATTTTTGTTCACGGAGATCTTTTTGTCTTTTTGGTTAAAAACGATCTGTTAATTTCTTTGAAAAGTATAAAAGTATTCAGACTGAGACTGTACCTCAAAAATATAAAATAATTGTATCTGTGATAGTATTAGTAATTGTATTGTTTTGCACTTAAAAAGAGTTAATACGAATTAATAATTTTCTTTCTTAGTCAAGACATATTTAGGGAACACATTTTATTTCTCAAAACTGTATATTCTTAAGTATATGCTGTGGTTTGGTAAATTCTGAACATAGCACGTGTTTAAAACTAGATACTAAAACTAAAAGCTCACCCACGCAGGTGTTACCATACAAACAAAAAAAACACTTATCTTTCATCCAAATCTGCACAGGCAATTGGTTTCCCTTAATCATCTGAGTAAATTCATAATTGCGTTAAATACAATAAAATTACAATATATTCCACTAACGTACTTGTAATCAGTCATCCAAGGCATGCCAGGAATATGAATTATGATTTTTAAATTCTAATAAACAATGAAGTTTAGTCATCTAAATTGTTTCCATAGAAATCGATCAGCAAAACCTCTAATAACCTGCTGATGTCAGATCACACTTTTCATTAAGGTGGACTGATCGATATAATTGAGGCAACAGCATGACTAACTTTGATCTTTAAAACCGAACAAAACTACAATACGCGGCTATTTTATACAACATCATGGCTGATATTCAGAAAGAAGCTGTGAGGAGAACTGATCTTAAATCACATACCTCAGATCATTTATGACAGACACTGTCAGAGAAACGTTGAGATCACTTTTACTCCAGAATTGTGAAAACGGACCCTGTGCAAAATTGCATGAATTTGATTTTTTCACCGACCAAACTGTTCCTTTAAATAAGTAGCATTTGAAGAGTGTGTCTTTGGACGGCTGGCTGACACACACCAACACAGGCCTTGGGTCACACAGACTGCCAGCAGTGGGCCACCAGCTGCTCTGATTCACACGCAGCACGTCTCGCCCTGACCATCACACAGGCTGCTCATGTCATCTGTAGACAGCCCCCATCTGATCCATTCACACGAACACAATGTCAATAATAAATCATTTCTTTTGCACTCAAACAACCTCAGTGTGTTTAACATTCAGCAAGTGTCAGTGTGCGTTTGACGTTTCTGCCAATGTTCTTACATTTACATTGGCATTAAATCAGTAGGTAGGCACAGAGCAGTTCACATAATGCACAAAAAGTAGGGGGTCAAACTCAAACTTAAAGAATACCTCCATAAAGTTTTGACTTAAAGTCTCAGGCATATAGTCAAACCTCTTTCAGCATCATTCAAAACAGAAATAATTGCTGTGACAGATGCTTTATTGTATTGCAGAAACCATTTTAAATTCTTGTTTTACTTTTCTTGAGCATAAATGCCTATGTTCAGTCTATATATTTCCTTTTTTACTATAGTTCTTCACTGATGCAGATCTTACAAAAGTGAGTACGCCCCTCACATTTCTGTTCAACATGGCACCTCATGACAAAGAACTTTCTGAGGATCTGGAAAAAAGATTTGTTGCCTTACATAAAGATGGCCTCGGCTATAAGAAGATTGCCAACACCCTGAAAATGAGCTGCAGCACGGCGGTCAAGACCTTACAGCAATTTAACAGGACAGGTTCAGAACAGGCCTCGTCATGGTCGAATAAAGAAGTTAAGTGCACGTGCTCAACATCATATCCAGAGGCTGTCTTTTGAAAATAGATGTATGAGTGCTGCCAGCATTGCTGCAGAGTTTGAAGAGGTGGGGGGTCAGCCTATCAGTGCTCAGACCATACATTGCACACTACATCAAATTTGTCCGGGCTGTCGTCCCAGAAGGAAGCCTTTCTAAAGATGACTGTGTTTCAACCTACGTGTGACATTGATGATCATTAGCACCTGTTTGGTAAAATTGGTTGATCATACACTGACTATAATCAAAATCAAATCAATATTTGTTGTGACCACCCTTTGCCTTCTAAACAGCATCAATTCTTCTAGGTACACTTGCACACAGTTTTTGAAGGAACTCGGCTGGAATGTTGTTCCAAACATCTTGGAGAACTAAGCACAGATCTTCTGTGTATGTAGGCTTCCTCACATCCTTCTGTCTCTTCATGTAATCCAGACACACTGGATGATGTTGAGATCAGGGCTCTGTGGGGGCCAGAAGAACTGATGCTGGTTTGAAGGCAAAAGGTAGTAACACCGAATATTGATCTGATTTAGATTTTTCTTTTGTTCACTCACTTTGCATTTTGTAAATTGATAAAAAATAAACACTCGTTATTTATATTTCTGAAAGCATTCTTTGTGTACAGCATTTTTTCTCAAACCTTTTCAAAGAACTGTATATATATATATATATATATATATATTCACTAATGTTACTAACATTTTGAATCTTCATTTCATTGATAATACATGAATGCTCTTAACTAAATTAAAAGGCTCTACACACATCACATTTGCAAAATAGTTCTTAAATACACTTATGAAAAGCTTCTTCAAGGAACCAAAAGTGTTTTTCTGTGGCAGGAGAGCCCAGTTCAAATCCAAAAGGATTTTGCATTGGGTGTGTTAAATCAGTTAAACTCTGCAAAGCCTTGTGGCCTTAATTGAACAAACTTTCTTGTGTCCGTATAACTGGGAGTACTGAGTTATGGATGGGTATAGTTTAAAATCCCAGGGCCTAATATCTATTTGTTTATGCTTATTTGGTCTGAAAATTTAATTGAGATAGAAATCTCGCAAAATCAAGCGCAAAATCTTGAGCATAAATTAGTTCGACAGTGATTCAACAGTGATTCAATTGGGCCCTTGCTGGGAAGAAAAACATAGCTGATGGGCCGTTACACACTGAGAGAAGTGCATGGAGAAGAAAAACAAGCTGGTGTTGATATAGTGAATTATTGTTACCATTTTTTCACCAATTTAATTGGGTCCACAACTTTACGGTTATAAGCTGACGTACACTTCAAACTCCTAACGAATAATTCAAGCTGATTATAGTAGATCTTTGCAGAATTTTAGTAAGTATTGTTTAATAAGTTTTAATATTAATAAATGTAATATAATAAATAACAAAATTTGGCTTATCTCATTTGCAGATGAATATATAAGCTTTTAAATCTCATTTTCATTGTCTGTTCTTTGGATTTTGTAATTGCCAAGATGAATAATTGTTCACTAGTATGCAATGAAAAAAGACTCATTATCTGAATCAGAGTTTAAAGAGTCTTCCAACAGCCTGAGCTGCTCAACTCTTCGCTTTCAACAACACAGGCAGAAGCAGAGAGCCAGAGGAGCTGTCCAGACCTCCACCCAGACTCTCCAGCTATCCCCCTGCTGAGCTCACAGATCAAGACTTCTGCTCTCACAAATCAAGAAAAGTGAAAATCTCTTTATTTCAGCCATTAAAACTAATTACTTCTCATTAGGAATTACAAAAGCAATTCTGCCATAATTAAGAGTAAGGCTGATTAGCATGCACTTTGTTTTCTGAGAACATAATAGTCTCTGTTTTTAACTTTGCAGGAATATAGAAAAAAATTTAACACAGTTGGGTGCTTCTTCTTATAAGATGCATTTCACAAATGGTTTGCTTTTTAAATGCATATAAACATGTGGAACATTTTTTTCTTGTTATTTCTGATGTACACAGAACATTTTTTTTCTTTTCTTCTTTTTCTCAACCCTTAAGTGTCATTTAAAGCATTTTAAGAACCATCATTATACTAAGCTTTGTGCTCTGTAATTCATAAGTCAGCATGCAGTGTTTTTTCCTCCAATTACCATCCACATCATAATATTTGATTCCATGATAATGCAACTTTTCCAGCTCTGTAATGGTGTAATTATGACACAGAAAGTGCAATTATGGATGCATTTAGGTGTTTGTTTTCTTGCTAAATGCAGGGGAATGGGATCCAGAGGAAAATGAGGTGGAAAACACTTGGGCTTGGTGCATCCTGCAGATAAGCAGCTTATCTCTGTTTCTGCAGGTGCTGAGCTTCATGATCCAATCAGGGAATTTCTTCAAGAATTCATTGACTCTTGAACTTCTGGATTAAGTTTATTTAGAGAAAATAAGTGGTATTTTATCTTTTTAAAGTTTTTACATTTTTACATATTGCCGGTGGGTGGCCAGTTTATGTTACTGTGTTTGGAAGTTTTCTATTATCTTTATTGTGGATAAAAAAGTTCACATGACAGCATAAAGAAGGACCTAACTAAAAGATGTAGGACAGAGATATAGAATGTGTGAAATGAATTTCACTTGCTTATTATTTTATGTCTATAGAAAATGACTCTTTCCATACTCTAAGCCAGGCCTAGGCAGTTCCCTTGGGTGGCACTGTGGCACAAATCCGTCACCAAAAAAAGCTCATTTGACCACAATACTGATCATTGGAGGGGATGAAATTCCCCAGGGCACCAGAATGGCAAGAAACCCCAGTGTTTAAACAAAATGTAAAAATAGAAACTGAATAGTTTATTTTCTTTTAACAGCACAGATAGATTTGGTGGTTTATTTCAAAAAGTTAATATTGTTAAACTTTAGTAGAGCTACTAAGTATGCAATCCCACTTTATTTAAATACGATAGATGATACTAGATAATAACTATGATAGGTTACATGATATTACTTTTATAAATACTGAGTGCATTGCTGCATGCGTGTGTTGATATCACTGTAAAGGATCCGGGCAAATATTCCCTTGTAGGCTGATTTATTTCTAGGAAGTAAAATTTCAGTTTACAGTTTAGTACTCTTCTCTTTTCACTTGATTCCAGCATTCTATGATATCTAAGTATATAGAGCTGAGATCCACTGTTGGTTTTACCTTCAAAAACTGGATATAAGATGTGGTTAGGGCATTGGCCGCATGATCGGAGAATCAGGGGTTCAAACCTCTTCCTGATAGGTTGCCCTGAGGTACCCCTGAGCAAGGTGCTGTCCCCATCACTGCTCCCCGGGCGCTTTCAATAGCTGCCCACTGCTGCACGGTGTTTGAGTGTGCATGGGTTAAATGCAGAGGTCCAATTTCGTTGTGGTTCACTGTCTGCTGTGCTGTGACCTCACAATGACAAGGGTTGTCACTTTCACTTTTCACTTTCATACACGTAAGACTGACTATCAAACAGGAAGTGACAACAGAACCAACCAATCAAATATTCATTTTCTATGAACACATTTCATTAGAAAAAACATTGATCAAAACCTTCTGGGAGACCTACATTAGTACAAAAATGGTTGTATAAAATGTTAAGAAAGGCATTTTAACAAGTAACAGTGAAATATGGTGATGTTTGATAGAGTCATGTTTTTAGATGTTCTTTTAAGAACTATCCAGAAGCCCATCCATTAAAATTTAGCCATTGGCTTTCAGTTTTCAGTCACCTGTTATAAGTAAATAAGCAAATAAAGAAACAAATAAATGAACATACAATTCTATTCTCTCTCATTTTCACAGATGACATTTTTACTTTGTGCTAAGGGACCAATTGACGAGAACAAAATGAATCAGAAAAAAATTTTACAACTTATATTAAAAGGTTGGGATGTTATAAAGCCTCATGTAAATTTACAAGATAAAGAAAAAAATGATGTCTGTAAGGAATATCAATCGAAATATTAAATGTAAGTTCTCCTTATTGACCTAGTTTGACATTTTTGTTAGAGTTAAAGGTTCAATGGACCTTATTGCAGACTAGGGTTCCATTCAAGGCTCTGGAAAGCCCACAACCCTGTGCTCTCAAGAGCTACTGAGTAGGACTTTGAATACTACATTTAATATAAAATTGTAAGCTGCTTTGGATAAGAGGGTCTACCATGTATGTAAATGTAAGAACATACAAATCCTCAAGCTGAACAGAAGCAGAGGATCAGCATTGCCTAGAGTACCTGTTCTGTTCATGACTATCGATAACTGATGATCATACCTCCTTGATTTATGAACATATTCTTTGTTAGGTTTACACAGATAGATGGATGATGTTGCTGCTCCTTCAGGGTATTATGATTTAAGTGACCTGATTAAACAAGCTTTGAAAGTCCTGCATGTTTGCAGTTGCTGCTTACAGCCTGATAGAGCCTTGCTGTTTGGCCAACTGTGAAATTCACTCTACCTCTAAGAAGCCTTTCTCTCTCACACACAGTGATATAACAAATCCTCTTCTTTAAGGTCTTTGGTGTTATCTGTAAGAGCACTGGGGCGAGGAATTGTGGGACTCCAAAGGCTCTGTGGACTGAATAATTAAGTGGCAAAAGGATGAGTGTGCAGAGCCCCAATGAACATTTGAGACTGCAAATGACAATAACGGTGCAAAAAATGCAGTTCATTATTATTATTATTATTATTCCCAAACTTTCAACCCTACATGTTGGCTTGTATTGAATCTGTGTCGTCCAGCTTTGTATCACTTTGTATAGAAGTCTTTGTCAAGTGTTCCATCAGTGTCACTGCAAGAACAAAATGTGCTCTGTTTAGGTGCAAAAGTATCTGATGATTATTTTGAGCATTTATATGTCACTTTAGAAACCACTACCTTGTAGCTCTATCTTGCTAGTGTACAGATTGTAGAGACTATAGCTCTACAAATGACGCATGCGAGTTCTGCCCAGTCCCTCCATCTTTGGTTGGTTTATGACCACAGAGCTGCTCCTGATTGGATATTTTTGGGTGGGTGAACAATTCTAATCCTAAAAAAGAAAAAAAAAATCCTAAAAAGCCTCAGCAATACCGCAGTGTCTAGTCCACTCCATACCAATTTCATCATACTAGTATCATGCCAGTGTCACTGCTGTGCCGAAAATGGTCCACCATCCAATTAATGTATGATCCAGAGTGGACCTGTGATCGGAACACACAGATGGCTAAATCAGGTCCAGAAAGTAAAAGTTCTCGTCAGGATTTTGCTGCAGTGCTCTCTTTTTAGTTCAAAACATCAGCCAAAGTGTCCAGGGAAACTGAAGGATGATGAATAAGGTGGGAGGTTAATTGTGCATCAACAGATGGGCTACATTCTGAACATCTATGTATTGGGTCCAGAAGGTAGGTGTAGCTCATATGTAGGTGTGAAGCATGGAAAAATAAATGTTAAAAAGTTGAATGAACCTTAAACTAGTTTAATAATCATACAATCTTATTCCTAACTTAGACTAATTGTTCAAGGAAAATCTTTCATTGATATAGAGCGTTTACGTTATCTTTGCTGCAGCACCATTCTGGCCAATGGAGTTCTAGTTACCACTAAAGATAGACATTTCCATGGTTAGTTAAATATGTTTTTGATAGATGGATGCCATAGCTTGTCCTTGAAGTTCGTTTTTATGGATTCAAATTTTTTGGCTTTCAAGGGGTCCAAAGGTTTAACTTGAAGTTTTGAAACCTTCAAGACCCCTTCACTTTGCCTTGGAGCTTTGTGTAAGCTTTAATCTGATTAATGGCATCCAAAATAAAAGAATACATGTTATTTCCTACAAAGTGGATAACAGATGTGATAGTGAGTAAAATAACAGTAATGATAAGGTAATAACCAAATAAAATGAAAGTAAACAGCACATAAATCTGAGGAGAAAAACATGTTAGCCTATTGTCACTCTTTTTTTTTGTCCTTCGTGATATGTCAGAGTTCAAGTTCTGCTCTTGGTAAAGAGAGGCCTCGGGTGAGAAGGAGGCGTGAAGAGGAAAGGAGTGGAGGAAAGGGGGGAGACTCCTCCATCACACGTGAATTCAGAGGCAGGAAGCAATGTTTCTTCTCCAGCTGGGCTTGAGGAACAGAGGAAAAGGGCAAGCCTCTCAGAGGATCTATCTCTGCAGATGCCATTCATTTAAGAGCTGCTCAAGTGTGTCATCTCATTCCAATAAAGAAGCCAAAAGGTTACTGTCCCTGCCTCCTCCTGTCTTCCTCAGACATTTTCCATCTATTTTTGTTCATTCTTTTTTTCACAATGACCTACAGTCCATTAAGTTAATGGACCTACACTGACAGTGTACGCACCTACATTTTCCGGTAAGGACAAAGAGTGACCGAAATGACGAACGCGTGAGGCTGAAAGGTCATTCTGTACAATGCTATACAATGCTATAATATGCCACTGCTGACACTTCATCACCCTTGCACTTAAGCTTAAGCAACCAACGTGCCTAAAATAACGAACACAGAAATCTATGCTGTGACTAATAATCTTTCACTTGCACAACGCCTACGCAGGGGGATTCCCCTTCAAACTCCAAATTGATTTACACCGCCGTCCACGCAGAACCTTAAAGCACACACGTGTTTGAAGATAACATCTGCAGCAGCTTATCTCCAAGAAAGTTTTCATAATTGCTTTTTCTAATAAAAGGCAGCCGCTCTCTGACATTAGAAGGGAACTGGCATCCTTTGCAAAAAAGAAGAGGAACAAATGTTTTTATCCACCGTAAGTTAGAATCAGGCTTGTACATATAAAAGTTACACAGTAGTTCATGGTTATATGTTTAATAGCTATCACAGTCTAGAATAATTTTGCAGGTTTTTTCTACATAGTCCATGAGTTTTTGGCTACTTGGTTTGTTGGAGTAGATATTTTGGCTGATTTATAGCTTTGTTTATAGTGTTCCTTACCTGATTATGCAGGGTCCAGTCTCTGCTTCTGTAATTTTTACTGAAGACTAAATAAACTCTCTGGATGTGGGATTGAACCACGCCTTGTTGTTGTTGTATTTAGGTACAGGTCCAAGTGGGAATTCAGATCTCCTTACAGAAGAAGATGTAAAATGTCAGAGTGTCAGTGTATTTGTCCAGATTATGGGATGCACAGTCAAACACACCCCAAGAAGTATCCTCCTGAATGCTCTGTAGGTACTACATGGGACTACATGGTTTCCTTAACAGCGATATCAGTACAGCAGCCTTCACTGATATAAAAGGAGGTTTTCTCAACTCTAGATCCTCAGTCAGATCTTTGTGCTATCTGCTCTGTAGAGATGAATGTTAAGGATGTGTAGGACGCTGCCCGGAATGGATTCAATAAGCCAAGTTTCAGAGCAACACAATAGAGCAGAAAAAGTCTTTGTGTGGCTGGTTTGGCAGTAACAGCTTGTCCATTTTGAATAAATCATCTGGGAACGATTTCAAATGGAGCCAAAGCTCCATTAGTCTGGTGATGTAATTGATAATTAAACATGCACAAATAAATCTTTACATGACCATAGTATTTTATCTGCTGCTCAGTAAGAAGGATGAAGTTTTATATTGACGACACAGATGCTGTAATATGCTTATTGCAAAAAAGGATTAAAATTCATGTAATGTAGTTATGAGTTCCATGTAAACATATTTTCCATGTGATAACTGGAATCATCCAAAGAAAACAGGCAACAAATAAGTACTTTTCATCGTTCTTTGTAACGGTGGCGGGCAGTGTGAAGGACGCCAACGCAGAGCCAGTGGTTTGAAACGTAACTTTATTAACTATAGTGACCACACAAACCAAAAGTGCCACCACTAACTGTGAGGCGTAGCCTCGATAATGAACCGCGCTCTGTCCTGACACACTGGGGCTTAAATAGCAGCCCCTATGAAGCACACCTGTGTCTAAACAAGCCCAGGTGTGCTCAGTCGGGGCAGAGCGCCATCTGTCATGCCCGATCGGAACCACGGGTACGACAGACCGTGACAGTAGCCCCCCCCAAAAAACGCAACTCCTGAGGCGTCAAAACAGATCCGAACCTCAGGGGGGAGGCTAAACAAAAACCCAGTGAAACTGGAACAGTCCCCTTTACGGGGCGCCTGGCCAGGCCCACAAACACCCAAATTACAACCGCAAGGGACCTCTGGCCAGTAGTGTTCGGAGGTCCTGGCGGTGGTGAGGGGTATCCCAGAGTCTCAGTCCATATCTTCGTAACCAAGTCCCTTTGGTGTTTGGGTTTGGCCGCACAGTCCTTCGGTCTCTCTCTGCTATCCCGGGATTCCTCCGTCCCCTGTCTCGCTGACCCTGCAGCGGGACCTCTGAAGGACTCCTCTGATTGGCTCGAGAGCTCTGTCTGATTTTCACCTGAAAAACAGCTGAATACAGGGGAATCTCTGTGTTTCGGAGGGGAAGAGTTAGTTACCTCGTGCGTGCTTCGCCTCCAGTCGCTGTCCTTCTTGCTTGTCAAGGCTTTACTCTTGGCAACCTGGATTACTCCTCTTTTCTGAATAGGCGGGGTTTCGATTAATCCCGAAGCCTCGGGTGTCCGTGGGTCCTCCACAGGCACATCAGATGGGGCGGCTGGATTGTCGTCGGCGGTAGCTCCCACAAAGCCTCTGGAGCACTCCTTCCCTGGATCACCTCTGGACAGGTCTTGCAGCTTAGTGGGTTTACCAGTCTCTCTCCTGGCTTTTCCCAGTTCTGCCCGCAGAGCGACGTTTTGGTCTTGCACCTGTCTCAACTCTGCCCTGGTCTGGTTCAGTTGTTCTTCCATAGTGGCCATTTTAGCTTCTAGCTTCTCCTGAATGGTTGGAGTCTCAACTTTCCTCGTTGTCTGGCAGACAGTTAGGTTCCTCTGTTCATCCGTTCTCACCAGCCTTTCTCTTTGGACAGCCGTCACAGCGTGCAGCTTTATTCTAGAGACATCTCTCCCTTCTCTGATTTTCGCGCTCTTTCCTTGAAGCTCACCTTTGTCTTGAGCCAGAGCTTTTCTTTCTGTTTCCATGGCTTCAATCTCCCCTTGGCAACTGGACAAGAGTCCTTTGGTCCTCTCCAGCTGAGGAAGCAGATAGGTGATCCTTTCCTTGCGTTTCAACCCTTCATTCGTGACCGAGGCATTCACCTGTAGCATCGAGGCTTCTCTCGCCATCAGCTGCTGGTAGAGCTCTGTCAGCAACTCCTTCTGTTCAGTGAGCTGAACATTCATGTAGCTGATTTGTTCATCTCTGAGGTGAGATTGGATTGTCTTTGCAGCTCTGAATGACTTTTGCAAGCAAATTGCAGCATGTCTGAACAGCTGATACCTCTGCTTTTGTTGATGCCCAAGCTTCCACCTTCTGAACCTCCTCTGAAGAACACTTGCTGCCCAGCACTGCTTCTTGAAAACCAATCTTTGCTGGTGCATTCTTACTACAGCCTGGATCATGGTGGCAGCTTTGTGCATTGCAGCAACATTCTTTCGAATAGAAAAACCCCTAAAAGCTGCCTGGATGCATATCACTGACCTTCTCAACACCTGGAATCTTTCATGTTCCAGTTTGCCTGTAATGTAAGACCTATAATGTCTTTGAATGATGATAGCTGACACCCTTATGGCCTGGTACTTTGTTACCTCCCTGTGTCCTCTGAACGCCGCCTGTATTAGGGAAGCGGCCTGATGGTGCAGGATCACAGCCCTTCTGACCCTCTGACCTCTGAAGCAGGCTTGCAGGAACATTGCAGCGGAGCGCAATGTCAGAAACTCCTCTCTCTGTTTTCTGGCTTCATGTGTGGAACGATACCTCAGCTGGATTGCAACAACAGTCTGTTTGATGTATGAGTATCGTGCCCGAGCCCAGTGTGCCCTGTAAGCCCTTTGTATAACCGTGGCAGCCTGGTGCTTCAGTTTCAGAGTCTGTCTGGTCTTCATCCCTCGGAATGCAGCTTGTAGAACAACAACAGCCCCTTTTTTCTCCTTCAAAGACTTTATTTCTTGCCTCATACTCTTACTAGCTCTATAATATCGCTGAACCGTCTTGGCTGCCCACAGTAGCTTCAGGTAGTACTTTCTGTTTATGTGTTTCCTCACCTGTGCCTGAATGGTTACAGCAGCCTCATGTTCAATTCTCCTTTGCACCCGAACTTTCCTTTTAAACTTGCCACTAACCTGGAGCTGCTCCTTCTCTGCTTTCTGTGTAGCAGATGGCTTCATGGAGCTGGGTTTGGGGGTCGACTTCTTGATGCCGCTTTCCTTGTTGCAAAGGGCTTCCTTGGTCGACTTCCCCGGTTGCGCGATGCAGGAAGTGGTCTCCACTCTCCTCCTGCTCTCTGCGTCCGGAACTGCCTTTTTTGCCATTGCCTCGCTTCTCTTGTTGCGGGTGGCCTTCTTTGCATTCCTCTTGGTGGACGCCGTGCAGTCACGTTGCGGCACGGTGGGCGCCGTGCTGGCGCATGGCGGCGCGGTGGGCGCCGTGCTGGCGCGTGGTGGCGCGGTGGGCGCCGTGCTGGAGCTGTGAACACGGAAAGGCGCGTTTGCTACCAACCTCTTGTGGTGATTCGCGTTGGCCGTGTTCCCGCTATCAGCTGCGCGCGGCGCTTTCTCCGCTGGCGGACTGTGGTTGCTGGCACGCTGCGGCGTGGTGGGCGTCGTGCAGTCGCGGTGCAGCGCGGGGGACGCCGTGCTGTCGCGGTGCGGCGCGGGGGACGCCGTGCTGTCGCGGTGCGGAGCGCTGAGCGTCGTGCTTTCGCTGTGAACATGGAAAGGCGCATTTGCTACCAACCTCTTGTGGTGATTTGCGCTGGCCGTGTTCCCGCTATCAGCTGCACGCGACGCTTTTTCCGCTGGCGGATCGAGGTTACTGGCGCGCGGCGCTCTCGCGCTCTCTGGCGCTGAATCTCCGCGTTGACCCGCGTGCGGCGCGGTTGGCTTCGTGCTTCCGCGTTGAGGCGCTTGCGGCGTGGTTGATGCTGTGCTTCCGCGTTGCGCGGAGGGCGGCGCGGCTGGCGCTGTGCTTCCGCATTGCGCGGCGGCAGCCGTCAAAGAAGCCCCGTCTTCCATGTCGCCTGTAGAAAACACCACGAGGTTCAGCGTGTGGAGGTAGCGCTGTGCCCTTGTAGCCATGGAGACCAGCATCCGGAGGAACAGCGCGAACCGATCCATGCGCAGCTCGGGATCCGGGGTGGGACCGAGTGGGAGCAGCGACGTCACATTCCTCAGACGGCGCTCGAGCTCCTTGGCCGTGGCCGTCGGTGTCCGTCGCACCCATTCCTCACCCTCCAGACGCTCGCGGAGGTCCAGAACCGCTTCCTCCGTCTCCCAGGCCTTTATCAGCCGCAGCGTCTGCTCGACCACGTTTGCTGCCGTCCATAACGCGTGCTCCTGCTCGCGCTCTTGGCTCGCGACGTCCAGGTACTGGCGGTTCATTCTGTAACGGTGGCGGGCAGTGTGAAGGACGCCAGCGCAGAGCCAGTGGTTTGAAACGTAACTTTATTAACTATAGTGACCACACAAACCAAAAGTGCCCCCACTAACTGTGAGGCGTAGCCTCGATAATGAACCGCGCTCTGTCCTGACACACTGGGGCTTAAATAGCAGCCCCTATGAAGCACACCTGTGTCTAAACAAGCCCAGGTGTGCTCAGTCAGGGCAGAGCGCCATCTGTCGTGCCCGATCGGAACCACGGGTACGACAGACCGTGACATTCTTTAAAAAAAAGCAAGAAATTCTCACTATTTTTTTGGCAACGTTATGTTTATTTGTATTTATTTAATTAATTACATATATTTTTTAAACCTTTGCTTACTCTCCTTAAAGAAGTCAAAATACAACCTTAAAAAATGATTAGTTGGAAACATTTATCCAGATAATTAAATATTCCTGTAATACGAAACGAAGATAAATATACTACATTTATTGTATGTCAACCATAATGACACTCATAGTGAGAGACTGAAGGGCTAAATTAACATTGTTAAAGATTTAAAAATTGTTGGTGCCATAAAAAAAAAAAAAATGTATGTATTGTCAGCTAGAGTGAAAATTTCATCATAATAATGAATAGATCCAGAAATGTTTGTTTGAATTTCATAAAATCTGCATGTCAAGGTCTGGGATATTTTGATTGGCAAACAGTCAGTTTTTGTAGTCTGTCTGTGGAATGCGTTGTGCATGTGACTTTGATAATTGCTAAACGGTCATAGCCAAAGTATTTCTGAAATGGCTTGTGGGATACTTGACAGACAAACACAGTCACACCCAGGGGACAACTGTGCCACATAAGGCCTTTTTGCAAATATATGTGCCATTTGCACAGACAACATTTGCACAGACAACATTTGCACAGACAACATGTTGTGTTTAACCGCTTCAGTAAAATATTAAATTCAGATTAGGTCAGAACAAAAAAGAACCAGGCATTGCACCGGCTTTTCCCCAGGGCTTAATTCAATCCGTCATCTGTTAAACAGACTGAAACATCATCATCAAGTTCATCATCCTGGTCTGAAGTGTTCTAATGGCACAAATTAAGAAGTTAAGAAGTTGCATTGACTGTCTTAAAGCACAACAGGGGTACTAAATGGATAAATATCCATCCATCCATCCATCCATCCATCCATCCATCCATAAATAATATCAATAAATAATAAATAAATAAAGGTTCTTTTTGAGAGAATATATTCACCAGAGCCTGACTAATCAATGTCGTATAGAATATTAGAGCTCCATTGGGTACCTTTAACACAGAAATCGAATTGAGTCTAGACCTCAGAATATAACATTGCATGGAACCTGTATATCATAACCTCTGTATCATAACACCCTTCCTGGATAGAGGTCTTTGACTCAACTGAGAATCATCCAGACTGGTCTGCTTTCATTGTTGCCTGGAATGTGTTTTATGTGCCTGTCCCTTGCAGCTGAATCAGGCATTTGAATCATGCTGTAGGATAGGTCCCTCTCTTACAGAGGCAATCATCAGCTCACTGGAGCATAGGCTGCTCCACCCATCCACGCATTCCTCGTCCTGGCCTGTAGACAGAAACGTCATAAGATGACAAGGCACTGCAGGCATTCGCCCTGGACACTAGGATGTTTTGACAGGCCTTCTAAAGATAGAAAGCACCCCATTATAAATATTCCCAACTGACTTAACTCTGCACTGCTTGATGGGTCCTAAACGTACGTCTCTAGATTTAGCATTGCTGCAGTGCAGAGGTGGAGAGACATTTTGGGAGGTGATGTTCTTGTGAATGAGAAAGCACTGATGCCCTCCTCTAGACCAAAAAAAGAAACAAAAAGTGGCAGAAAAGAGCTCTTAAAATGATTATGCGATATCAATCTTCTAATTAAAAAAATCTAACAAAAATAATGCAATTAACATCCATTCAATCATGTTTCTGAATCCTTGCACTCAAACAGCACACTTCGAGACAAAAAGCAGTTTGATGATTTGACGAGTAATTTGAATAGGAAATTAGCGGGTGATGTGAAGACAAGTAGAAAGATTCTAAAAAATGCATTTCAGCTTGTTGGTTATAATCACCAATTTAGCATGTGTTTAATTGCAGAACGTGTGAGTTTTTTTATGATATTTTATCTTTCGTCTGATCAACTTCATTTAAGTTTTCAACATACATCCATTTGTGCATTTCAGCCCTACAACACATTCCAAAAAAAGCTGGGACAGTAAAGCATTTACCACTTTGTAATGTGCCAGTCCTTGTCACAATGCTTAAAAGACATCTTGACACTGATTGACATTGATGTCAAGCAATGAAGTGTTTCTGGTGTTATTTTGTCCCGTGGCTACTGCCGTCACGTCTTAAGGTGTGCAACAGTTGAGGTTTGCTATTTAACAAATTCTGGAAGCTAACGAGTCACAGTCTTTGAATTGAGATTGAATATTGTGACAATATTGATTATTATAACAAGACCATGATCCTGAACACATGAAATCAACCTTTCACTCTTAAGAGGCACTCACAAAAAAGAGTTGCAATACCCTTCGTCACCTTTTATAATTAAAAATAAAATTTTTAATCTATAATAATCTATCATTTTTTAAATATATTATGTTCAGATAAATACATATGTATAAATACCATGAGTATAAGTTGGGAGTTGAGTTAATTAAATTACCTTACATTACCTAAAGTTTGTCATTTGATTGAATTGCCCAGACTTCAACTGTACATGCTGTTTATTTTTATCCTTTCAGACAAAGGAAACCCCTGATAGCTTCAGGTACAAAAGAAAATCCTATACTATGAAAAAAAAAACACATAGCTTTTCCTTCACATAAGTAAGTGAACCAAAACCAGGGAGTCTGTTCATTAACTGCCTTACTGACCACAGTAATGATAGACAGCTGGTCAGGTTCAGGGTGCAGAGCGAAAGTATGGAAAGAGACAAAAGAAACAAACAAGCAAACAAACCACAGGCCTGCCATGACACGAGTAACAAATAATTCACCAGGCAGACTGACACGTCAAGTTTAAGCCATCCTGGTGCAATATTATTCACATTGTCCGCAGCCAACGCTTCAGAGCCCTCAAACCATTTCCAGCAAAAGTAGGATCAGCGTGATCAAAAATGAAATGATCAGCCAAGACTTACTACTGTGCTTGGCTTTATCGAATTGCCCCATGAAGAAAAGTAGATTATGTACAAATGAGCAAGCCTTTATTACTCAGCTCACAGACGAATGTTTTTAACTGATACAGAAAGCCTTGAGCCAAATCCCATGTTGAAAAATGACAGAAGAGATTGTATACCTGTTGGGTTAAATATAGTACATTTGCAGAAAGTGCTTATAAGCAGCAAAGACCTGTCCTTACGCAGCTGTGGAGTGGACAGGACTGTCGTAAAGGTGATGGCCAGCAATGAGAGGAGCTAATTGGGGTCAAAAGCATTTCTGCTGGCTGTACAGATGGCAGCAGTCTGGGGCTCATGGGATTGAAGCATCATGGTAATAGTTTTGGGAAACGGCCTTGAATGTGGTCTGAGAAAGTGAGTTCGGCAGCTGGCTAAGCTAACCATGGGTTTTTTATTCTTATGTAGTCTGTGTATATGCCTGGAACACATATAGCATACACCTGTGCACATGTTATCCTGTACTCTGCCAAAAACTGTCCCTCAACTCCTACTTCAAAAGTGTCCAGATTTAACCCCCTATTTCAGTTAATTGCAAACCCCTTCTTCTGTTCAAAGGACATAATCTTGCTGGAAAAACAGCATAGATCAGCATAACTGGTTACCAGCAAAAGCAGCATCTGCATTTTGGATGATGGGAGACAACTTCCGGCCATGGTGGCCCAACTTCACATAGAATTTAAAAGATCACCTGCTAACATCTTGGTGCCAGATACATCAGCACACTTTCAAAGGTCTTGTGGAGTCCATGTCTCAACATGGATATGTCAGTCAAGTTCAATTCTCTCTCTAATGTTACATGAAACTTGATGTACTCTCATAAAGTGGAAAAAACAAAAACCCTAAGGGTTACTGTTTTCTTTGCAGCAATATCCAGCAATATCTAATTTATGGGCTGTCACATAATGTTTTATGTTTTAAGTGGTATTATATGACTAATATAATCTGAAAGTAAAATTGGCTATTTTGTCATTATGAATGCATCACAAAGTTCAGTTTCCTACAACATAATGCTTCCTATGTATTTAGGGTGGTGGTGGTCGAGCAGAAGAATACTCGCCTATGGACCAAGAGGTCACTGTTTCAAATCCTACCTCTAGCATTACTACCAATGGGTTCCTGAGCAAGACCCTTAACCTCAGGTTGCTCCAGGGGGACTGTCCGTGGACAGTTGGAAGGAATTGGAAGTCACTCTGGATAAGAGCCTCTGCTAAATGCTGTAAATGTAATGTATTCAGTCCATACACACAGTGTAGCAGAGGGCAGCTAAAAGCTGAGGAGCAGTGCTAGGGTACGATACCTTGTTCAGGGGTACATCAGGATAACCTTCTGGTCTGGGAATCAAAACCAAGACCTTCCTATCATGCTGCCTAGTTCCTAACCCACTAGGCCCTGCCCCTGTCCCTTAATCTGATGCATTGTTTAAAAGAAATGGATGTTACTGTTGTTCTGGACAGAGCAGGTTTCTGAAACCGTACAAAACATACCCTTTGTGACAATGGTCTTGAATGACCAATTAGAAGCTAACAGGCCAAAAATACAAAAATATTATATAATATATATAGATAAGCAAAGTCACATTTGTTTGTACATGTCCAGAGGAGAGACGAGGATTATACTGGGAGGAAAATGTTGAACAAGGAGCTGCCAGGAAAGAGGAAAAGAGGAAGACCGAAGAGGAGGTTTATGTGGTCAAAGAGGACACGCAGGTGGTTGGTTTGAAGGAGGAAGATACAGAGGACAGGAAGAAATGGAAACAGATGATGTACTGTGGCTACCCCTAAACGGGAGCAGCCTGTTTTATATATATATATATATATATATATATATATATATATATATATATATATATATATATATATATAAATTATAAACAAATATCTTTTTCACTAAAAAACTAATTCAATAAGTTTAATGTATATCTTAATGCTTCAAGTGTCCTTGTTTATAATAGTAAATCAAGTCAGAAGAAGTGAAAGTCGACCTGAGTTGGTGTTAAAAATTGATGATGTTTCTTATGATGGAAATCAAACCATATGAAGACATTAAAAATGCAATGTGAAGATTTTATTCCTCTGAACAGTTTCAGAACCCTCAAGCTGATTCAGAATGCAGCAGTGCGCAGGATCTTTAATGCACCAGAATTCTCACACACCACTCCACTATTGCAACCCTTCACTGGTTTTCCCCCATCTGCTGGCATTAAATTTAAAACCTTAACGCTTGCCTTCAAAGCCAGAAATGGTCCAGCCCCTTCTGGCCTAACTACAGTGATCAAACCATGGGAATGGGTCACAGCATTATGGAGCATCATGCACAGACAGACTTAAGTTCCCACTTCTCAAGAGCAGAAGACATTCATCAAAAAATGTAACTTTCCCTAACCATCATAACTGCTGAGACACTCACTGTCTTTAAATGGTGACTCTTTGGCGAGCACTTAAGATAATGAACCATCTCTTCAATCAGCTCTAAGAATAATAAACTACACCTTAAAGCCTTAAACTAACACAACTGTCACAATTCATAACTTACATAAGAAAAATAACGTTCTAAAGTTTTCTCTGTGTAACCTGTTGGGGTATTAATCATATGTATCAACATTTTAGTGCATAGCAGCCAAAAGTCTAGGATTTCTAGAGTGAAAGACATGTCTAGACACTACATAGGACTAGTTCATTGCTTTGACTCAGAGTTTCTGCCAAGTATAAATGTTAACATAATATTTTATGAACAGGAATATAAAATGAGTATATTAGAAGGAGAGCTCATGTTGGACAGTTAGAAGACAAAGAAATGCAGCGCAGAGGAGAAATGACAAGTTTATTGGGAGAAAGATGTTGATGATAGAGCTGCCAGGCAAGAGTATCAGAGAAAGGACAAAGATTAGGTTGATGGATGTGGGGGAGAAGACATTCAGGCAGTCCGTTCTTGAAGAGGAAGATGGCAAGGACAGGAACAAATGGAAACAAATGATCCACTGTGGTTACCCCTATGGCGACCTTCATATTGTAATGAGGAGGGTCTTTAAATTACCGCAAAAATCAATTTTTATGGGGAATACGAAAGGCCATTTCAACACCTTAAACATAAACTTAATCTGTTTGTCGTGTTAACCATGTTTCATGTGTCAGGGTGCGCTATCCTGCTGGAAGAGACCACTGCTATTATGGAATACTTTTATGCTGCATGCTTTTAAGCTTTTAAAGGCTGGTCTACAAACACGTTAGGGCTCATAATTCCCAGAAGGACATTTCTCAGAGCATCACACTGTCTCTGTAGCCATGTCTTTTTTCTTGTAGTACATCCTGATGCCACTTCTATCCCAGGTCAGCGATACACAGTCCATGTGATATAAAAGAAAACAGTGTTCAGATGACCAGGCCACCTTCTTACATTGCTTCATTAGCCAACTTTGGTGCTCATCTGTTCATTCTAGATGGTTTTAGTAGTGAACAGGTGCCAGCATAAGCACTGTGACAGGTTTGTGGGCACAAAGCACCACACTCGGCAAGACCTGATAAAATGCATGTTCCCGTACCTTACTATCCTTGTACACATTAACATCAGCAATCTGTGCAACAGTAGCTCTCTAGTCCCCACATGCATCAGTGAGTCTGGGGTCTTATGACACCTATTATGTTAGCCAGTTTAACACTTGAACATATACATTAATAAATAATATTCGTTACTGAATAAGAATTTTTACATTCAAATTTTTTATTTGAAATTAGTATTTTTTCCCTAAAGTCCACTTCATGTACCATAACGACCCTAATTATGTTTGCGTTACCATTTTTCAAGCTCCATTTATCCGTTTAAATTAGGCAGCGGTGGCCTAGCGGTTAGGGCGTCAGGCACATGATCGGAGGATCAAGGGTTCAAACCCCATCCCAATAGGTTGCCCTGAGGTACCCTTGAGCAAGGTACCGTCCCCATCACTGCTCCCCGGGCGCTTTCAATAGCTGCCCACTGCTGCACGGGTTTGAGTGTGCATGGGTTAAATGCAGAGGTCCAATTTCGTTGTGGTTCATGTGTGCTGTGCCATGACCTCGCAATGACAAGGGTTGTCACTTTCACTATCCAGAGCGTATGACCTCAGTATGGGCAGGTGGAGGAAAAGCTATATAACTGAATATATCTAAAATTGTTTTTTTTGTTGTTTTTTTTTACATAGTACATAAGCAAGGTTTTTAAAAAGATTCCACATATTAGCACGCATAATAGGAAAGGAGTTGTGTTTATGTTTTGAACCTAATGCCATGGTTACCACAACATCAAACTAATAAGACTAATAATTGGAGAACACGCCCGTTTTTAAATGGATTATAGCATGAAAATGGTGGATGATCACAATACTGAGAGCAGCATTTACACCTATAAAGTCCTGTCCTTATCGGCTTGATGGTGCAATTGGTGTTCTCTACTGTTATCTGCCTGTATGTGTTTCTCCAGCTGTTGGACAAGGCCCATTTCACTCTATTGCTCATGTCACCCAGAATAGAAGATCCACATTAGAAACGATGGAGTTTACTCTTTCTAATGGGAGGAAAGAGGACTAAGTAGAAGAAAACAATCTGAAGAACAATAACAATTTGTCTCATGAACACTGCGTTTGTAAGATTAGCTCGTGAGATTTGTTTGCCACATAGACTGCACAGTGAGGGCTGAGCATTGATTTTTTTTACCTAATTATCAAAGATCATTTCATTTAATTACTGAACATGAGTAAAGATTTGTTAAACTACACCCCCATCTCTCCATGCGTCTGAGCAGAAGTTGGAACACATGGGCAGAGGGAGAGCACAGAGTTTCTCTCAGTGCTTTGGACGCAAAAGCAGACCGTTGAATCAATGGCTGAATCAATGAGACGTCACTGGTGTCTTATCGTCATCTGGTGCAGCCTGAATCCGACTGATTCCCTGCTGCTAGGGGTCATGCTGGGAGCTCCCTCATCTTCCTCTGCAGACCTGTCTATCTGACTGCACCAGCTTTAACCAATTTCTGAATCAGAAAACTTACAATAAACACAATCATCACAACACACACAAATAACAGACTCTCTGAAAATAGGCCTGTATACACTTTAGGTCTGTACAGACTACTGCCTAGTAGCTCTTTTCTGGTTAAAAAAAAACCCATTTAATTTGTTCTTTGTAGTTAATATCTTTTTTTTAGCAATCATTTTGACATTGACCGTTAAACAAAATCATTAAAAAAGAATAGAAACATTCATTTTACTATATTTGTCTTACTTCTGCATTTATTATAGTTTCTTTTATTATATTTGTTTATTGTAACTTGTTTTTTTTCTGGCAAACATTTGAATTCATAGTTACATTTTTTAAAAAGAATAAAAATATTGCTTTGTACTATATTTGTCTTACTTCCACATTTATTATCTGTATCCACTGAGGCCAGAAACAATAAAGTTAATTAGTAACAATTTTTCTTTCTATTCCTTTATTTTTAGATTTAACAAACAGCAATATCATTAAAATATTAATATTTTATTTTAGTTTATATAAATAATAATAAATTATATAAATAATAATAACAACACTTTTCTATTCTTAAATGTTAAAGGTTTAACAACTTTACATTCAATACAACATTTGTTCAGAGGATATAAATCATAAAAATAAATATAGTAGCTTTATAGAAAGTCAAAAGTCAAAAATATTTTCAAACGATATTTTAAAAATATGAAATGATGAAAAGGGACAAGAAATGTTTTTTAATGAAGCGACACATCTTTTAATTCTGTATTTTATATTAGTGGCATGTAGAAGTTGCCATAGAATTAGTTTGCTCTCTACATGGATCCTTTAATAGCAAAGAGCAAATGTGTTACACTGGCTTTCTTCAGTAACTGTTTAATAAAAGTAACTTTTAAACATTGTCAGTAAACACAGTGTCCCTGTGCTGGTCCCATTACAGTATTTATCATGAGTTATCTCTCTGCTTCCATTTCGATATTTGTTCTAACACATAGTTTATGCACAGTGACATGTTTTTGTCACGTTTGTGACTTATATTGCTTGCATTTCTAAGTGCAGTAGCCTTGCACTTATCAGGCTCAGTGTAGTGACAACAAACAGCCGGTGATAAAACCCACAGGCTGACTACTTTTAGCTGTGCCTGTGCAGTCTTCAGTCTCATGTAATATATATGTGTGTGTGTGTGTGTGTGTGTGTGTGTGTGTGTGTGTGTGTGTGTGTGATAGCCATAGATGAGCTCCTTCATAAGTAATGGTTCCTGCCCATAAACCCATGCAGTTCATTTCACATGATTCAGTAATGGTGAAAAAATATTCCGCCAGCAAACATGAGGGAAGCCCATAAAACCCACCTGCTACTGCTGAATGGATCACTCTCTTCATTCAGTCATACGTAATCAAGCCATTACTGCTTTAGATACTTGCTTCTGATGGGAATTGCAGTGAGTAACATTCACAGCAATAAAGCCCACTTGATATTTATCTGCATTTGTGTCTCCTTATGAGATACCAAAATATACAAAATATACTCAAAAAATGCCCCTATTTCTTCCTAATTTAGGAAGCAACAAGCCAATAAAAGTCAGATCATGTTGAATATTACAGTGCACAGCAATAGTGGATACTTGAAGGAAGTTCCTTGAAATTTTCTTTGAAAGAAAAACATAAGAAAAAATTTGAAAACGACACGTATTACAATTTGTTAGTTTATATTTAGATAGACAGACAGACAGACAGATAGACAGATGTGATAGATAGATGTGAAATAAATGGAAATAAAATAATTATTAATAGGGACTCTCCTTTAATGTTACCTTTTCTTTGATAAAATGTACAACGAAGCACAGGCCCAGCACAGAAAGATAAATGCTGAAATAGTGCAGCATTAAAAACCAAACTGAAAGCACGTTGTTGGTTGCCTTCATAATTCTGTGGAAATGAAGTTACGGATGAAAGCTCTTGAACAATTGATTCAGTATTGACACGCTTTTACATCAGAGCATTCTTTTACAACAAGTGTATTACAGCCTTCCCGACACGAGATGTGTATAGTCATTAATATTGGTCATTTGATGGCTTTTGCTCCTGAAACACCGGGTGGTCTGACTTATATACACCATCAGCGATGAACGGGGGTCATAGGGTGTTTCAGCCTACAGACCTTGCCGGGGTTGATCAGACCCCAGCCAGCTTGTGTCCAAGTAGCGCCACTCTAAAAAAGAAAAAAAAGTGAAAGTGACAACCCTTGTCATTGCGAGGTCACAGCACTGCAAACCATGAACCACAACGAAATTGGACCTCTGCTTTTAACCCATGCACACAAACACCGTGCAGCAGTGGGCAGCTATTGAAAGCGCCCGGGGAGCAGTGACAGGGACGGTACCTTGCTCAGGAGTACCTCAGGGCAACCTACTTGTGAGGGAATCGAACCCCCAATCTTCCGATGCAGGGCCAACTCCCTCACCACTAGGCCACCGCTGCCCCGACCTCTGCTTTTAACCCATGCACACTCAAACACTGTGCAGCAGTGGGCAGCTATTGGAGCAGTGATGGGGACGGCACCTTGCTCAAGGGTACCACAGGGCAATCTTTTGGGTAGGGGTTTGAACCCCCAATTCTCCAACCATGTGGTTAACACCCTAACCACTAGGCCACCGCTGCCCCGCTGCCCCTCTATGGATTGTTTTCCGTGATTCACGACCAGTTGCAATGATATTCTTGGGGGCTTTTCTTTGTTGCAATTCGGTGATCCCAAGGAGCCTGAATGTCTGATGGTCCTACTGCATTGCTTAAGTTAATCTTCAGCTGCCAGCCTCATGCTCTGTCTAGCAGCACAGCGGGACCCTTGAGCTTTTAGGTTTTTCTTCCACCCACAAGGCAATGTTGTGCATTGTTTGGTGAAGATTCTTGCCCTTTTGGATGCCTGTGCCTGTGACTACTGTCAACTACTACCATTAACACACTTTCATGGCACCACTGGTACCTTCCATCTCCCAAGGCTTTCAGGCAGCAGCTCAAAATGTGCTCCAACAAACCTCTCCTCAGGTGCAGTTGAAGGAAAAGTGACCATTTGTCACTGTGAAACACAGCACAGCACTCTCTGCATCTCTGCCATACACAATGTGCAGCAGGGGGCTCCAGCATACGTGAAGCAGTGTTGGGATGGTACATTGCTCAAGGGTACCTTAGGGCAACCTACTGGTCCGGGATTCAAACCCGTGACCCTCCAATCCTCTGGCCAAGTCCCTAACTGCTAGGACACTGCTGCCCCATTGGCATGGAGGAGGAGTGCCCCCCCACCCCACACACACACACACACACACACACACACACACACAAAAGCATGTTATCATCAGTAAATGTTTAATTGATTGAAAAATATACCCAAACACTCACCTTTGTATGTTGCTTGTTTCTAGGAGAATAATGTCATCATAAAGTTCATATTCTCATAAAACGATCCAAGGCATTTCTAATTTCTTTGTAATTAGGAGCTAAACAGTAAAACTAATCAATTATGACATTTCAAATGAAATTTCATTTTAAGGAATTGAAGAATTTCAAAATCATTCAAATGAATAGAGCCAAGATGTTTTAATTTTGCTCTGTCAGCCATTGAATGTCTCCAGTTGTACACAATTAAAACTCCTTACCTGTTTTATTTATTCTGAACGGTTATATCTTGGCCCATCGGAGTCTCATTAGCATGCACTATTTGCAATGCCTCTGGGCAGAATACAATATCAATTAAGTGTTTATTTAAGAAAAAGTTTTGAATGTAAAATTGATTTCCTTTGACTCGTTTGCTGCACTGGTGTATTGAAAAAAATATTGAAATTGTAATGCATTGTCTAACACTGGAGCACAGTGAACACATTGTGCCGCCTCCCCCTTTCAGGCCTGAACACTAGTGAAGTGTTAGAACAGAACACACTCAAAATATGAAAAAAGCAGAGACATCTGATCAGTCTGATCAGTGTGATAGAGCCCAAAGGTGTGAACATGTTGATTGAAAAGGTATTTAAACCTTAAAGGGTGGCTTATAGCCTTTTATTACTCTACTTCAATAAGGAGAATTGTTCTGCAATCTGAAGAACACACATAAAACATTAAATAAAATGAACACAACTGTAACAGGGAACAGTCCCTGCCATTTTAGAAGTCTACCAGCTCCATGAGCTGCACTCAGAAAAAGAAGATGGACATTCACCTTTGATTTTCTGTTTCTCCCCTCCCTGCAATCCACTAATCCTCCTTTCGGACGGAATGAATCATCCCCAGTCACACACACACACGCACGCGCACACACACACACACACACTGTCTCTCTCTCTCTCTCTCCCTTCTCTATGGGGGTGAAGAGGCCAGACAACCGTAAAGCATTTTCAGTTTTGCCTCTCCTTGAAATATCGCTGACGGTCCTCCAACACATCCTTTCCCTTTAAGCCACCACAGTGGAGGCAGAAGCATTGCCCCTCAGCTGCAAATTTTAGAATGGATTCATTGGTACACATTCTCAGTAAAGAGAAGTGTCACCCCTGAAATCGAACCCTCTCCCTGCCTGTCTGATTAGCTGCCGGAACAATTATCTTAATCATGTCATCTTAACGAACCCCATGGCGCACTGGGCCTAGTAATATAGAAGACATTCGCCTACACACAATATTAGCCCTTATCTTCCCTTATAATAAAGATGAATCACTTCACAAAAATAATCAAACATGTAAACATCCTGCATTGATGAGGCTTGGATTATTAGCAGTTTGTCAAAGTTAGGTTGGAAAAATAGCCTGTCTAATTGTTATTTCTCCTCTATGTTAATTTACAAGGAAAGATAAAACGCTATATGGGGTGCTTGTTATAAAGACAATTTTGAACAAGACATGCTTGAAATGATTGTTTTACATACGAGCCACTCCAGTATCATAGCTTTCGTTCACATTTGTTATAACTCATAAGAATCAGAGAGCAAACAGACACGTCCACTTATTTGTTATTTGCTGTTCAGCCACCTTTAAGTTGCTTCGGCTGAAGGGAGCAGAAAGCAGAACGGTGGGGTGGAGGACAGCAGCGTCGCAGGGTTCAAAGCAAATGCCCTTTCCCCAGGATACCTCAGCTGAATACATCATAGCGGCTTCTTCTAAAGCCCAGTACGAGCCCAGAGTAACATTTACACTAAATTAGGGTTCAAAGAGAAGGTTCTGTATATGGAAACAAATGATTAAGACTTCATGTACATACGGTGCGAATCTGTTTGCTAGTTGTATTTACAACTGATATTATAAGTAGCAGGTACTGTAAGTTGTTTGGGTCAGTTTTCACTGAGCCTTCGGACAACCCCTGAATTTCAGCATGATAAGATTATTGAAGAACCTCCTGGTGAGTGCATGCATGTGTTTATGTCTTTGTTTGTCCTGCAGCCACTTTAAATGTCTTTTGGATGAAGTCACATAATAGTCACCAGAAGGCTTCTTTTAATTTCTTTGCAACAAAGTACTAAAGGAGAAAATGTGATTAGATTCCTTTCTTTTATTTTACTTTTAGTATTTTATGAACTTGCAGACTGTCAAGGAAACACCTCTGTTTCTCTTGAGAATGCATTCAACCATAAAACATCCAAAACCGTTGCATTTTAGGTGGGGAAATTTGACTCTTTGAAGTGGATGTGATTCCCGATCAGTGACTCAAGGTTCATTCCATTTTAAAATGGACTTGGAAGTTTAAAGAAACCATCAGCAGAGCAAGCACATGGCCTTTAATACTTTCCAGACATTCTGCAGAAACGGAATAACAGTTAAAGCACCATTGTCCCATTTGTGGCAGCTTTCTTAGTCCCTCTACATTCTTTCTTCAGCCTCTCACTAAGAGCCACCTAAACCTGAAGATATGCAATATAAGAGAACAGAGAAAATCTCAGGCCAGCAACATGATTTAGATTCTAGCGTCCTCTTGTGGAGAATTGTTGATACACTGTAGATGATCAGATGTGACGTCAGGTAGAGAAGACTTAAGAGAACAAAGTGAAATAAGAAGTGAAAGTGATGATTCTCGTCATTGTGAGTGCACAGCACTGCACACAAAATTACACCACCGCATTTTACCCACACACTCACACACATGCAGCAGGGCACAGCTACTGCAAGCCCCAGGGACCAGTGATGGGGGACTGCACCTTGCTCAAGGTTGGTTGCCCTACTAGTCTGGATCCTGGGGCCAACTCCCTAACCACTAGGCCACTGCTGCCTTAGGCTGGGCTGGGTTTGCCCTGGGGACAGGCTCCAGGACCCTCCAAGACACCATTAAGGATGAACAGCTGGATGGTTGGCTGCCCTTCCGGATGGACCAATCAAGATTATTAACACAATTAGGCATTGACATTTCCTCTGCATATTAAAGGCAAAATTATGTGTCGTTTACTGCTGACACTGTGCCTCTTGTTAAAAATCTATTTAAAAGTACCATGAAACTTAAATAAAGAGGATAATATGAACACAAAGTATATTGAATATGGCATCAAGACAGCAGTACCAAAAGAAGCGAGATGAAAAAATCCTGTTAATGTTTATTTGTTAATATTAATTTTTTTATGTTCTTTAAAACTTAGAATTTTGAATGGGTCTGAGATACTGTTAGTTCTGGGAACCAGTGATGGGTCTCCTTCCTGCCCTGATTTAGGAAACCATTCTTTGCCATGAAAAAACTGAGGAAAAATAAAAAATGCATTCAGTTGTGCAGGAAAGTGACATATTTAAATGTAAAGTTCCTTTGCAAAATCAATATCATATCCAAACTTCTGCAGGCGACTGAAGAGTCTTGTTTAAGAGAGTTCCTTGGACACAGGATTAGCTGAATTTATTTAGTGGAGTAGACACTATAATAAATATTATAAATTATAAATATAAAATATAAAACTTTAATAATCATTATGAACATCAGGAGCGTTTCCATTATTTTAAATCCTCTCCTTTACACCTGCTTGTCAGCTGTGATGGCCAAGACCTTAGAGCTCATTCCCAGCAGAGGGCTCCCTATCATTACACAACAGCTCTATGGCTGTGAGCTGTTTCACATTAGTAATGAGAGAATCACCAGAATAAAGTCAAATTAAATAGTGTAGAAATAATAGTGTATATTGTATAGCATATTATATAATTTAAGTAAATTAATATTTACAAAGCAAGATTTGCCTTAATTCTCAAATTCAGTGATTATATGCCCTAAATGCCAGCTAGCAGATTTTCACTTTAGGCCTGAGGACTGGGAGTCTGGACCTGCTGGTGGACTTGTGACACTTCAGGTTGTTAAACCTTAGGTTTTTCTTATTTTTGGTATTTAAGTTCATGATACAGCGAGGATGTTCCTTTAAGAAATTAAGAACATTTCTGCCCTTCCTTGAACTGCCCCTACATGTTCTACCTCGCTTTTGTGATGTCAAAACACGAACTGCAGGTTACTTTTAGCACATTTAGATTCACATAAACTAGAGCGCACATCAGGGTTGCTGTAGACTCATTATTTTAAATGATAAATGTGGCAGATCCATGGATATGTGTCTGTCTATAAACTTCAAGATATCCCATCACTTTCAAGATCCAAGTTTAGTAGTGTTGTATCATGCATAATCAGTAGCCATAGCATTAAAACCACCATCCTAATATTGTGTAGGTGACTCTCAAGCCCTGTTAACATCCCAGAATTATCAAGGCAGAAACTCCACAAGACCTCTGAAGATGTGCTGTAATATCTGAAGAAAGAAATTAGAAGAAGAACCTGTAAGGCATGTAATTCTTGAGGTTGGAAATGCAATAGAAAATGGATTATCGGTTATGGTGACCTCTGACAGGAGCAACCAAAAGAAGAAGTAAAAGAAAGATTAATCAGACCGGGCCAATTTCATCCATCGCTCCATCTTCTAGTTATGAAGGTCATAAGTCAATTGTATCCTTCAGCAACTGACTTCACTTGACATCTAATATACCCCACCCCTTGACAGGTGCCACTATAACAAGACAACTTAATTCACCTTGCTTCTCTCCAATACAGTATTTTGGGTGTATACTGACACCTATAATACAACATGACTACTGTATGAGCAGCACAGTGGCATAGTGTCAGCCAGAGTCCTTGGTTTAATTCCCAGGTGGGGCAGTGTGGGATAGGCTCCAGCACTACCCATGACCCTACTCAGGACAAGTGGCTGAAAATGAGTGAATTAGTGGGTTAAATACTGAGGAAGTATTTTATTGTGCTGTGTTCACAACAACAAAATACTTCCTCAGTATTTAACCCACACAATGGGTAGCAGTGGGCAGGCAACAAGCGCACAGGAAGCAGTGCTGGGGGATGGTACCTTGTTCAAGGGTACCTCAGGGTAATCTACTGCTCCAGGACTTGAACCCACAATCCTTTGATCTTGGTGCCTGAATGAAAAAGAATATTTTGTCACAGTTTACAGTGAAATGCATTCTCTGCCTTTAGTCCATTTGTAACCAGTGGACTTCACACATTCACCAAGTGAAGAAGTAAGCAGCCATACATCCATCTCTCAGGGAGCAGTTTTGGGGATTGCAATTCAGGATTCTTATCCAGCCCTTGAACCCATGACTTTCTGATCACAGGGCCTAATCCCTAGCCATCAGGCCACCACAAACTAACACAGGCCTCCTCTACTCTGCCAAATATTTTCAATTGCTTTTGCTAAAAGTTATCTGTTCAAACTTCCTCTCCATCTCTTCTCAGAAAAGCCTAAACTCCCTCTTTGCCTTTCTGTGGGTTCTTGGCACGTGGGGCAGCTTAGTGAGGTCTTAGGATGGTTTGACCTCACCTGAATGGCGGCGCACTGGTTCCGGCCTGGTGCAGAAAGGGCGGAGCCACAGCGCCCTCACCACTGTCTGGACCCAGGAGTCTGAACCGAGACCGCCTCAAATGTGGGCTTTTTTTTGGTCATTTTCCTGATTTCTCCGCGAGTCAACATGACACAGCCTGGAAAAGCCGTCCAGTCATCTCGGAAAGCTAGTCAGGACGCTAGGAGGTGTTTGTCGTTTTTATGTTAAAGAGGAATCGGAGCCTTTAGGCTGGTTTTTGTCGCTATGTAACGGCAGCTAGCGTCTAAGCTAATTACTACAACAGCTAAAACTTTGCGTTTATAATTCGCTTTTATCTCTGGAAGGCAACTGTAACATATTCTTCTCTTTGCTGAGTATGGTCATTCGGGACTGTAAGCTACGAAACATCTTTAAAAGTAGGTTTTGGGGTTTATGGGCACGTTAGCTGAACTAGCCGCCTGTATGTTTCTTGAAGCAAAACTGGGCAGAGAGTTTGGCGACCTAAATAACGAGCTGACCGCCTTAAAGAGGGAGCACACCCGGCTCAGTGGTGCGTTCAAGGCCTGTCTCAGCTTTCCAGTGTTAGTTGGTGGAAGTCTTATCTGGTTACTAGTAACATAGACAGCTGTTTGGCTTGAAAGATCAGGTAAACCTGACGGTAGGTTTATAGCTTCAGTTAAGGGGGATGAATATTTGCGGCCCTACTTGTTTTCCAGTGGCCTGGCTGTTATTTTCCTCAGCTGGGTTTAATCTTAACCATATAGGGATTTGGCTGTGTTAGTCTTCTGCTCTTTTGCTAAGAGGCACCTTCTCGGCACAGCAGGGACTTCATCTGCAGAGTGAATCTTCCTGCCACTTTCTTCAGTGTGTCTACAGAAGATGGAGTTTCTTTCCACTTCAAGATGTTGGAGATAATTAACCTAGTGTGGAAAATGCTGACCAACACTTTTTCTGGGTGCTTTAACGCTATGGAGGCTGCCAGTGAAATGATACAGAAATAAATATTGACAGCAGACATTATTTGAAGGATTCCTGGGTCTGAATGTGTCTGGCCTGGATGATTTGATTGGCTGTTCATCTTCGGAGGAGAGAGAGAGAAAAGAGAGAAAGAAAGACGTACTGTCTTTGTCTGCATCTGTCAGCAAACAACATGGGTGAAACCAACTTGAACAACTCTAATGTGAAAGTGGCCGTCAGGGTCCGTCCCATGAACAGAAGAGGTGAGTTATTGACCTCCTCCCCACAGGAAATTGCACCATGTCGGGTTTTGGGCATCTCATAGCAGGTGCTTCAGTAAAAGGAAGGGTGTGTGAGTCAAGATTCTTGTTTTATATATGTGTAAGTATTATAGAAAGTTTTATGTACATGTTTTGATTTTACCTAAAAAAAAAAACGTGTATGCTACAGGGATGTTGATAATTGGAATATTCTTCTAATATGGTGTCAGAATTTTAAATTTGGGATTCATGAACCCATGCTTTCTCTGTGCGGCTGCTAAAATAATATCTTACAAACCTGACACAGTTTTTTTTTTTTTGCTGGACCGAATCGTTGTTTTCTTGTTTTAAAGCACCTTCTCTTATTCTTCTGGTTTAAAACCAAGGAATCTTGCACTATACTGTGAATGTAAACCAAACACAAATCACTTTTCCAGAAAGCAAACAGTTTTCTTTTGTGTATTTTGGACTTCTTTCAAAACTGTCTGAATCCACACTGACTGACAAGCAGTGCAGTCTGCTGTCAGATACCGGAAACCTGTAATAAAGTGCACAAAATTAAAATCACAAAATAAAGGCAACACTGTTGTATTTGTTCTACATAAATAAGAGGTGTTTTAAGGGCACACACTCAGAAAGCCCATTTCTTTAACCCTTTAAGATTAAGGAAAAAAACTTGCATAAATAAGCCAGAAATGGGCCTAAATCCTAAAAGATCCTATAGCACCTAATGTATTACCTGTTTTTTAGCTCTGCTTGCTACAGGGATCTTCCATTTGTAAATGCTTCTAACATGCAGAAACAGTATTTACTTAAGGAAAACGAGTGCAAAATTCTCTCGCAGTGGTTTGTCTGTAATTTTCAACTCCCTGACTGTGTTCCTTCAGTCACAGTGGTTTACATTCTGAAGCTTGGAAACTGGCAATAATCTTTGTTGAATTTTCTGAAAGGCTAACAGGAATTATCATTAAACTTAGTAACTGTTGAAGCAATGCTGCAGCTTTTCCACAGCTAAGTCTTTTAAATGTAGAGTTTAATGTGTAACCTTTTACATGTACATTAAAAACATTGTTCTTGGAAAGCCTGCATTGTTAAAGTGCTAAACTTATACTTTTGAAATGTCAGGATTTCTGATTGGCCATGAAAATGGAACTTGTGTGTCTGAAAATGAAAACTCCCGAAGCAGTAAATGGCTCGGCGTATGAATTAGTCACATGGTGGATTTGACCGTAAAATTCAGTCATAAGACATGTCGGCCATGATTTGTGGTTTGCAACGGAGTCCATTGCCTGAACTGAAGCACTCAGATCTATTATTTTTGAAGATTGTCAGTAATTGAATAGTGTCCAATTTGTCCAATAACATGTCTAATTTTTCTTAGTCATGGGTTGATGCATGTTATTGATCCAGACAAACCGGTTTTCACTCGTGATTTGTTTAGTTTAGATTAACACACTCATTTTTACTGAAGTAAAACCAAAGAGTTAGCTTACATTTGTAGAGCTCTGAAAATGTTGACTAGTTTGCTGTTTCTTCTCTCACCCTCTCTCTGCTCACCGTGTGTGTGTGTTGGACAAAGGCAGGAAGGGAGTTTGAATGGACTATAATGAACTATTTGCTAATGTTGCATAACCGCATGTTCCCATGGACATAAGAGTTTTGGAGCTTCGAAGAACATGTTTGCATCCACACCTTTGTATGAAGCCAACTGTGCCAAACTATTTAGACACTGTGGCAAGGAAATGTGTAACTTGTTAATGATTTCCTGATGATACACAGGGAAAGTAAAGCCATGACATCACCTTTTTATCTATTGCTATATTGTAGTGTAGAGCTTGTACAGGTTTTGCTTAATCATTTTAATCAGTTACAGTTAGAATAAACATTTAATGACATTCTTTTGAAGGTGTTCTTCAAATCAGTTTTATTTTGATACAGATCACATACTGCAAAGGTAACAGGAAGCAGTGAACATGAGCGTGACTTGTCACTCTTACCAGTCTCTCTTCTCTGCTCTCTCTCTCTTTGAGCTGTGTGGGTTAGATACAATATGCACGGAAGTTTTTAGGCCAGGTTTTCTCCCCAGCTGTTCGCTCCACCCTTTGCCCTGGCAATTTCCCCTATGCAGGCTTCAGCCACCAGTGGAGGGAGGAAGCCTGTGTTTCCTCTTTGAGAATGGAGCGGTCAGAGGCACTTTGGTTTCATGATGTATTCACTCCAAGGATTTCTGAGTCAGCTATTTATCCCCTTACTTTTCCATTGGTTTCAAACAGAGCTGCAAAAACTTTGAATGTTATGTTGAATTACATTTACTTTCCATCCACTGCTCCGATTTTTGGTCCACATCACAAGTGACAAATAGTCACAGTAGGTCACAGCATGTCTCAGTGTGCTTTTCTTAGTATCCTGTGTTATTGTCAATATTCAAAGAGCACTAAAAGGCCTCATATTTCATTAATTATTTATTTTGGATTTTTGATTTGAGGCTCTAGTTAGTCTTCTTGTTCTTTGCGACCTCTCAGATGTCACATAGCCGTTAAGACCTGAAATGATTTGTAAAAGATCAAATATTATATTGGGTCTTGAGTCAAAAGTTTAAATTAAATATTAATTGGTGATATAATCCGCACACATTTAGAATAGATTTACAGCCGGAAAACGCAGTGAATAATGCTTCTGTTAATATGGTTCCCAGATGATGTTGCTAGCTAACGTGCGGATCAGAAAGCATTGCTCGAATGAAACAGATTTTTGTAATTAATTAGGATGGATTTCTGTCTGCTAAGCCTACATCAAATGTGGCCTAAATGTCCTCTAGTAAGGCATCTAAAGACATTTTTCAGTTCCCTCTGGTATTGGAAAATGCAATTTCAGGGATCCTCAGGCAAGGTTATCATACAGAGTGATGTTTTGTGTTTTTGCTCTTGTTTAGACCTCAGTTTGGTGACAATGGCAGTGAAGTGTAAATCATTTCCATGCTGCTGGTTCAACTATTTTGTCCTTGAACAGCAGTGATCATAGAGGTTGCAGGTTACAGAGTCACTTGATGAACAACAGGGCAAAGCAATGTTGAAATGTGATAAATCAAAGTTGGAGTTGTTTTCTTTTTTTTCTTTTAGTCAGACTTCAGAAAATGTATGTATTGCAACATACTAAACTAATCCTCTCCTTTTCTGTCTCTTTCACTTAACCAGAAAAGGAACTGAATACAAAATGTGTTATAGAAATGGAGGGGAACCAAACCTTTTTGCACCCATCAAGTGGAAATCTGGGGAAAGCAGATTCAAGGTAAGCTCATCTCAGAACACTTTGGGTAGCTTTTAAGGGTTGTTCCAGTTCAAGACACTATGGACACTACTCAGCCTTGCTTGTTAATGGTCAGGTCTTTGTTTAGTGGTGTTAGCCATGACTCAATTTAGCTCTTTTACAAGGGCAGGATATTAGTACTTTTTAAAGCATTCTTGTTGTAAGCTGTTGGTTATATTAGTGAAGATTTGTGTTGAAATGAGTGGCACAGGTGATTTGCCAGACTTAGCATTCTCTGTAAATGCTCTGCAGCATTTCCAGTTGCAACTGGACCTCAGTATAATAACCCTGACCCACATTTAACTTAAATACTGGCTCAGTATAAGAGTATAATTATAGTAAAAGATTTATTTATTTTTTTAAATTCTTTCAAGACTTTCAGCTTTTGCAGAACAGAAAGGACATAATTATGTGGAGCATTTTGAAAGACCGCTATAAAGTTAGAGATAATGTTATATTTTTGAGCTTGTATGAAATTTGAAAACTTGGCTAATACATTCTTTTATCAATTACATGACTACGACACTGTAGTCGTGTTAAGGATAAAATAATATATTAGCCACTTTGGTCCACCGACTAAGCTACCCCACTTGCCGTATTTTCTCGTGTGTTCATCCAGGGCGTTGATTGATGTTGATAGATGGATTGTTCTTGAGATTGATGGGTCTTTTTAAATTAAGTTTGTGGACAATGCTGTGTTTTTGAGCTGGTGAACAAGTGTGAGTAGTAAAGATGGCCTAGGTGGGGGCAGGGTATATGAGCTCAGACATGCGGACCTCCTTCCTGCCGTGTGTCGGGGCATAACTCTACTCCGTCTGACTTCCTCTCTTTTTCTCTTACCATTTGTTGCTGTGGCAACGCAGAGGGAGGTTAACCCTAGGTCACCCACAGCTGAAGGACGGATTTCTGTAGAGGAGAGGGATGTGCAAGTTAGCTTTAGCATCTGTCGACCATAAACATTTTTTTTCTGACTTTTATGAGGGTAAACAAGAGAGCACAATCACTCCTTTCTCGCTCCATTTCTCTTGCTATAGCACACAGACAAAGGGCGAGGTGGAACAGGTTTTAAACTTGGAAGTGAATGCTGAAGCCGCCTGCTGCCTTCACACAGGAGAGACAGTTTAATTGGAGCTGAGTTCATGAGCTGCAGTGCTGAATTGCTGGCCTGGTGGACGCCCCCCTGCAGCACAGATGCTTCTAATGGCATAGTTCACATTGCCAAAGCTGCACTACTTCTGTCAGGCTCACTGATTCACATTAGTTGTCGACCTGCACATTAGCATAAGATGTGCCTGATCCACAAAAAAGATGTCCATAATGGTACGCCATATTTGTATATGGCAGTGCATCTTTACTTGGCTTGTCATCCTTTGTCTGAGCATTCTCTTCTCAGCATGACCTCAGGCATTTGATACTACCAATGACTCTAATGGGTCTTAAAGCCTGTCAGTTTTACTGTTAAGACTGGGGTTCATTTCTCTACATATGACATCTTAACATTGTAATCTCCTAATCCTTAGACTTTGGCACAGTGTCATTGACAGTTTTATGTATATATATGTATGTGTTAATTGTTTTGACTACTTCAGAAGGCGGTGCACCATTTTAACACTTTTAAAATAACTGGTATTTACTGTAAATTTTTCCTGAAAAATACGAAGTAAAAATAGGCAAGTGTCTTCCTGGGTCTCGGCTCCTAAGAATCACTGAGGTGGCATGACCTGCCCATCATATGCACAACCCAATACACAATTGCAACAGTCAGGAATCAGCTGGTACCACATTAGTATCTGATGAGGACAAACTTGGTAGAGAATCTAGATCAAGAAGAATATAAAGGCACTGATGGGCCTTAAATAACAGCATTTTATTAATTCTACTGCATTGTGATCTAATGGAAAAGGAAAATTCATTTGAATTTTCATGCCTCTTATTATGAGATGTTAGAAACTCCAGTCTACCTTATCACAGTGCGCTCTTACAGATGTCTTTTGAGGGTGTGATTCTTTGAGAGATGCCCAGCAGGTGAATAACAAGTGAATTTACTCATCTATCAACAGCTGCAATGCCTGTGATGTGTCCTTATGTGCTTATCATTTGTTTATTTATTCATGTTAAGCATTCAAAATTGTCAACACATGCTACCCTACTCTTACGCTTACACTTAAGGCGCTTACAGTCTTATTGCCAAGAGTGACGTGTTTAAAACTAAAGTCATTTTTTGAGCAGTTTTAGAATATGAATATGCTTTGAATATGTTTGAATATTGAATGGGTTGAATGTTTTTGGAATGGGTTTTGCTCTTTGACTTCTTAAGGCCAGATTAGGTCATCCTTTAGTTATCTGTGGAAAAGATCATCTGCATCAAAAACAAAGAATGTTTTATGTCTGCATTACACTGTTTTCATACCTTCTGTTGAACAAAGCCTGTTCAAGAGCATCAGGGTCAATGGGATGCTTTCCCCCTGCTATGCATTAATCAATTAGGACATATCTGGGTGATTATAATTTAGGTCAAGTGTACAGAATGTAATCTTTTCAGTCGTGGGCTACGCATTTGCAAACAACTGAGGCGGAATCAAATTTTTTAAATGATGCTGATCCCAGTGGAGAGCTGAAGGGGTGGATTTCAGTATGTGCACGCGTGTGTGTGTGTGTGTGTGAGGGAGTGAGAGAATGTGTGTGTGTGTGTGTGTGTGTGAGCACGCAAGCACAGCAGTACTGGTCAGACTATTTCTTGGTCATGTGGGACTTGCTCATGAGGTGTGAGACAGTTTGTGGACCTCATAATGACTCGCACTGACAGCTGTCGCAGTGATGTCAGTGCTCCCTGTGAAAGGCAACTTGGGGCAACATTCTTGTAACACTGGGCAAGGTAGTGGTTCATATGGTGCACTCGAAACACGTTTGTAGCACGTTACTTACTGATAATAGTAAAACCACAGTGTTTAATTGTAAAGCTGATTCATGGATGTTTCATTCGTGTTTCAGTGAAAGCAGAGTCCTCTTCATGCACTATCCTTGCTTGCTTTTGTTTTCTATAGCATCAGATATGCTTATGGCACTGTTCCTGCAGTCAGCTTCAACCCCCAGGTTCCATCACCGTTAGCTGTTCAGTTTTTATTTGTAGTCATACTATAGTGTTTCTGGTTACAAGGCACTGTTAGCTGGATATATATATATTTTTTATTTTTAATAAATCTAAAAACCTACTTGACTTTGATTTCCCTGCAGGTGGCAGATTTATGTGCCAGTACTTAGGTCTGCACTATCCAGAAATCATCACTTCTTCTCTGTTCTGTGTGGGAGAGTTAAAAAGTATTCTCTAAGCAAAATGCACTCTGCAGCTAAGAGTGGCCATGATTACTTAGTGCTGTTGAGATAAATCTCCGATCTTGCTCAAAATAGAGTTTCAAGCATGTCCTTCTTTATTGTGCCTAATGTTTTGTATTTTAGTATTTTTGTAATTCCAAGGCCAGGTATTTGTTCCACCTCTACTAACTTGAACTGATTTTCCTAACCAGGGTTAGTTGTTGCTGGAGCCTATCAAAGTGATCTTAGGTGGTTAAACTTGAGTCCAAGAAAGGGTGGACTCACAGTTAAATACCATTTAGCACTTGAAGCACTGGTCTTTGGACTGTGGGAGAAAACCCACACAGACATGGTGTCAACATGCAAACTCCATGCAGAAAGCCCCCACTCTGCCCCATCTGGGAATCAAATGAATGTTTCATCATTGTGAGGTGACGGTGATCTCTACTGTGCCAATAGCTTGGTTTATCCAGACATAACGGGCTTGCCCTTTTCTAGCCGTAGCTTATGCGGCTAGATATTGATTGGAGCTCACTTTGCTACCCAATATTTAATATTTTAAAATCAGGCTGTTTTGGTTCCTGAGTGAAGTAGTGGCTTATACAAGCTATGTTTTAAAAATACATTTTGCTTGGATGAATGATCTTTGGAGAGTTGTTTCAAAGATTTTTTTTTTTTTTAAACGCTTATGACGCTTTGCATTTGAAAAAAATGCTTTGCATTTGAATACATGTGTAATGCCTACATATAGCTTTTTTTTTTTTTTTTTTTTTTAACCAAATTTGTGATTTTGAAAGTTGTGGGTGGAGTACATGAGTTTTTGAACTGTGAATGTGGTCAATCTAGCCGCATTGCGGTTAGGCAAATACACACAGATATGATCACAGTTCATGCTCTACTATCTCAGGATTAGGACATGTTCCAATCCCAAGCAAGTTTTTAAATGCATACAGACAACTTCTAGATTTGGGGCACTTTTTAAAAAAAATTAATCATCTACAGTGTATCATAAGAAAAGTCGATGTTTATTGAAATTACTAGGAAATACTACACCTTGTATAACATTTGCACTGCTTCATATAATTAATAATAAATCAATGATCTTGCTCTCTTGCTTTTGATTCTTTGACTTTTTGATTTTCCCCCCACCAGATTGCTTTCTGATATGTTCAGTTTAGTGTGGAATTATATTCCAGTTACATAAGATCAAAAATCTGGACATCATGATGTTAGTTCCAGCTACATGAAAGCCCTATTAGTAGCATGTGCAGTATGTTGACATCCTGAAGTGAAGTTTAGGAAAGAGCATCTGTGCCGAACTGCATGGTGCCGTTTTGCTGGCATTTCCTATTTAAACAGTGTGTTAATTGTGGTAATGACAAGCTTAGTCAACATGCTTATTTTGAGAGATCTGTATAAAAAAACTTTGTTGACATGAGGGTAGTAGTGAGTTCCTGTTTTGCTTTCAGGTTATCATTGGGTTAATGTTTAATAAATGAATAGCAAGATGGGTTTTGTTACAAATAATAGGGTTGTGATGATGTAGTATTTGAGATTAAATATAAAATGTATTTCTGTTCTCAATTTAAATTTATTGATATTTCAGATGTTAGGTGACTTGAGTTATCCATGCATGATTTCAACACCAGCAAATATGGTAATGTCACAATGAAGCCTATTTAAACAGGAGAATACAGACATTCTTGTCAATTGTAATGTTCTAAAAACCTGTTTTTAATATTACATTTATAGAGACATATTAAAGCCCACATTTGCAACGGAAGATGTATGAGAAGATGGCTAAAGCACAGAATATGTTTTGCAACCTCAACCCCTTTATTGCCTTATGGAGCTGTAAAATTATGTTTAGTTGAGGCCAATATTCAGTTGGCTCATAATATTGACCGGTATTAAGGTCTTGTAGATTTATCTTTGGGGATGGATGTTTCACAGTTTGAATGGAAAATTAACATTTTATGAAAGTTGTCATACATTGTAAAAGATATTTGGTGCTGGCAAAGTGAAATGTGTGTGTGTGGGTGGGTGTGTGGGTGTGTTAAGGAGAAGGAAGGAACAAGTATGCATGTGCATTTTGCAGGAGACTAGCAGCTGCAAACCTCACGCTGTCAGTGCTCCTGCAAATAAATAGCCTCTTTGACTCCCCCAGAAGCAGAGATGAAACTGCACTGCTTGCTAATGCTCTGAATGGCTTGCAAGACTACTGAATGACATCATGAGAGAAATCCTATGAATCACAGACACTAAAAAACACAAATACACTAAATTCTCTGTGGTTATTCTGATCCCCTAGCTTGGTTATCTCCCTGTGATTGGTCTCATCTGTCACAAAAGCATTTTTGCCTAATAATAACCATATGCTTTGCTCTCAGGATCGACATAATTCATAAGTGCTTCTTACAACACAGGCAGGTGGAGACACTTTAGAGGACTGGAGTACATATTTCACTTGCACAGTTGGCACACAGGCATTTTGATGCTGTGCAGATGCACACTAAAGCTGTGCAGTAACAACACGGGCCGATAGGCTACGTTATTTTTCTAACAGAGAGATGGGTGAAAGCTTATGACAGAGAACAGCTGCCAGATTACTGAACTAGAGTTTTAAGCTTGCCATAAGTGGTTGAATTTATATGTTTGTCCTGTTCGGTAAAACAATATTTTGTTCCTTAAGATGATAAATCACAGTATAGGAAACACTTTTTAAGTTTTTCAAGTTCATTTATTCATTAAAGTCATATGCCAATTCTTCCTGCCTGTTTTCTGGATGTGGGGAAAATTCTCACATTTTTAGATTCAGTTCTATTTTCGGTCTGAGGTCAAGAGTCCTCAGTCATTACTTTGGGTTTAAATGTCTTTTAAAAAGTATGTCATTTTTACTCTTGGCCTGGTAGCCATGCTACTTGTCCTCCCTGTTAAATTACTCCAGTAAAATGTACCCAGATGCCTAGTTCTGAATGCTGACATGCACTAAAATTCTCTAGAAGCAAGAGATCTGAAAACACAATGATAAATTGATTGTACACTTGATGAAGATACACTTGAAACTGAATGATTCCCTTTTTTTATTTTTAAGTCTAGAAAAACCAGCACCCGGAATTGGTCGTTTGAAGCATTAACACAAAAATAAATTCTACTATCTCTTTAAACGGTTCTGTTTTTGTAAGTGACAAAATATTTAGGTCTTCTCTGCTCTTTTATAGGCTGATGTAAAACATTTGGGTTTTAATCTACGGTGAATTTTAAAGAAATGTTTGAATTTGAATGTTTTTGCAATTCTTAACCAAATATTTCCATGTCGTGTAACATAAATTGTAAGAAATGGTAAAAATGTTTAAATATACATATAAATCATCGGTGGACTGCCCCAGCAGAACTGAGCCAGAGTCACTGGAGTAATGATTGTTTGGTCAAGGAGGTGCCACAGTTTTGAGCTGTAGCTGTAAACTGCAGCCATTACTCACAGAGAACTCTCCCTCTTGCTTACCCTTTACATATTTGATCATGAACAGAAAAGCAAAAAAAAAAAAAAAGCCTTCAAATGTCTGGTCAAAAACAGCATTCCTCTTCTGAACCTGAAATGCAGTCCCAGATCTTTAAACTGCAGACTTTTTATAGACGTCTGTATAAAGCCTTTAGAAACAGGCACTCAAATTGACAGCTATTACAGGAGACGGAAGGGAAGTAAGCAACACGACCCTGTTCTAAGAACAGGCTGTTTTCTTTCTCTGCCTTTGCTCAGTGTGGGTACAAAGGGATCGTTACTTAGAAACTAGCTTATTTTGTTGCAGTGGGGTCCTGCCTTCAGCAACCTTTTAACATACCGGCTCTGTCAGGACCGTGTCTGGCATCCAGCACACCTCTCTCGGCACCCCAAAATTTAGTTCACCCTGACACTTCCTTTAGGGGGCTAATTCTCTCCCAGCTATTTCTGCAGTGTGAAAGAGGCGTTGTTGTTGTGCTTATTATACAGTGAGCGAGGGCTGCGTGGCATGGCCTGATTTTAAACGACAAGCCAAGCCTGAGGTCACTGGAGCTAAAGCTGGGCATATTTTACCCCAGCACTCACTCACTCTCTGCACTGCCCTGGCGGCTGTGCCGTTACTGCACATGCTCCACTGGCTTCCATGTGCTCTCTCGGATATATGCACTTCAGATTGAAGCAAAAGAGATGCTCATCATTGATAGTGCTCATTAAGACAGTTTTTGAATAGGGCATGTGCAAGATGCGGAAATAAATGTAGGTAATCTCGCTTCACTAAACTTCGTTAAACACTGGCTTAAGCAGAGCTTTTGTCATGATCTAGAAAACAGTATCGTTGAAATAAGGTTTGGAAACGGGCTCTCTCAGAGAGATTATGTTCCTTCAGTGGTCTCCCACAGTCTGACAGCACTGTTTATATAGGTCATTGTATTATGTGTTGCTGTGCAAAGCCATCAAGCTTTCCTTGACAGACAGCACAGTTCTGAGTCACAGCTCCAAATGCATATTTACTCTGGACTCCCAACCCTTTCTCACCAAGTGATGTTCTGTTTGTGTTCAGGTCCACTGAGCAAAGTACAACTGATGACATAGACTGGCTCAGGATTTATTTTTTTTTTTAAATAACTGTTGCTGGGTCCTAGTGCCCTGTCATGCATGTTTTTTTTTTGTGTCCTTTTTTTTGGCCTGCAATGAGTCAAAGGTGCAAATGTGTTAAATTGACCAAATGTAATTTTCAACAGTACATATCTGATAGTAAATCGAAGGCAAAATGTACCTTGTTTTTGTAATTTATCTTTGAGTGAGAGATGATTGCAGCACAGTCATGCATGAAAAGTGAGTCTAGTATAATAATTGTGCTTTAAATGCGATAATTTTTTTTTTTTTTCTTCCCCATGTGTGCACACACTTCATGTTGGAATTTCCTCTAGCAGGAGTCAACCAAAGGTAATCCAACATCTCTTTAGAAAATACTTCTATGAAAACGGCACTATAAATGTATCAGTTTTAATCAATCTACCCTTCACTTTTGTACTTTAAGGTCTTCGCCTACGATTACTGTTTTTGGTCCATGGATGAATCAGAAAAGGAGAAATATGCAGGTGAGCTATTTCATCTGTGTTCATTTGTCAGCTCTTAATTTGTTAATACTATTCTTTAATTCTGTTTTTTGTTCTGATGTGCCAGTTCCTGCTGGTGACAAGCTTATGCTAACTAGAAGACACACTTTTTGTTTTTTTGTTGTTGTTTTGAACCAGTACTATCACCTTAAACTTAACTTCCTCTTTTTAGAATGTTTATAGTCTGAGTTCCAATTGAACATTTTGGTTTCCTAACAGGTTTATAGACTTTATATCAGAGAATTATAGGAAAGCAAATATTAATAGGTTTGATTTTGATTTATGTTACATAACCAAAGCTATGTTCATGGTTTCCACTGGCTTCTGCTGATCCACAATTTATTTACTGTTTTGCCCTTTCTTGCAGGTCAAGATGTGGTGTTCCAGTGCCTCGGGGAGAGTCTTTTGCACAATGCCTTCCAGGGTTACAATGCCTGCATCTTTGCATATGGGCAGACAGGTGTGACAGGCTCTCTATTAAGCATGGACATTTGAAACTAAACAAAAATGATTGCCATCGGTCATTTAAGTTTCATCAGTGTTTGAAGATGTATTGCTAATTAAAATTTTCTTGCAGTTGTAAACATTGAGGACTTTTTTTTTTTTCTCATCATCAGATGTGTATAGAATAGTTTAAATATCTACATGGACCCCTACATCCCATAAATGTCAATTTCAAAATATAATCCTTTTCATACAATTCTAGGGGAATAAATTCCAGAACTACCTGTTACCTGAACTTCTTTACCTTGTTCTGAACTTGTTTGATTTTGTTGTAGGCTCGGGGAAGTCCTATACCATGATGGGCTCAGTAGACCAACCAGGACTAATACCTCGGCTATGTAGCTCATTGTTTGAGCGCACAGTCCAGCAGCAGACAGAGGAAGAGAGCTTCACTGTGGAAGTCTCCTACATGGAGATCTACAATGAGAAAGTTCGAGACCTCCTGGACCCTAAAGGGTGAGTGGCAGCTCTAATGTGTTAATTGTGACAAGCCCTTAGGGGATTACCTTAAAATGACAATTCAGTATAAAACTGAGTACTGTAAAGGCGGTCTGCATAATTTCACCCAAAGTCACTTTGCCTTTTCAGCTGAAAAACAGCGTAGTTGTTAATTAAATTCTGTAACTGAGTCTTCAAAAGTCTAAAAATCTTTCATTGCAAGACACAATATTTTCATTAGTCTGTTTCTCACTATTGTAATCAAATATGTCTGTTTTCTCTTAATAAAGAAAAGGAATGGACTATAGATAATGTTTTTTTTCTAGCCTGACTATTCTTCATCTGTTGCTTAATGTTAACATCATAACGTCAGAATATTTCGCAGGGCCGCACCTTTCTTTCTAGAATTTTCACATGTTCTGTTTCATTAGTCTGAAGCTTATAACCGATCCGTTTTACTTAGGAGTCGTCAGGCTTTAAGAGTACGAGAACACAAAGTTCTAGGACCATATGTGGACGGACTCTCCCGGCTAGCTGTGGCAAGCTATAAGGTAAACCATGTCAAAATGTGTATGAGTTAATGTCAGTTCACCTTAAGATGCATGAAATTATGACCACTCCATCTTTTGCCATGGGGAATGCTTATATATTAATTGGTAGATTAGAAAATGAATTGGTTCACCACTGGTGAAGTGGGAAAAATCATGCCTGGTCGATGATGGTTACAGTTGACAATTCTCCCACTAGCTGTAAAAATGAAGGATCTCTTGCATAAATAATTTTGGCAGTGGCAATTGCGTGTGATTAATGTACCCTTCATCGCTACATTGCTTTGCAAATTAGCCATTTGCATGGTGCTTTATGCATATTACTTTGAGAGCCAATGGGTCTGTCTGCAGTGTTTGTCTAAAAGGTTAGTGGCTGTAATGGTGAAAAATAATGCATAAATGATGATGATGTGATTAAATGATAAAATTGTATTTCTACATAGAATCCATAAGTCTATGAATTAAAGTTCTATTAAAGTGTAAATGAGTCATTTTTGTGTCTTTTATTTCCTGCAGGACATTGAGTCATTGATGTCTGAGGGGAATAAATCTCGCACAGTGGCTGCCACCAACATGAATGAAGAGAGCAGTCGCTCCCACGCAGTGTTCAATATCATTCTCACCCATACACTTAAAGACCTGCAGTCTGGGGTAAGGATTAGTCCAGGCGATCCCATCGTCGCACACATTTGACTTTATCCTAATCAGCATCCCTGCATGCAAATGTATTTTAACAGTGTTCTTTTCTCCTATTCCCTACGGTTATTATGACCATTGCCATGTACGAGAAATTTAACAACAGATTGAGCCCACAATTTGATTTGTAACACTTAGTTTATAGTATAACTTTTTGTACAAAGTTTAAATGAAGCACAATGCATTTAACTTTTTTTTTTTAAATTTTTTTATTTTTTATTTCATGTAACCAGAAAAAGAAAAAAAATTTATAGTAATGGTGTATTCCACTTCATTTTTAAACCAAGACTCCTACTACTAGTTTTTGAGGCTCAATTAAAAAGAAAAAAATAAATAAAATAGCATTTATATATTTATTTAACACACTGTGTTTTTATGCTGTAATTTTATGGACTCATCAACCACTGCCTTAAATACATGTGAGGTCCATTCCACTAATCTATCTAAAACTAGACAGCTGGAAATTCAGAAAGCAGGAAAATCAATGAATAAGTCATTTTTTTTCCTGACTCAAGTGTCAGCTTATCTCTGGCCCATTTGCGTTTGTCACTGTGTCTCTCTGTACCGCCTTTTTTGTTACAGTCATCTGATTCAGCTCACTTTCCTCCCAGATCAATAATTCAGTAGCAACTGTACCATACCTCCTACTCAGCAGGTGCAGTCCACTCAAAGGCAGATGTGTTCTTCATTCAAGAACACTCAGAAGTAAAAACTAAACGAGTATCTGACTGCACGTTTTATTACCCTAGCTATATAATGGTTGCCCATCTTATGTAGAGAGATTTTGCATGGGAAATTTTTTATCTATTTACTTAAGAATTTCCAATGCAAATGGCACTGCCATTGTTTGATTTATGTTTGTTTCATCTTTGTCTGGCCAGTACTGTCTTTGCTTACTAGTTGACACGGTCAGTAAATAAAATTAAGTAAATAAATAATAATAAAAAAACATCAACAGCATGCAAACATTGCATTTCCTGATGAATGATCAACACACAAATTCCTGAAGTACTTTGTACTGTAATCATTTTACAAGTATTATTTATTGTAATTAACTTTTTTTTTTTCTTTTCTTTCTCCTATAAAGATTCCTGTTCCAAGATAGGTTTTGTCGTGTCAACTACAATTATCAGCCTTTTACTTTCATAGAACAAATGCACTCTTTGTTGTTCCACTGTGCTGTGATCTTTAGCCCCATCCCCTCTCTACTACCCCAGTTCACCCTCGCGCATCCTGCCCATCTTAGCTACACTTTATTTCGGACAGTAATGTGAATAATGGTGTTTGTAGCTGTTCTTCATACTGCCACAGAGCACTGGACAGAGGAGAACAATAGACACTTGTGTCCTTGTTGGCATGGACCCATATCCCTTTGTTCATGCTCTACTTGACAGTTTAGCATAGATTGTGCAGCATAGTCTTTCATACAAAAATATTCAAACAACCTCTCTATTTTGGGGAGGAAGGATGCAGGGGAAAGTCTGACAGGCATGAAATACATAAATAGAGAGACTGCATGAAAGTGAAGATTGCTTTTCTGCTTTAATCAAAGTACACAGCAGCCTTTTATATTTGAATGTGAGTATTATGCTTTCTTTCTTTTCCCCCTTTTTTTATAGACCAGTGGAGAGAAGGTGAGTAAACTGAGTTTGGTGGATTTAGCTGGAAGTGAGAGAGCTGCTAAGACTGGTGCGGCTGGCGAAAGACTGAAGGAAGGCAGCAACATTAACAAGTATGTAACATTACACTTCTGTTTCTCTCTTTTAACTTAGTGTGGGACTTGAGCCTTGATGTGGCAATTTCTTCATGATGCTTTCATCTATTTTTATTCTATTCCTTTTCATGTGGTTTACCAGTAAAATAAAGGTCTAAGTGTTTAAGGAGAACGGTGTAGTTTTGCAGTTATGAGTGGTTATCGTATTTACTTCAGCTGCTCTTTTCTGTGTTGGGAGAAAAGAGGCTCTGAACTGCTGTGAGGTACTTCAGATTTTGGAAAATCAAACATGTGAAATGGTAAATTCTTGAGGCACAATTTATCCTGATGTTGATCATTAGGCGGTTAACATATCCAGCTATGCGGTTGGCTTGTGGTTTGTGTTCCCTGTATGAGTGTGCTACAAAAGAGAAAGGGAAAATGTGGGTGTAAGGATCTCCCTCTCACTCCCCCTCCTCTCTCTTGGCAGGTCTTTAACCACTCTGGGGTTGGTGATCTCAGCACTCGCAGACCAAGGGGCAGGGAAGAACAAGAGCAAGTTTGTGCCCTACCGAGACTCTGTGCTCACATGGTTACTCAAGGTAGTGCCAGTGGATATGCCACATCAACACCAGAAAATTTTCCAGTTTCCTATTTTCCTCTTAGTCATGCTTGCCTACTGTCTCTAGCACTCTCTCACACCCTCACGCTTTCAACTTTTCTTGTCAGTTAACGATAAATAAATCATTGAAAATTCTCTGAAAAGTGACCCACCTTAGTGCTTTTTTTTTAAAAATTTTTGTCTAGTAATCCTCTTCCTTTCCTCTAATTGCAGGACAGTTTAGGAGGCAACAGCCGGACTGCCATGGTGGCTACCGTGAGTCCAGCGGCTGATAATTACGATGAGACCCTGTCTACACTGCGCTATGCAGACCGAGCAAAGAGCATTGTCAACCATGCTGTAGTGAATGAGGATCCCAATGCAAGAATCATCCGAGAGCTGAGGGAGGAGGTGGAGAAGTTGCGAGACCAGCTTACACAAGCAGAGGTATATCCTAAGCAAGCTATCTTCAGCAGTAAGCAAGGTCTGATGTATCAATCTATCCACCTAGAATCCTATAATGAATTGTAATAAATTACATTCAACAAAGTATGTTTGTTCTCTTGGCCGAAATAAAAAGTAAGTTGTCCTCCAGCTACAGTAACGGCAAGTTTTTTTGTTTTGTTTTCTTGAAGTCTATGAAAGCTCCAGAGTTAAAAGAGAGGCTGGAGGAATCTGAGAAGTTGATCCAGGAGATGACCGTCACCTGGGAGGAAAAGCTGAGGAAAACAGAAGAGATTGCACAGGTAACCTATTCCAAACAGCTTGAAATGTTTTAATAGATGCTGCTGTGCAAAGATTGAATTCAGAATCTTGATTCAGCATTGTTCCTGCCACTGTTTGTAATGACAAAACCTAACCTGATGACTGGTAATGCTCAAGCTCTTGGACAAATATGGTGCTTATTCTAGCATCAATGAAATGCAAACCTTATCTACTACCTCTACCTGAATCCCCAACCTAAATTCCCGTAACACTCAACCCTACAGAACATGAAGTACAGCTTCTAATGGCACAATACTTGCTTTCATGACCATCGTCTGTGCTTTGCTACAAGATTTATTTTAGCAAATGTAAAACATCATGATCTTTACTTTTGAACTGACCAAAAGAGTTGATTCCCAAATAAATAAAAAAATTTGAAGATGGGTCTTGCCATGTGGTAATACATTTTATTATGAGGCAATTCAGAAATTAGCTCTGGTGTTTGATCAAGGAACTGATATAATGCAAGGAAATTATTGTTAGTTTTACCATCATATCCTACCAGCTGACGGGGAGGTGAGAGTACTAGTATGAATATAGAACAAGCAAGATTAATAAGCAGGTCAGTAAGTGTATTTCTTGCATATACAGATTTGTTATTCAGGGACCTCAATTCTTTTTTTTTTTCTTTTCAGTTTGAGCTGATCACCCAAGCCACTTCACTGTGATCAACTATTTACATTTATATCACATTTGCAGCATTTAGCAAACACTCTTATCCAGAGTGACTTCCAATTCCTGATTACAGGGACAGTCCCCCTGGAGCAACCTGGGGTTAAGGGTTTTGTTCCAGAACCTAGTGTTCGTGATGGAGGGGGGATTCAAACCTGTGACCTCTTGGTCCTTAGAAAAGTATCCTACCACTAGACCACCACCCACATTTTATTCATTTTTTTATTTTTAAGGATATTAAAATTGATTTCCTACAAAGGCTCATTGTCATTTTCATTCACGCTTTAAAATCAAAGGCTTTTATAATGACCTTAGTGGCTCAAATGCTGCTCAATTCCACATTCAATCATTAGTTTCAGCAGAAATGCTCTGAGGTCTTAGCAAAATTGAGGTATTGAGCAACTGAGTGTCTCTGAGCATCAAATGATTTTAATCAGAGACAACTTGTTTCTCAAACATGTTTGTATGTTTGTGTGTTATGGATACTTTTTCAAATCATTTGGGTAAATACCGAACTTTGATGTACACGGAAAAGTATGAATTATTAGCTTTACATGACTTCCACCTTGTGGCAGCAAATGGTATCACCATGAAACCAGTGGTATTTTATTAAGTGCATTCAAATCAAGGTTCTTTTGTTGGTAATTATAAGACAAATATGGAACATTTTTGGTTTATTTATACAATTTATTCTCTTTCCATATCTCTGAATATGGTAAAAATTATTAGCAAGTTAAACTGAATATATGATGAAAAATAAGTTGAGTGGTTTAAAGAAAGCAACCATAATAGAAGATTATGAAGATGGTCTACAGACCATTGACTTTCTTATATAAATATAAGAACAAAATGCATAAGATCCTTCATAGTAAGTAACAGCCTTTGCCATTTTGGTCAAAAGGAATATTTCAAAAATGTTGTTTATTTTCACGTTTTTTACAAAATTGTTTAAATTGTCTCTTAAATTATCCTCATTCCTTTCACAAGGATGTGTATGCTGGAAACTATTGTCAGTTCAGTTTCAGATTCATTCTTTCTTAAGAGCTGCTTATTTTTCAGTGACTGAATCCAAGAAAAAAAAATGTTCTGTCATACATTTGCTGTATGATATTTTTATTTATTTATTTATTTTACTTTTTTTTAAATTAAAGTTTTACCTTCATCTGTAATAAATGTACCCTAATAATGTAAATATTTTGTGATTTGGATGGCAAAAAAATAAATTTCGCATATGGTTATGATTTTCTCTCATTCAGGAGAGGCAAAAGCAGCTGGAGAGTCTTGGCATCTCTTTGCAGTCGTCAGGTATTCGTGTGGGAGAGGACAAATGTTTTCTTGTCAACCTCAACGCTGACCCTGCCCTTAATGAACTGCTGGTTTACTACTTAAAGGTACACTATTACCTGGAGCTCTTTTTTTTTCTTTAGACACACGAAATACTCTGCAAATCATCACTTAAATCTTTATTCAAGTAGACTTAAAATCGATACTTGATTTAATCATTTGACATTATCTTTTATTTATAAAAGTTTTAAGCCACTGTGTCTATAGGGTTTTATAAGAGTTTGTGTTTGTGTCCTCCATGTTGTATTTATTCACTAGCAAATAAAAATCATTTTGCAGGAACACACCAAGGTGGGCTCAGCAGACTCTCAGGACATTCAGCTGTGTGGGATGGGCATTCAGGCTGAGCACTGCGTGATCAACATCACTCCAGAGGGAGCTGTTTTCCTTAACCCTTACAGGAACTCTAGGTAATTCAGCATTTTAGCAGTAGTCTGCCTCAAAATTGCATTTGTCAAACCTGTATTTCTTTGCACTTTTAAAATATATCCCTGTTAAAATACGTACAGGATAGGCATGCAGCCTGCTATCCAGGGTTAGATTAACCTTAAAATTAACGGGCTGAGCAAGAAGCCCTGGCTCATGAGACACTGGCTTCATTGCTTACTTTTTAAAAAATATGTCTTTGATGCATTTGTGAAGCTATTTCTAGATAAACCATTTTGTCGTAGATAGATTTTGAAACTACTTTTAATTTTAAAAAAGCAATGTCCTTTTGCTGTTTTACAGGACATGTGTAAATGGGTCCCCTGTCACAAGTCAACAACAGCTGCATCATGGCGACCGCATTCTGTGGGGAAACAATCACTTTTTCAGGTTGGCTTTACCTTCTGTAAGAGATTGCTTGTAGCAAGAAGTCTAATTTGTCGTTAGCTGCTGTTTTAATTTGTGTAAACTCAGTTGGTTCTGCTTTCTGTTCTAAAGGATAAACCTTCCAAAGCGGCGTGTACGGGCTGGAATAGAAGATGAAGAAGGTGAAGGAGGCAATATGAAGAACAGCAATAGCAATGAGCAGCTGGATGCAGATGGAGATACAGCCAGCGAAGTGTCCAGTGAAGTCAGCTTCAGCTATGAGTTTGCCCAGACTGAGGTCATGATGAAAGCACTTGGGAGCAATGGTGAGTTGAGAGATCAGAATGTTTACATTATAGCCAAGTTGTAACCTACTGACTTTTTTAAAATGATTATTTATTTATTTTATTTTTTAAACGTAATAAATCCACCCCAATCTCTCTGCAGACCCCATGCAGGCAGTGCTGCAGAGTCTGGAGCGGCAGCACGAGGAAGAAAAACGATCTGCTTTGGAGCGCCAGCGGCAGATGTATGAGCAGGAGCTGCAACAACTGCGTAAACGGCTGACACCAGAAAGGCAAAGCGCACAAGTGCTACCCTCACAGCAACACTACCGCAGCATGGAAAGACTCAGTCTAGGTGGAGTGTCCTCCTCTTCCAGTGCTCAAAATCGTCTGCGCCAGTGGAGTGAAGAGAGGTCTGAGCACTTAGCACACTTTCAAAAAAAGACACAATAAACTGCAATAGAACTGTGTCTAAATACATTACACATTCTCATGCACTGGTGTTTACCTGCTCATCACTGTTACCCATTACTTTAGTTACTTAGAGTTATGTTGAGATGTTCATGTTCACAAAATATGAATATGCAGATGGGTCCTGGGAACTACTTTAATGCTTAATAATAAAACAAATTTAACCCTGTGAACTCTGTCTCGCTCCAGAGAGGCAGTGCTGACGCGAAGCTTGCGGAAGCTTAGGGAGCAGATTGTAAAGGCCAATCTTCTGGTTCAGGAGGCAAACTTCATTGCTGAGGATCTGGACAAGAAAACTGAGTACAGAGTCACTCTTCAGATCCCTGCTGCCAACCTTAATGCCAATAGGAAGGTAATTTGATTTTCTTTCCTCTGCTGAGTATACGGTTGTGGGGGGTCCATGTGTAAAAACTGCTTTTTTGTCTGGTTGTAGCGAGATGCTGTACTCAGTGAACCAGCGATTCAGGTGAGGCGAAAGGGCAAAGGCAAACAGATCTGGGCTTTGGAGAAGATGGAAAACAGATTGGTGGATATGAGAGAGCTCTACCAGGAGTGGAAAGACTATGATGAGGACAATCCAGTGAGTTTTGTGATGCACTCAGCATCTTTAACAGCTACTGTTAATATTATCTCTTACCTATAATGCAATTTATACTCATTACCTATTAATATTTTCTCTAATAATACCCTTGCAGCAACAAACAGTTCTAATTATCCTTTCCTTACATTACACAGGTCATGCATTCATACTTCAAGAGAGCAGACCCCTTCTTTGATGAGCAAGTCAATCATAGCCTTATTGGAGTGGCTAATGTCTTCCTCTCCTGTTTGTTCTATGATGTGAAGTTGCAGTATGCTGTACCCATAATCAATCAGAAAGGAGAGGTACACCGAAACGTATTCATAAATCATAACTGTTACATAAATCAGACTTTAGAGATTTTATTTTTTTGAAGTTTGGAGTTTGTTCTTATTGTGAACGACTCCTTAAGGTACAACACTGGCATTATGCTTGTATCAGGTGGCAGGGCGACTGCATGTGGAAGTGGTACGTGTTGCTGGAGGGGTTGAAGATGGCATGGCTGGAGGAGAGGACCTTGAAAGCAGCCCTGAGGGGGAGTCTCAGGAGCGTAAACTAGTCTGCATGGTAGGTGTTAATAAAATGTGGAAGCTTCTGGATATCTACACTTATCGGCTGTTTTACTAAATAAAAATATTTCTTACATTTTAAAAAGAAATTAAATTCCTTAAGATACAACTCAAGACCACAGCTATTTTTTTTTTAAACTTTCCATCCATTTCTAACCACATTCCTAACAATCAAGTGACTGAGTTGTGTAAAACAAAAAAATCTGAAAAGTCTTGTATATCTGTTATCAAAACCACAAGCTACCATGCCACTGCCAAGTTGTGGTCACAGCTTTGCTGAAAATGTTTAGCCATCCAAATTTTTATTTTTTCTTCCCCTCTCTCCTCATCTCTCTTTGTAATAGATCAAGATCCTGCAGGCTACGGGTCTTCCCCAGTACCTGTCCAACTTTGTCTTCTGCCAGTATTCTTTTTGGGATCAGGCTGAGCCAATCATTGTGGCTCCTGAAGTTGATCCTTCTGCCTCGTCACCCAGCAGCAAAGATCCCCACTGTATGGTGGTATTTGACAGTTGTAAGGTGAGAAACAGTCAGTGTACAGCATTATTTTTCTTTTTGCTGTAAAAGCCCAAGTCAAAAATCACTTAAAACAAAATTACATGTAAACAAATTGGTATTAACCAGCTATTAAAATAAATAAATACAATTGGCCATTTTAAAAGCCTAGTGAAGAATCCATGTTCAATTGCCCAAGGCAAGAATTTAAGCAAAAACTTTTTTATTCTTCCATATATGGTTTCTTAATTAACACTCCCAGAAAAACGTCAAATAAGTTTGATTTGTTTTCCTGTGTGTGGTAGGAGCTGGCAGTGGCTGTGACAGAGGATTTCATTGAATATCTAACAGAGGGTGCAATGGCCATTGAAGTGTATGGCCACAGGCAGTCTGATCCAGGAAGGAACCCGGCTTTGTGGGACCTCAGTATCATTCAGGCCAAGACTCGCACACTACGTGACAGGTTGGTATAAAAGAAAACTATTTAACTCCTCTTGCCATTGGGTTTTAAAGCACATATAATATGCTATATCAAAGGAAAGTGCAAAATATGCCCACCAAGTAATATACAACCAACAATATACAAGTAATATACTGAAGTACAGTACAAGATGTGTCGTGTACAATGAAATTATTACTAAAATGGCTTCTCACAGACTGAAACGTTCAATAGATATGCCACATATTCTAGTAAAGTGACAGGTTACATTTTTTGATTGTAAGTTGGAGAGGTTGACTGTCCAGAGTGACAGGGTAAGTGATTAGTTTTGATAAGTTTGTTAAGGAGTCTCAATGCAGAAATGTAGATATTATCTCTCAATGTTGTGCTGTTGTTTGGCAGAGGGCAAGAAAGAGAAAAGGGGGGGAATGGAAAGAGTAAAGTCTAGTACAGTACACTTACATTCCACAAACCTAATACTCTATTGCCATTTTGTCTAGTGTAATAAACATTGCCTCAGCACAGAGCATCATGTTGTGTCCTTGTAGATCTGAAGTGATACTTTCACACTTTCTTAAGGTGGAGTGAGGTGACAAGAAAACTGGAGATGTGGGTGCAGATTCTTGAGCTGAATGAAAATGGGGAATACATGCCGGTTGAGGTGGTGCCAGCACGAGACATTCGTACAGGCGGCATCTTCCAGCTCAAACAGGTGACTGTAATTTTGATTTAAGTTTAATCATCAGTATTTTGTCATTATTTGTCCATTTTAATCATGCAGTACATGATGAGGTACAAGATGTATTACAATGTGGTTTAAAGTATGTGTGTTGGATCTTCGCAGGGTCAGTCTCGACGGGTGCAGGTTGATGTGCGTTCGGTACAGGACTCCGGCACTATGCCTCTGATAGCTGAGATTGTTCTGGGAGTGTCCATTGGGTGTGTGGAGATCAGACTGGCTCGTCCAACTAAAGCCAGTGACTCGCAGGAGGTAATAGACAAAACCTTACATGTTTTTACAGTTAAAAGATGTGCCTGCTGTTTCATTGTAGTGGCATAATGAAATGATAAATGTCGTTTATTTTATAGACTGAAGGGGATGAAATGGACAGCTATCAGGTGTGTTTTTGCTTTTTCTGAACATGCACGTCAGTCTGTTAAATATCAGCAGCTTTACGGTAAAGATTCTTCTGACAGAAGTAGTATTATATCTAGTTTTATGTCCATCACAGGAGCGAGACCTGGAGAGGCTGAGAAGACAGTGGCTGTCTGCTCTTACTAAGAGACAGGAATACCTGGATGAGCATCTCCAGACCCTGGTCAGAAAAACAGGTATGGGATGATTTCTGACTCTAACATGGGAGATTACTTTCATATGCACATGATTGCGTTCAAGCAATGTCAATCAAGATTTCGGAGCTGAGCTAAATGGTTCTAGATGCGGTGGTGGTGGTGGTCTAGTGGTAGGGTACTTGCCTATGGACCTATGTCTCAAGGGGTCCCAGGTTCAAATCCCACCTCTAGCACTACCACCACTGGGTCCCTGAGCAAGACCCTTAACCCTGAGTGTCTCCAGGGGGACTGTCCCTGAAATTAGGACATGGAAGTCGCTCTGGATAAGAGCATCTGCTAAATGCCGTAAATGTAGATGCACTTTATTGTGATGTAGCTCACAGTGAAGTGGTTCCATTGTTGCCATCGTCATTGAAAAATACAATTGATTTTTAAATTGAGAGCTACAGAGATGTCCTGTTTTGACTGAAAGTTTCATCAGTTCAGGTGTATTTTGACCTTTTGAAAGGTTAGCCATTAATGAAAGGTGTGCTCTTGCCTCTGCCTGATTAGATAAATCAGAGGATGATGTGGAAAGGGAGGCTCAGCTCTTGGAGTGGCGTTTGACTCTCACGGAGGAGAGGAATGCTGTGATGGTGCCCTCTGCTGGTAGTGGCATCCCTGGAGCCCCTGCAGAGTGGTAGGATATTTTCCTTGTAATAAATCTTGGTTCTTAGCAAATGATCTTTTCTGCTTTTATATTCTGAATACATTGAGTTTGTGTAGTTTTTCTGAGGTTTAATTGTGGTTCATTCAATGTCTGTGGCTGGATTTGCCCTTTTGTGCAACACTTTTCCCATTTGTATACATGATAGTATATACTAAAAAAAAAAATAAATAAATAAAATTAAAAAATATATTTTTTCAAAGCTAAATGCTTTATTTCAAGTAGAGGTTACTGATATTTTGCTGCTTCTTGACAGGGTTCCAGTGCCTGGGATGGAAACTCACATTCCCGTGCTCTTCCTTGACCTGAGTGGTATGTTTACTCATATCATTGCCAAAACTCCATATTTTCTTTAAATAGATAAATAGCTCAATTGAAAATAAATAAATAAATAAATAACCACTCTCTCACCCTCTAGCGGATGATTATAGCTCTCAGGAAAACCTAGAGACACCAGAGGCAGGGGGCTGGGATGCCACACTCGGTGGTGAGGATGAGGATGAGTTCTTTGACCTGCAGATTGTCAAACACTATGATGGAGAAGTAAGTCCATGACAGTCAACATCTGCACAGACAGCAATTTTAGCCAGACCCAGATGCATTAGCATAGGAAGTGAAGCATTATCACTGATTACTAACATTGAGTAAACCCCCCCGTTATCTTCAGGTAAAGGCAGAGGCCTCCTGGGACTCCACAGTTCACGAGTGTCCTCAGTTGAGTCGAGGAGGAGCTCCAGACCAGAGAGTTTACTTGACTGTACGGACTGTAGTGCAGCTCAGCCACCCAGCAGAGATGCAGCTGGTGTTGCGAAAACGCATTTGTGTAAATGTCACTGGAAGACAGGTGAGCTGTACTACATTTTAATATATATGTGTATTTTTAATATATATGTACAGTACTGTGCAAAAGTGTTAGGCAGGTGTTGAAAAACTGCTGTAAACAAAGAATGCTTTCAAAAATGGAAGTGTGAATCATTTATTTTCATCAATCAACAAATGAGAAATCTAAATCAAATCAATATTTGGTGGGACCACCCTTTGCCTTCAAAACAGCTTAAATTCTTCTAGGTACACTGGCACACAGTTTTTGAAGGAACTCTGCTGGTAGGTTGTTCCAAACATCTTGGAGAACTAACCACAGATCTTCTGTGGATGTAGGCTTCCTCACATCCTTCTGTCTCTTCATGTAATCCAGACACACTGGATGTTGAGATCAGGGCTCTGTGGGGGCCAGAAGAACTGATGCAGGTTTGAAGGCAAAAGGTAGAAACACCAGATAGTTTAGATTTTTCTTTTGTTCACTCACTTTGCATTTTGTAAATTGATTAAAAATAAACAATCATTATATTTCTGAAAGCATTCTTTGTTTATAGCATTTTTTCCATACCAGCCTTAAACTTTTATACAGTACTGTGTGTGTGTGTGTGTGGGCTCATTTGTTGTTTGATATGAAAAATGTACCTCATTAACTTAAACCAGATATGATTCAATAATGCTTCATTTGTTTGCAGGGTTTTGCTCAAAACTTCCTGAAGAGAATGTCTACGCGGAGCACAGTGCCTGGATGTGGCGTGACCTTTGAGGTTGTGTCCAACATCCCGGGGGTGAGCGCGCATCACACGTCAGAGGAATAAAGTATTTTTCTAAAAACTGCTCTGTCTCAATATTTAGTATTCACTCCCCCCCCGTCTGTTTATAGACTGTCACTGGCCTTTTTTATGATGAATGAAATTATTTAATTATAAATATTCATGATGTTCATGATAAGTAACTTATTGTCCACCCATAGAATGTAGTAAAAGAAAAAACTTCACACACTTAGGAAGGTGTATGCAGATCCTGAAAAACTTTTCAAAATAAGTTTTCTAAAGTATCAAAACTTCTAATCGAATTACTTGACATTTTGGACCTGAAGCAGTCATCAGTTACCCTTGGATTCAGAATAACATAATTTAGCCATACATCTTTAAACAGTTTACAGTAGAACATATTTTTAGATGTTTAAGTTAAGTATATTGGTTATCAAACGAAATATAATTGCCCATCAGGATGCTCAGAACTCTGAAGACAGGGAGATGCTGGCCCGGATGGCTGCAAGTGCAGAAAACCCAAAGTCCTCAGACAACGAGGCAGCCATAGAGAAATATCTGCGCAGTGTTCTGGCGGTGGAGAACATCCTCACTCTGGATCGTCTGCGACAGGTGAAAACTGACTCGCTGTGTTAATTCATATTCATTGTCATTTGTTTCTGCATGTTTTCTAATGTGGTTGACCCTTTGCTTTTTTTTATTTTATTTGTGTTTAGGAAGTGGCTGTAAAGGAGCATTTGGCAGGCAAAGGAAAGGGAAGTAGGCGGAGTCTCAGTTCCCCCAGTGTGCACAGAGTAAGCCTTCACAACTGCTGATCTATATGTCTACACAGAGCACCCTACTCTAGGTCTTTGAGAGACAAAATTCTTTTTAAATTAACATGTTAGAATAAGAAGTACTGTTTCTGTACCGAGAGTGAAATCATCACTACATAAGATCCTCCCTCTTTTTTTTTTTTACAGTTTTGTATATTTTGTCAATTTACAAACAATTTAGATATTTTTTAAATAGCTAAACTTAAATTAACTTTACTAGATTTTACTTCATAGGTTTCTGTATTTCATTAATGACCTTTCATCTAAAAAGGAAAGTACTGTAGTTATGTCAAAACAGCTGTAAAGTTTACATGTTTATTACTAGTAAATCTGGTAAGATTGAAGAGGTGGTTTTAAACATCTTTTTAAGAGAGTCACCCATATATTTCTAATTTACCTTAGTTATCTGGGAGCAGACAGGATTTGTCTCTAAACTCAAGCCTGGAGGACAATAAGGTAGAAGCTTTCTCCTTTTCCATAACTGACAAGTGTTTGGAATTCTAAAAAGGATATTACAAAAGGGACTTCATTTGACCACACTTTTTAACGGTCTCTCTTCTTTTGTGAAGAATCGATGGGAAAGCCAGCAGGACATCTTCATGACATCTCCACAGTTCAGCCGAACACTACCTCGGCCCTCCAGGGAGCCGACGCCTCCAACACAAAACCAGACCCAAAACCAACCCCAGGATCCAGAGCAAGGTAGACCAGCGACGCTTCTGTTCTTAGGAGTTCTTATTGATTAGTGAGATCTGATTGTTTTCTTTCAGAATCGTCATCTTTGTTGGCCTGCTTGTCCACTTAACTCTGTCAATCTACTAAATGTTGTGTTTGTATGTGTTTCAAATCAATTAATCATTGATTAAAAATGTATTAATTGTTTACTAATACCATTTCTGACACATTATCTAACGGCATCTCGAAAGTAGAAATCTGATGCAAAAAAAATCTTGAACTGGATGAATCAATCAAACTTCCTTTTCTTGATATCCTTGTTTTCCATTGCCTCTATTTGTTTTGTCCAACTGACTTATGTTGTTGTCAATGTGGCATTTATGTGTGCTTGCCTTCAACCTCTTGCACCATTCCCTTTCCGCCTCTACTGCAATTGTCCTCTCTGTCTTCGGTTTCTTTCTGCTTTTTTCATATTTTTACTCCTCCTCTGTTGGCCTGTTTCTGGCTCCACTTCTCTTCCTCTGGCTACTCCCCGACCTCCCCATAGGTTTTTCAGGGCTTGCTGCCTCTTATCTCTCCCCAGTCAAGGCACTGGTCCCGCAAATGCCCAAGCTGCTTAAGTCCCTGTTCCCTGCTCGTGATGACAAGAAGGATCTCCGTCCCTCTCCTCACTCTCAGCAGGTGTGTCTGACTCTCTCCAGCAATATCAAAATCTTTTCAACATCCAAAATAAAAACTTTCGGTCTTCATCATAATTGTTTTCCTATTACATATATTTATTACTAGTACATATATTTATTACCCCTTTTCACACTGATGCTGAAGTTGAACATTTTCTGGAAAAAAGTACAGATGTGCAGACTCAAACAGCATGAACTGTTGTGATCTATTGCAAACGGGTTTGGAGGCCACAATTTTGTCTTTTGCAGAGACAGCAATTGTTATTTAAAAAAAGAAAAACGAGTATAAATCCTCAATTATAGCTCATGCAGCTGCAGAATAAAACATGAAATCCATAAGCTGTATTCCATGATCTCATGCATCTGCCACGTATTTTCCCCTGTGTAACTGGTCGGAGGAACATAATTTTTTCTTTGATGGTGAACAGCAGTTAAATTTTACTTGGATACTGTTCTCTGTTGCAATTGTTAAATTTCCATCTAGCGAGCATTTGCTCAGTGCCAATTTTCATGGTGTCTCTTTTCATGGTGTTATCTGTGGTATTTTCTTATTTCCTCTGAACTAGTTTTCATGTCAGATGTTGAACATGCACATACTCTCCCATATCTTGTTAGTGCAGAATATTAAAATGTGTATACATATACAGAGAAAATATTTTCTGCCCGTATTTTCAGCATATGCCCCGCATCATGATGCAAACCAGCAACAACCCTGATGAAAACAGAGTTCGGGTAGAACCGGTAAGAGAATGCAGCAAATCTTTAAATAAATCTGTGGTTTTCAACCTGTGACTGCAACCCCTGTGGGCCATGCTGGTAATGCTGAGAATCATATGGCTCTTTGTTTTGTTTTTAACTGCAACATAAACGGATCTAGTGTTTTTTGGCAGGTATTATTGTAATCATTATTTGCTAATAATTCCATATACATGTTGGTGTGGGAAAACTAACATTTTAGCTTTGCAATTTAGTTTTTAGTTTGTCAGTGCGAAATGTTTTTCTTTTTAAATTGATTGTCCATCTGTCATGGTTTTTTAAAAATATATACAGTACTGTGCAAAAGTTTTAGGCAGGTGTGAAAATGCTGTGAACAAAGAATGCTTTCAGAAATGGAAGTGTTAATCATTTATTTTCATCAATCAACAAAATGCAGTGAAAGAACAAAAGAGAAATTGAAATCAAATCAATGTTTGGTGTGACCACCCTTTTCCTTCAAAACAGCATCAGTTCTTCTAGGTACACTTGCACACAGTTGTTGAAGGAACTCGGCTGGTAGGTTGTTCCAAACATGACTGTGTTTCAACCTCCGTGTGACATTGATGATCATCAGCACCTGTTTGGCACCGACTATAATCTTACAAAATCCCTGACTTTGTGCAAGTGTACCTAGAAGAACTGATGCTGGTTTGAAGGTAAAAGGTAGTAACACCAAATATTGATTTGATTTAGATTCTTCTTTTGTTCGCTCACTTTGCATTTTGTAAATGGATAAAAATAAACAATCATTATTTATATTTCTGAAAGCCTTCTTTGTTTACAGCATTTTTTCCACACCTGCCTAAAACTTTTGCACAGTTCTGTATATTATTTTTTAATTTACATTTTATGATGTTCCATATACAGTTGGGGAAAGTTTAAGAGGTGATTTTGATCATCGTGTTATATTGGATATTTGGATGCTTTTTTAAAAAGACTAATTTCTTAATGGGTCACAGAATCTTTTGAAGTTGTTTTTGTGGGTTGCAAGATGCAAAAGGTTGGGAACCCCAGATTTAAATGAGAGAGCCCAGAGACAAATGGGACATATTTTCACCAATTAAAGGGTCAGTGTTATGGGCAAAATCCTGTATGGAAATCGCTGCACTTGGTGTAGTGTATCAACCCTACCTTACATTGGTAATGTTTCATTTAACAGTTTAACTTGGTTTTATAATGTAGCAGAATATGTAGATTAGCGATATGCATTGAGAGATACATTGAGAGATAATTATTGATAGAATTTACTATTTTCAGTTTTTACAGTCATGTATAGTAAAATTCAAGCCCAAGCTTTTTTATTTAAGCCCAATTTTTAAAGATAAAAAATATAAAGCTTTACTAAAAATGGGTGAATTTGTGAAACAGATTTGCATATATGAGTCCTAAAAGCTAAGATTTTACGATAAAAAAATTAGAGGTTGGAATTCTTGTGATATGTTCAAATTATATTTTGCTGTTTTTGCCGCTTCAACCCAATGTATACACCTTATAATCAGACCTCAAGAAATAGGCCCTTTCATAGCATGGTCTCCTTCTCCTGCATGTCCCACACTGTGCTTGCATTGTAATCAGTGTTCGTGTTGTAGCATGTTCTTGTTCGTCAATAGTAGATTGAGTTAGCTGTGGCCATGCCTTCCTTCAGGTGCCAGTATTAGGCAGAAGTCCTGGCTCAGAGAAACCCTCAGACAGTCCTGATGCCCTGCCCTCTTCTGTGCATGATTCGCATGACTTGCCCCTCAGCCCCATCAGTGAAGCTTCCAGTGGCTATTTTTCCACCAGTGTCTCCACCGCAACCCTTTCTGACATCTCTGCTGCGTCCGGGGACCTTACTTCTACCCCCAGTACCCAAGTGAGGACAGAGGCAGCAAGACAAGCAGTGAATGAGAGAGAGGACGGTTTAGGAACCCTGGTTAATGCCTCCATTACTCCTGCAGAAGCTGGGCTAAAGTGGGGTTCTGCTGATCTGCTTAGAAATGAAGGGCCTCAACAAGCACAGAGCCCCAAAGACACTGAGTGTGCTTCAAGGAATGGGGAATCTTCTCACACTGAAACAAAACTAACAGTCCTTCCTCCATTAGTACCAAAAGCTGCTACAGATCAACCATTTTCCCTCCAGAGGGTTAAACCCTCAGATCTCAAGTCATTCAGCTGCATTCTTGGTGAAGATAAAGAGGAACAAGGAGGAAATGCAAGCGGGCTTCCTCAGCAAGTGGACAGTCTGGAGAAGCTGGAGATCACCTCTGATGAGGAACTGGGCAGGGAGTCTGACCTTCCCCACTGGCTGAAAGTAGGCGAGAGTGTCATAGTGGCCAGCAGTAAATGTGGCACTGTGCGCTATGTCGGCCAAACTGACTTTTCAGATGGCATCTGGGTTGGGGTAGAGCTTGATTCTCCCTCAGGTCAGTAACAGTCCCTCTTGGGATTCAGTTTGTCTAAAAACATAGATGTGTTTGGTGTGCTGTTTTAGTTTGGTCGTCATCTAGCTCCCCCTGGTGGAATCTGTCAGTATTGGAGAGCGCATTAAAAATGCAGCCCTTGCAGTTTGGAAATCTTTTTCGAATAGGGATTTTGATTAAAAAAAAAAAAAACAATTCATTGTTCCGTCCCATTATTAAGTAAACCTTTTTTTTGTTTGTTTAATACTAACTTAGGAATCATACATTTTCAGTTCTTTCTTTTAGCCAGTTTCAAAACAAATTAAGATTATTCATCAATGGACTTTATTTAATTAAATGTTACTCCAATATTAACTGAAGTACTTCATTGCTAGTTAATATTTGAATAATTTAGACATGAAACTGCAACAGAGATCAGATAAAAATGATACGATGGCTAATTGTGTGTAATAAAACTGTAGCAGTCACACTTAAGGTTCGGTTTTGTTTGCCAACTATCGGTTGTGAGGTTATCTTACTCAGCTGCATTAGCCTGGTAGCTCCAGTGAAAAGCTTTGTTGTTAAATAACTTTGACAGATGAAATCAGTGTATCAAAGTCTTTTTTTTTTTTTTTTTTTTTCTTCCTTCTAGGAAAGAATGATGGCACAGTAGGAGGACGACAGTACTTCCGTTGTAACCCTGGTTATGGAGTGCTGGTACGGCCAGATCGAGTCAGTCAACTGGAGGGGTCCAAAAGGCATCGGGAGAATCGACGCAGTGGAGAGTTTAGTCAGACTCCCTTGTTTCCTCAGATGCGGGGAGGTTCCAGAACAGCCATTCAGAAAGGAGAGAATCGCAAATCCTGGAGCAGCTAAAAAACAGTGTTCCAGGCAAGATGACGCCTCAGCCTCTGTGTGCCTGTCTGAGGAAGACCTGTGTGCTTTGTGCTCTTCCCCAGTCTAAGACTGCAGTTCTGATTATTCATTTTGCATAGAGCTGGTCTAACATTTCTTCAGCCACTCTTCAGTGACTCTAAACCAGCTTATGTGCTGTCATGATGTGTAGCACAGAGGAATCGGGAATGAACTCTGGGAGCTTCATAGGTTGTCTAAAAACCTTAAACAAATTACAAAACTTTGACCAGTTGTGGATTCCTGTTCTTGGTGGTCAAACCATCATTCTTGTCCTGTCCTGATTCTTTCAAGAGTCCTTTTGTAGACTCTGTTTTAAAAATGGTTTATGCATGATTTAATCTTCCCTGTTCAAAATTCAGTGCTGAGTTTCCAGATTGTGCCTTTTGTGAATTAAGTTTTACTTTTATTTTTATAGGCCCTCATTCCTTAACACTAGTGAGAATGCCTTTTTGTCAGTGCAAAGTCATCTCAGGGACTGGTCAGAGAAACTGGTTCTGCCTGTTGTAAGTAGGAAGGTTTTGAACCCTAAGCTGCCAATAGCCTAGTGATATGCATGTAAAATAACTGTTCTGGTTTTGAAAGTGGTCTTGTTCTTATTTTTTCTTTGTGAGGTAAGGTGGATCTGGTCAGTAATGCCTGGATGCTTAATTCTGCATTATATTATGCAGTGTTATAACTGGTGCATCATTGAGCGCATTTTGTGCTGTTGGTACAAAAGTCTGTGATTTAGTAGGAGAAGGCCAGAGGATGCCTCTGTTCAGCAGAGGTCCATGCATGTTGATACGACTGTGATGCAGTGCGATGGCCTGTGAAAGTTCAATGTTTCAGATGCACAGGCTTTTAAAGGTAACGGGACATCTGTATTCTTCATTTTGAGGGATTTGCAGTGTAAAACGGTTAGATAAAGGACAAGCTTTATCTACTGGGCTGTCTGTGGGAGATTTTGAAGTTGGGCTGGAATTCGGCCTTTTTACGGAGACGTTTGTAAGTATCCAGTGAGGATTGTTATGGCAGTGGAAAGTTTGAGTCTGACAGACAATGTATAAAAACTTTAGGAATACTGACATGTGGGGTGAACGAATGGGATGATTTTAGCAGTTCATTCAGAAGTTCAGTCTTCCTTAAGAAACCTTCTGTTCCAATTAAAATGAGCAAAAATACTATACAAGACAGTGCGGACCAATTCCTTACAATGCCTAAAGCTATTAAGCTTATTAATTTGCATGAGTCATTCCATAAGATATAATGATTTTGAGCCACTACATAGTAAATCATGCACATCATTTGATTTGTGAGAAGGAGCGTGGTTGTGTATAATATCTAAATATTCTTTGCACATCAGAGTGGACAAGAAAGATGGGTTATACCATTGCATTTTTATCCTTAAGTTCATCATTTAATTTCTAATGCAATATCAGATTATCAAAATATATTTTAATGATTATAGGTAGCTGTATTGATTTTCATAAAATTTAGAAATCCCTTAAACGCAATTTGCACATTTGATTTACATTAGATACATGCCCACCCAGTGGGTATTTTGTTTCATAGTGAGTCATTCTAACCATGGAGCTCTGTATTTTATAGGACTTGGTGCTGAAGTACATAGCCATTGCATTTCACTGTTTTAACTGACAAAGTTTAGTAGTGTGTGTGTTTTTTTTTTTTTTTTTGTTCTGTTTTGCTTTGTTTTTCCTTCCTTTTTCATTTGATAACCCCAACGTCCTATAAAAAAGACTTGTGCAAATGTGTGTGTTGTCATAAAGCGCCATCTTCCTCTCCCCATTTCGAAGGCCTAGAGTTCTTTAAAGATGTCTCAGTCTTGAGAACATATCATTAGTCATATCTGTGCTTTGTGCAACAAAAAATGAAAATGTACGCACAAATAGCACAACTTAACCGCTGCTTTTTGATCAGACTGAAGAAACATCAGTTTCTTTATGGACAGTAGGAATTTGATGCTTATTTTTCTGTCTGACCCATGTCTCTCTCTTTACACGAGGATATTCAGCAAGTATTGCGTGATCTAACAACCGTCATATTTTTGATTGCAATATTGCTGTCTTTGATCGTTAATATCATAAGGAGTGGTGGCCACAGTGGCCTTACATGCATTAGATTTTCATTCATTTCACTGGTGTTTATGGGAAAGGGAAGTGACCTCAATGTGGACTAATGGTTTTACTAAGGAGATCCCCTTACGCATTTGTCATTTCAGTGACCAACATGGGTATTACTGAGGCAATGTACTGTATTTTCCCAGGATAGCATATTTAAATGTTCAAGTGCAATTTAGACTGTTCAGTCACTGATAGATTTTTATTGTCTTCTTGCCCAGTAATCAAGACTTTGCATAAATGTCTGTTTTACCTAGGGCTGGGTACCGTTCAAAATACGATAATGCAAAAACACAATTTTACTTTTTTTGCCATAAACATTCCTTTTTAAGCTTTTCCAAAAGTTCCAGTCATATTTGTACTAACCTGTTCAACAGATTGCTGAAGTGAATGCCAATCAGCTGAGTTTTTTGGAATGAATATGAATATATTACTGGCTCACTGATGCCAAGGCTGACTATTTGGGAACTGTAATTTGATACTGTATGACGTAAAACTTTCTAAAACTGTATGGTATTAAATTTGGTATCATAAAAGCATTGAATTTCAATACCCAGCCCTAGTGTTGGTTTGTTCATTTTTGTGCAAGTCTGCAGAACATTGGTCTTGTGTGTATTAGCACGATCTGTTTGATTCATATCTGGCCTGTACTTTCTCAAAGTGACACAGATCCAGAGCAATATTAAAGCGACCACAAAGTGGCCTTTCAGCTCCACTCCAGCTGGGTCAGTGACTGTGTTGACTTTGTGCCAGCATGGATAAAAGTGCTCTCTTCCGTTTTAAAATTCGACCCAAAGGGACTGCAGCAGAGAGAGTGGGGTTTTTGGGGAGAAATGTGTGCTGCGGTCTCTGTTTACACAGATGTGCGACGCGCTCTTTGCAGAAACTCTGCCCTTTTTCCTCCTCTCTCTCTCTCTCTGCTTTAAAGTGTGGTTCCTTGTGCTATTGTTTTCAGACACTGGTCTGTGCCTCATCCTGGAGTTTCAGTGGTTTTTATGGTCATGATTCATCACTTGCCGAGTGAGAGTGTGTGTGTGTGTGTGTGTGGTATTGCAGAGTATGTGTTTGTATATAGATGCATTCTGAGACTCCAGTCTGAGCACAAGTTTGGGATTAATTTAATTATTTGTAATTCTATGCTGATATCCAAAGAATAATCATGTATAATAATCCATTTATAATATCTTTTATATCAACTGTACAATGATCTCCCTGTAAAGGAAAAATAAAAAGTGAACCGATTTACTGATATTTGTGCTTGAAGATCATAATGTGGCTCCAGCTACAGTAAATATAGTCTTAAAACACAAGCTGTAACTTTGTTTTTCATGCAGTGTTTTCTTCAGTTCAGATGGTTAATGTTAGAAGCAGTGGCTTTACATGCATTAGATTTGAGTGAAGTGAAAGTGACTATTTGTATAGTGAGAAAAGTCAAATGCATCTTCTGCATATAACAAAGATTGCAGCGTTGGCCTCTACATTCAGGGGCTGGGGAGCAGTGTTGGGGACGGAACCTTGTGCAAGGGTTTAATCCCTGGATTAAATCCTGGGACCTAGTCCTTAACCGCTGGGCTGCCGCTGCCCCAGTTTAGTTTGTTTTTCTGGTTTTCATGACAAAGAAGGACTTGCACGTATTCCATCTTAATGGAGGCGGTTTTCCCAGCAAAAGTAATTCACTGACAGCATTATTCATCATTGATCAGTCTTTATTCTCTAGGAGATACAGTACTAAAATAAACACAAGTTTAAAAAAAAAGTCTTAAAAAAGTAATAAAGCATACATATACTACATATTAATTACTGAACAGTCTACTGTCCAAAAAAGGCACTAAATTCTGAAATAGGAGATACATGATTTAACTAGTTTGCGTTGATACAACAGTATTTTTGTCATAATTGTATAGAATATTTATATATATTTTTTTTATTTTTTTTTTTATATATTCACATATTGAACATGGACAGAGTAACAGGACAATCAAACGCCCTCAAACAGAAACAGCCGATCGCAGTTCGACCCAGTTCGGGCTCTGTTCTGTTCAAGCATGGATGTCATGAAGGGTGGAGTATGATCGCAATACTAAGACGACAAAGTTATAATGAATAAAGGGATTACATGTAGAGAGGTCACTGATGTCAGACTTCAGCTGACGATAAGCAAATGATATATCAAGTCTCCCTTCTGATCACGAGGACAGGACCACAACAGACCCGCATCAAATAAAGTATTTAAGTTGGCTGAACCATTGGCACTTCTTCAGTGACTCATCCCTCTTCTCATCATTCCTTCTTTAAGGACAGATGGACCACGACATTAAAATCCTCCTCTGAGGTCTGCTTGAGACAAGAACATTTAAATCTGGTAGATTCAAAGTCTTTCTTTTTTTCCTTTTAGTGGAACGCACACTGATGGCGATCTCTTGGAGATTGTCAAAGGCCACTTCCTGCTTCCACATCTTGTCTTATTTGTTCAAGCGGTGGGAGGAGATCCCCCACACAGACAGTCCTACAGTCTAACGTGATTAGGTTACATCCGATGTTAAAAGACCGCTTGTTCCTTTGAGCTTTCCTTTCAGTATTTTATATTCCAGGAGAGAAATACCATTTGGAATTAAATTGAAGATTATGCAAAAAAGACAAGAAACACATGCCAAAGCATTTAGCGTAGTCATAATTGACATTTCTGCTTTGCAGAATTCTGCTTTAAGGTTAGAAATTCAATACGTCATCATTTCTCATTTGATTGCTTTCCATAAATAACTGCCTCAAACATTTACAAGCTCGGCAGCAGCTCGCAAGTTAGCTCGTATGCAATTCAATCATTATTAAGGTTAGATCTAAGGAGCTTATCTTCGACCGTGACTGAACGTTTCACATTGAAATTAGCATTTTAAGAGACTGACGAGTTTAAAATAGCAGGCAATGGGTAGTCATTTCTTTAATGGCGCTGCACATGGTTCCTGAAGCACAGCTGAGTCTGATCAACTATCTCTCGCCGAGTGAAAAATAAGCAGAAAGGATAAGAAAAACACACAAATTCTGTGCGGAGTAAGAGGTTACTGAAATTATATATTTTTATATATATATATATATTTTCATCCACTTGGCCCTTCGTGCCTAAAGTGACATTGTGAGAATTTCTACATCTACTTGTGATGATACTTAAAGTGGACAGAATAATATAATAAAAGATCCAACTAAGTATTTATTAAAGTGGTTCACTCCACTGCAGTTCCACATTTCTGTTCATTTAGATTTAAACGGTTACCAATTACAATCATCTTCTGCAGTCAACATGGACCAATATTGATTGGTATGTACCTTAATATCACTTTACCACATTAATGTGGTCGGTGCGTCTTTGTCCATACGACCGCCGAACAGTCCCCTTTGCTGCTACATTCTCCAGTCCTGTGCTGCTTGAGCCATTCGCCCCGAAACTTCACACTTGGTAATGTTCAATACAGCACCCAACTGTAGAATACTATGAGGTTACACGTGGTGCAATTAACAGCATTTGTCCGATTGCTTGTAGAAGAGCCGACCTGACCCTGGTTAGGTGATGCTGAAGCGCACTGGTAAGGCTCATACAATTTCCAGCGAGCAGGCCCAGATCACTTCTGAAGACATACGCGTCCACAGGTAGACAACGTTTAAGAGGTTACCATGGCCACAGGCCAGGAGGTGATGGCAGCAGTGTTCCCCAATCCCGTGTCCATTTATAAGGTGTGGTTGTGTGTGACAACTGATTTCCAGCTTCTCTTTTTCAACTACGATTAGACTGTTTATGTTCCTGTGCCTTTAAAATCTATCTATGTAAATGGCCTCTGTTCCATCTGGCTTCCCTTGTTCTGTGACATTCACACTGAAATCCAGATGCCTCAGAAAAAACCACCCGTCTGTACTTTAGTTTTTCCCACATCGCTGAATGTAGTAACTCCACTGCACAGTCCATGTTACAACATTCCTCATAGCTTCAGCTTGAATGGCCAGTGACTGTAACGATATGATGTCTATTGACTGTGGATTTGGGAGTAACTGGTATATTTTTCATTATTAATATTATATTATGTGGGTCCATTCAGACCGGGAGCAGGACTAGGGAACACTGCCACCACAGAGAGCCATAGGGAACAGCCAGGTACTGCTACAGGTAACAGCGAGACAACGTGTGGTCGTGGGATAATATGAACCACACTAAAGAGAATCAAAAGTAAACTGAGAGACAAAAATTACCTTGCCATCTGTGAAGACGCTCTGTTACAGGAGAAAAAAAAAACAACAATCAGCACTGAATTCATGCTAATAGTTACTTGCCTCCAGTCACTGTAGGCCACGTTTAGTCAAGTTATACCTTTAATCTGCTGTTAAATAGAAGTTTGTCTGATCCTCTGATTTTAGTCATTGAGCATATGTGTTTCACAGATACTTAGGCCTCCGCTTGGTGGGGCACCATATCAATATTATGGTACTGAGGTGGCAGTTGTAGGAAGGAAGTAGGTGGTGAGGGGGGGGTCAAGTGAGACGAACTCTCTAAACCTCTGCTCTACCTTTGGTCAAATCCCCAAACACAATCATAACACAGCATTTCCACTCTGATCTCCCTTCTGAAACACAAAGTGTGTCACTCAGCACTTGTCGCAGGCTCTCCACCCCCACCCTTACCCCATCTCCCCCTTTGGCAGATACAGTGTATATGTGTGTAGAGTTACTGTGTTAATTCTTAGGCCAGGTAAGAATTATTCAAAACTATTTTTCTGGATAAAACACTGTGGTTCTGCATGTTAAAGTCTCCATTACAGTCAGCATACAAGCACAAAGCAACAAGAAATTCTTGTTTTCTGCAAGCTGGCTGGGTTTGCCTTCACCTCTCCTCGATACAGCTCCAGCCTGCGTTTGTTTAATTGCACCACCAGAACACCTGGTTTATCATAATGAAAAGTTGAACTGAATGAAGTCATGAAATTAGCAGAGGTATTAGACAGTACCTACAAATAATGAGCTGCCGCGGGTGGGTGCCTTGGAGATGGTTAACACACTAACCAGCAAAAAATTGCAAGGAATTAAATAAACATTTATTTTTCATTTGTTTTTCAGTTCAAATAAACTCTTAGTGCCCAGATATACAGCTTTTACTAGAGTTTTCTCAGATGGCCTAAGAATTTTGCACAGTTCGGTGTCTGTGTAAGTGTGTGTGTGTGTGTGTGTGTTTGAAGGGGTCCTCAGTCGTCGTCGAGCACCTCTGCCTTGATATTGTTGCTGCCCCTGCCTTGCTGGGCCAGTGCCAGGATGGTGTGATTGACCGCTGCCATCTCCACAGCCAGGGTGATGGGGTCCTGGTGCTCACTGGGGCCCGTGCTGTCATCCTGGTGGGAGGGAGACCAGGAGACAGCGGTCAGTCTGGAACCCTCCGCCTGCTGCCCCGCCCCACTGCCCTGACGGCCTGGCCCTGCCCCCCTGGGAGCCCCTGCCCTGCCTGGGCTCAGACCCAAGCCCGGCCAGGCTGCCAACCAGCCGGGAAGCAGAGTGGGCACCTACAACCGCAAGAATGGCCTTTTAGATCACTTCATTCAGAAATGTAATCTGCGGTCAGGCTTGGCTCTCTCGTGTGCAGAGATAGCAAACAAAAAAGCAATGATAATTTTCCTAACTCATACCAGGGGAGTGCTGTTGCAGCCCACAAAGTTTGCTACAGTACAGTGCAAAAGCCTTAGGCCAGCAAAGAAAACTAACTCTGGGTATTGTGCCTTGCAAAAATATACATTTATAGATTCAATTATACATACAGGGCTCTAAAAACTGTTAACACTATGCTTCAAGATAAAGGAAACTCGATGTAAATATACTGTATTACTGTTTTCAAAGCAAACTAATGTTTACTTCTGATAAACAGTTTTCAAAATGGCTTTCTCATCTGGCCCAAGACTTGCATTTGTACAGTCCATTACTAATATAGTTGGACAGAAGGCACTTTTTCTTGGTAAATAACAATTATTCATGCATGTCTCGATTCATTCTGAGGGTAACTGATAAAGAGCACATTATCAAGCAAACCAAGTAGGGATTTATAAACGTGTAATAAACTGTGCATTACAGTTCTTAGTTCATCATGCAGTTAGGGGGACTCCAAGTGCAGGTGTCATATCTATCATCAGTATGAATGAACTGAGTGTAATACCTTCACATGCAGTGGCAAACGTGAGTGAAGCCTTCATGTTGTTAACTGATTGCCTTGCCTGTGTTTCCAGCTCTAAGTATGTCCTGCATACCTGAATGGGGGAGGACAGGTCCCCTCTGCTGAAACCAAAGCCTCTGGCCACTGCTCTCTTTTTTAAAAAACGAAAAGATGAAATCACAGCTCTACAATCGTTTCAATCTGCAATCATTCCTGTTCCACAAGTCTTCTCTGATCAGTGTCAAAATTAAGGATCCTGGACTGATTGTTGCAGCAGACAGGAATGTTTATAAAATAGTGGGAATAACTGTTAAAGGTGTAATAATTGCAGTCCTTACCGGCCCTAACCCCTGCTCAGCTGCCGGCTCGCTGTACTCGTTGCCATCAATCTCATCGCTGTTGGACTGTCCCCCTGGGCTCTGTACATCGATCCCATGGCTCTCCAGGATTGCTGCTTCTTCGAAAAAACACACACCTCGCCATAACATATCTGAAGTCACGGCAGATTAGAATGCTGCACAGTCACAGTGCCTGAAAAACACTTATTTTGTTTATGCCTAACAAAGCCGAACAAACTGCAAATGATTTTGATCCTCCAAAGTAATAGTTTCAAAGACTCCTGCTGTGCAATATAAAGCAAGTCCTGTCCCCAAAGGGCTTCAACATTACCTATGTTGGCTCTTCTCTTTATCTCCTTCCTCCGATTAGCAAACCAGTTGTACACTTTTAAAGACGTGACCCGCTCTAGATCAGAAAGCTTCTTTCCTAAAAAGCAACACACACTTCACTAGAAATCTACTGTATGATGGTCAGTTCAACCAGCCCACACTTGCATGAAGACCTGTTTAGTAATTACAGCGCAGTCTTACCTGGCTTTTGTATTACTGCGTTGCATGCATTGGCTATTTCCTCCCTTTTAGCCTCGTCAGGGTATTGATTCTCATTAAAGTAGCTGAAAAAAGCAAAGACATAAACCAGGCCTAGTTAGTGTGCCAATGCAGGCTTAATGTAGGCAATCTTACAGGTCAAAACACAGCACAGGGACAGATCTGAGTTGTTCCTGCTCTCACTGTCATCTAAACTTATACGATCAATACGTGATGAAAATGGCATAAAGTATATCCTTGTGTCATTCAGTCCTGTGCGCTCATTTCTTTATATATATTCTTTATATTTCTTTCACTTTATAGTTTGGCAGGGCATCACCTTGTTGGAACAAAAACACTATTTTACTCCTGCCAAACTGTCTCATCGTCATTATTATTTAATGTACACCAATCAGCCACAACATTAAAGCCACTAACAGGTGTTATCAGTCATTATCAGTCCTAAGCAGTGGGTGTACATGGAGATGACTAAATATGAGGCAGAGCAGTAGGAGCGCCCATGTTGACCCCTGTCATCCTCCGAAAGTGACTACAGTGGGCACCAAAAAGGGGGCTTGGCCTAAGGAGTCATGTTTTATTGAACAATGTATGGGCAGGTGGGTTTTTTCCCTGGAGAAGAGAGCACCAAGATGCGCAATGGGTAAAAAGGCAAACAAGTGGTGCCCTTGTGATATTCTGGTGCTCTCTTCACCGGGTTCTGCTGTAAACTTTGGCTCCTGGCCTAAACTTTGTTGCAAACAACATATTCGTGCCATGGCAACATTATACTCTACTCTACTCTACTATACCGTAATGGCAGCGGCCTCTTTCAGCTGGATAATGCTCCCTGCTACACTGCAAAAATTATTCAGCAATGGTCGGAGGAACATTAAACAGATATTAGTGTTGTCTTGACCTCCAGCAGATGGAAGTACTTTGAGGGGCTGATGAATGAAGAGAATGAGAGAGGGAGAAGATTGGATGATTGGAGGATCGTGAACCAGGGAGTGCAATAAGCAAGATGGAAGTAAGGTCAGCGATGAAGAGGATGAAGAATGGAAAGGTTGTTGGTCCGGATGACATAACAGTGGAAGCATGGAGGTGTTTAGGGGAGATGGCAGTTGAGTTTCTGACCAGATTGTTTAACACATTCTTGGAAAGTGAGAAGATGCCTGAGGAGTGGAGACGAAGTGTGCTGGTACCGATTTTCAAGAATAAGGCTGATGCACAGAGCTGTAGTAACTATAGAGGGATAAAGTTGTTCAGCCCCAGCATGAAGTTATGGGAAAGAGTCGTGGAAGCTAGGTTAAGAAAAGAGATGAGGATTAGTGAACAGCTGTATGGTTTCATGTCGAGAAAGAACATCACAGATGTTCAATGTTTGCTCTCAGGGTGTTGATGGAGAAGTGCAGAGAAGTTGCATTGTGCCTTTGCGGACTTGGAGAAAGCATGTGAGGAGTTGTGGTTTTGTATGAGGTAGAAAGGTGTTGCAGAGAAGTATGTGAGAGTAGTTCAGGATGTGTATGAGGGCAGCGTGACAGTGGTGAGATATATAGTAGAGCCATTGTTTGCAATAGTAATGGACAGGTTGACGGACAAGGTTAGACAGGAGTCTCTGTGGACGATGATGTTTGCTGATGATATTGTGATCTGCAGTGAGAGGAGGGAGCAGCTTGAGGAGAACCTGGAAAGATGGATATATGCTCTAGAGAGGAGAGGAATGAAAGTGAGTAGGACAAATACAGAATACATGAGTGTGAATGAAAGGGAGGAAAGTGGAGTGGTTAGGATGCAGAGGGTGGAGGTAACAAAGGTGGAGGAATTGAAATACCTGGGATCAACAGTCTAACAGCGAGTGTGGAAGAGAGGTGAAGAAGAGAGTGCAGGCAGGTTGGAATGGGTGGAGAAGAGTGGCTGCAGTCATTTGTGACAGACGCGTACCAGCAAGAGTAAAAGGGAAGGTTTACAGGACAGCAGTATGTTGTAGGGGGTTGGAGACAAAGTTAGAGAAGCAAGGTTGCGTTGGTTTGGACATGTCCAGAGGAGAGATGAGGATTATATTGGAAGGAGGATGTTGAAGATGGAGCTGCCTGGCAAGAGGAAAAGAGGAATACCAAAGAGGAGGTGAATGGACGTGGTGAGAGAGGACATGCAGGTGGTCGGTTTGAAGGAGGAAGATGCAGAGGACAGGAAGAAATGGAAACGGAAACCCACATCTGTGTTTATTTTCTCTACTTTAAGCAGTTTCTGTGGTTTTGCCGCATTGCTTGCTGTGCTGAAACGAGTTATTGAAGAAAGGTGTCACAGACATCGATTAAGAAGGTCCTCAGTCTTTCAGCATTAAGAGCATCCTGTCAGTCAGCATTTGCAGCTCCTGTGCCCTGTTGACTTTTTCTTTTACGGAAAGTGCCTCTAGCGTACCTGGCACCACACCCGTTTACCCCACTATAGTATCATCCAATAACTGAAGAGCAAAGATAGTGCATAGTACAGTGCATAGTAAAGTATACAGTATTTAATATTAATGCCACAATTGTATATATCTGAAAGGCAGATGAAACCTTGTTCATCATGCTCCTCTTAGGTGACAGAAACTGACTGCGGTCAAATGCTGTTTTAAGCAACTGTCTAGTTCACCTACATGGATGTCTATGCTCTGGCTATGACTTTCCAGGCCTGTAACTTAAGAGACGATTTCCCTGCAAACACAACTGGCTTCAGGTACAACTATCAAGAGGCCTTGATTATAAACTCTTTGGTGTTATACTGAAAAAATGGAGTGAAAAACAGACTGCCTTTTAGTGATGTATAACCTGTCCATACATTTGTACTGTTTCAGCTACCGATGCATTTTAACTAACACGGCAAAGCTGCATACCAGCTGAATAATTGAGAATATGGACATGAATCCCCAAACTGTGCAGCTCTCTCTTACCTCTCCATCACAGCGAGGCACTCTTTCCTCCAGGTGAAGCGGCTGCCACGGCGCAGACGGAAGCTCCCTGGGCTGCAGCTGATGGGGGGAGCCGTTTGATGCCACTCCACAATGTCTTCCAGGGGCACTGGAGCAGGCCGCATTGCCAGAGTAGCACCTGGAAACAAAAGCAACAATACATCAGCATGTCCTGAGCATGGCACTTATTTAGTGTTGAATTTAGAGTTTATTTGCTCTAATTATTTATTTGCATTTACTCCATGCTGACTTCTCTTACAAAGAAACAGATGATGTCTGGATTGGGCGCTCCAGAACATTTCACATCTCATCCCTAATCGATAAATTGACAAAGGATCTTCCATGTGATTAGGGCAGCGGTGGCTTAGTGGTTTGGGACTAGGCCCAAGGATCGGAGGTACGTGAGTTCGAATCCCAGACCAGTAGGTTGCTCTGAGGTACCCTTGAGCAAGGTATGGTCCCCATCACTGCTCACTGTTTTAAAATCCCCTCTTAGTGGAGAAATACTTGCTGGGTAATAACATTAATATGTAATTACAAATAATAATACTACCTATACCTTTTTCAGATTTAACATTGCCATTATCAGTGTTACATATAAACACAGTGACACTAATGTAGATTAACGGATCATTTTGGACAGTAAATAAAGTTATTATATTTAGTCATATTAGCCCTTAGTTTCCATCAGCTTCACAATAAAAAATAAAAAATAAAAAATCAGATTCACTTTCTCAACTGAAACTTTATTCATTATTGACAGGAAGACGAGGTCCAGGACTAGGCTTAATCCTCGCTGGGAAACTGACCCCTTATGTTTTACTGAAGGACAGTGGGTTTATTGATGAGGGTGGATCTGGGCTTTACCTGGTGTGGTCTTCTCCAGCTGGTACCAGCGGTAGAAAGCTCTCTTCTTCTGCTCGCTCAGGTCTGAACCCTGCTGCAGGAGCCAGTGTGAAATTCGACTTTGGCTGATACCTTAAAGACACACAAGGGGTTAAACAGACGTGTCCTTATGACAGGTCCTGACCCAAGCACCTAGAACTAACTGCAGTTCATTTATATACTTGTTTATATGTCTCGTATATTGATCATGTACTAAGTGTCTGGTATCTGCTGCACAGCAAGGCTGCCACATTTACTAGAATACTGTTTGCATGCTGCCCATTTGTATGCTCTTCAGTGCACCAGTATCTAAAAAAGCTTTGTTACAGCCAAACACAGGATAGCACAAGTAACAAGAAACTGTCTTTTCTTCAGGGAGATAATAATAGATCTCTGAAGTTATGCGTCATTCCTTAGTTGGCTTCATGCCCATATTAGGAACTCCTGCTCTAAACAGATTTTCTCTTTGAAAAAAGTGATTGTCGTTTTTCCAAATTGCTTCCTGTGATAAACACAAGTGTTCCAAGCATATGTTCGTCCTTTGTACGTATTGCCTTCCCCCCCACCCCCCCACTACAGCCTCTCAACTACCAGTCTGTTTAGAAGTCAAAATATGAATTAATACCACATACAGGCTACAACCAAGCCAACACTCAAAACTGATAACTTCCAATATGTGACAAAGCTTGCTGGGTATTTTGGTGGTGTTGGCCATCAACATCATCACGACAGATCAATGTACGGAAGTTTTAGCTCGCATGTATCATTATTTGTACTTTGGCTACATAACAGCTGTAAATACAGGATTGGGCACTATTGGGATTGCATGTAATTAATCGTCACATATGTCTATATTGTTCAATGATGAGTGCAATCATTTCAGATAGACTGCAAAATATTACAACTAGGTGTAAAATCTGCATTATTATTTGTAAGAGAAAGCTCTTTATACCTTGAATATACCTATACCTGAATAAATATAATACAGCCCAAGGGTCTTTAAATGAAAGAAATAATACAAAAATGCTGAAAGAACGAAGATAAAAAAATGAAAATGCTAAAATAATGCTAAAAATAATTAATATAACAGTAGAAAACTAAAAGTTACAATAAAAAAGCATAATTTTTAAAGATAAAAAGCCACATAAAAGAAGAAGTGTATTACTTTTGTTCCACTACGAAAAAAAACCGACTCATCAGACAAAGAGAACGACGGAGGATGGTGACAATGAAACCATTGGTTACTCAATTATAAAAGAATAATAGTCGATTGATGAGTTGACAGAAATGGTCGATAGTTGCAGTTGTAGTACACTAAAAAACTCTGCAGTACTCACCTGTAACTTGGGCAACTACAGCCTGTGAAATCCGCCGGCTCCCTAAGAAGGCCTTGATTTCCTCCTTAATTATGTTACTGTCCTTTCTGAAGACAGAAAAAGAGAGATATGGAAAAGGTGATGAAAAAGTGTAAATTGCCTCAGGCATGTCCAGAATGTCCCCTAGCATGCCCACTGACCTCATCAGCTCTTCCACCTTATCATCAATGTCCATCTCCTCCTCGGCGGGCTCAAAGCCGAAAGGCCGCACGGGGGCAGTGCTGACAGGGTACTGGGGTGGGGACAGCGTTCCATTGCTTATAGGCACTAGGCTGTCCCGTCCGTTCTGAGCTGGCGGTGCCATCACAGGCATTGGCATGGTCACTGTGGGGGGTGGGGAGGTGTCATAATTGTTAGACAGAGGGGACAGGGCGTTGCCATGGAATGCAGTTTGCGTGCCCACAGAGGAGGTGGAGGACGAGGCGAGAGCATGGCTAGAGGTACTGGAACTGGTGTGATTGTTACTGGACTGGGCTGGGGCTCCACCAAGCCCAGCCTCTTCTACTCCTCCACCTCCCTCGTAGGAGTGGCGGTGGCTGAACTTCTGAACATGCTCGCGCTCCAGCCGCTCTAAGGTGTCCAATGCGTGCAGGATCTCCCGCTTGGTCATGCCACTCCTGCGTAGTCGCTGCAGCAGATCGATCTGCTCGATGGTGAACCGAGGCTCCTCCGTGTAATGAGACATTCTGCTCAAAACAGAGAAAGTTCAATCATTTGCCAAGTGCTACCCTCCCGAATTTCACTTTTATTGGGAGAGAGTTGCATAATGTTAATTTTTTCTAGGGATCCTGTGGATCCGAGGGATCTCTGAATTGTTGAGCCAACACAAGTATATTTTGATCATTCTAGATGTAAAGTTTGAGTGATGGAGAGATAGAAAACCTAAGAGGGATGTTGTCTTTTTCCTTTAAAAAAATGGTCCCACCCATTGTAAATCCAAATGGTTCGGATGATTCAACATCCTAATTATGTTGATAGTTAATCTAATATGCAGCAACGGGCAGCTGAGCATTCATTCTTAAACCCCCTTGACTTACACTCATGAGAACACTCCCGTTCTCTGTTTATTTCTACTGCAGAACATTTGAAGCCTGATGTCAGATGAGTAATACCGCAAGAGAGCTCCTCATTTAGAGTTAAATTAAAGTTAAGAAGCAGGTCTGTCGTCAGAGCCAGCCAAACTAGCGAGGAATGATACGACCTTTACAAGCAAACACATGCACCAAACTAGGGCTAAAATTATTTGCTGTTAAATGTCAGTACTGTTTTTTTAGTCACTCTTGGCGCAATGGCAATCACCGCAGCTTTTATCCCGCAATCACTGCAGTGAAGTATGGAGCATTTCTGAGGTGAGGGAATGGATAATACATGCATTACTACAAGATTTTAAATAGCCTTTATACGGCACAGACAGAGAGCTGAGACTGCAAAGAGGAGGGAGGACGTTAACTTGATGGAAAACTGCCAAGAAAAATTTCCATCCAAGATAGCCAAGCTACTTTTAACAAAGCAGCCAGTGGATGAGTCACTCAGAACAGGAGTTTTATCTGAAAATAATTCTTTTACTGCTGAGCTCGGCCTTCACACATGCAAACGCACCAACACACACACACACACACACACACACACACACAGTTCTACACAGACTGAAAATAGCAATAAAGAGGCAGACAGAGATCTGGAACAAGCATGCACATGCACATTCCCTTGCACACTTTTACAGTCCTGCCTTGAGTGCAAATATCTGTTCCATATGGAACATATAAGTCATATTATATTTTGTGCCTTCACTTCCCTGACAGGAACTGCTGAATGTGCTTTAGTCTTTTCATGAGCAGCTGAGTTTTACTAACAGAGACCAGACGGTAAAGGATTATCCCGTCAGCTCCAACATTTACAGGTTAAGTTTTTGATCTTTCAGTTTAGTTCGTAAAGGCACACTATAGGCCTAAAAGAAATGGTTCTTTTTTGGACATTATAGATCTCACCATTTCCATACAGCATGGAATATTAAAAGCCTGTACAGTAAATACATCCCCAAGTCTCTTGAGATGTCGTGCTCTCTAACCGTATTTCGTTTGAAAACCATCGAAAAGCAATATTAATCATCTGGGCGCATTCTATCAGAGTAAAGCAGGGGCTCTGCATGCACCCTGTTCTCAAGTACTATAGAAAATAAGGGGATTGTGTGGCAATCATTCAAAATGTTATATTTGAGACAACCAATCTGTATAATTGAGGCACATTCAAGACATGGCGTCTCTAGACCAGACTTAATGGGAAGTGTGCAGTAAAATGTGCCCTGCCTCACTATAATCAACGAAAAAGCACAAAATACACCACGTTTCCCGTAGCTGCCCATCTCTCTTTAGAACACTTTTACTGGAAGGTCCCAACTGCATTATCGTTAAAAACATGACAAGGCCTGAGCTTAGACACATGGAGACAATGTGGAAATTGCTTTCATGTAAGACTAAGGCAGCCAGCATCGTGATTTTACAGCGTCGTGTACGAGTTGATGTAGATGCATTTAGCCTAAGCTTTGTCTATTCTCAGACACCAGTGCAGCCGGTCAGTTTTCTGGTTAAAATATCTGCTCAGCAGAAAACATCTCGAAGGATTTCTGCTCACTCAAGCACCTCATCTCTAAAAAGAGGTGTCTGGAATCACTGGGAGCCATTGCACATTGCAACTTGGCAAAAATAATAATAAACCTAAAGAATTCAGGTCTGAAGTGTGTGTCGTTTTCGATTCGAGTTTTCGAGGTGTAAAGGGGTTTATTTCTGGTGGAGATGTCACTCCCAGTGTAAGCAACACCAGTGACAGTCTAACCATCTTTGACAGCATGAAGTGAAAAAGTCAGAATAATGACATTTTTAGAACTCAATCTTAAAGTTAAACAGTCCGTTCTAATTTCTACCGGTTTTAATAATTAACATTTATTATTATTATTATCATTATTATTATAATATTATAATATATATTATTATAATAGACAAGTAATTACTGCTCTAAATGACATGATACCTTAGGACAACTACATCAGTAATTAAAATGAACCATTAAAAGATAACCAGAAATTCTAATTTACATATCTCTCCACGGAGCCCCAGTATAGGTGATCAGTTAAGACATGTTTTGTGTGCTTCTTTGATTTTGCAAAAGAGCTATAAAGGCTATAAAGGTAGCTTAAAAGTAATTGAAGTCTAGATTTCTATTTTATTACACGAGACAGATAAAGATTACATTATTATGAAAAACGAATGTCAGACACTGTTTTCTGAAATCAAAGGTACTGATACACAGTGAAGCCCTACTTCGATGCAGTAACATCCTATACATTACTAGAAAGGCTTTGATGTTGGATCTATGTCACACTCCATGTTGCAACATTGCTGTGAAGGTTGGACTGCATGCAGCCAAAGAAACATTAATGAATTCCAGTTCTGATGTCGCGGAGGATTAGTTTCAGTCTAGAAATGTTCCTCTAACTCATCTCAGAGATACTGGTTTGAGCTTCACCACTATAGAGAACACAGCGTGACCAAAGCCAGGGGCTTCAAATGCCTCAAACTGACCCTCAGCATCAGGCATGTGCGTCTGCACACCATTTCTCTGGCAATGATCTAGAGAATGATCATACGAGCTGGTTTTGCCCAGCTGAACACCTCGAGCAGTTATAACTGCACCCCAAATGAAGTTGCTAATTAGGACTGTATGGACAGTTTGACACATTAGTGTAGAATGACTACTTTTTAGAGTACTGAGAGTACTGAGTACATTTTTTTGGTCTACTCTTAGTTTATAGACATGGTTTAAACCCTACACAAACAAATCTGCTTGTAGTTCCTCTTTCACTCTGCTCATGGTCAAAGTTTTTAACCGCCAGGACAGAAGTTACTCTTATAAAGTTTAGAAATCAGCGAGAGCAGGGTGGCTGCAGCCAGCACACATAAAGCCTGGAGTTTGATCAAAGCTGGTATTTCTTGGCTTCGGATCCCAAACTGCAGCATGCAGTGAAGTGATGAGGGGATGGAGGGGGTCAAGGCTTTTGGCCCCAGAGCTCAATGTTCAGGTGTGCACACCTACAGCAGCTGCAGCATCCCAACAGCACAAACAGCTTTCTGCAAGTAAAACAGTGGCATCTGCAACTGAATCAGCCTGCAAATACTGGAATATGGCAATCTCTTGCAGGCTGAGCTGAGGTGTCTGTCTTCTTGTGTATGATCTTATCTGATTCATGTTTTAGTGCATCCAAATCAGCCCTGCACCGGGGCACAGACTCGCGTGCACAGATGGATTTCTTTTCTCCTTGGCTTGTTTTTATAGCAGGGACTGCAGTGATAATGCACTCACTCACTCACTCTCTCTCTCTCTCTCTCTCTCTCTCTCTCTCTGTCTCTCTCTCTCTCTCTCTCACACACACACACACACACACACACTGGTCTGAAATGTGCTGCTGGTGCAGACTTACCTTCTTCTGGAAGTGTTGGGCCTCCGTCCGCCACAACATTTAAATGAAGTGAGAAGATTTCGCTCCTACTGAGAGTAGCGCCCCGTTTCCAAACACGCAGCGGACATGTTCAGAAACCCGCCGGCCCGGCTCGCTCGCCCTCCTCAATCACACCGCATTTTTCCAGCAGAAAAAGGGCTCGCCTTTGTGCGACTGACAGAAGCCATGTCGATAGGAGCAGTCGGCCATGCGCGGCATCATGGGAGTTGTAGTTCCCGCCACGGCTGCCCAGCGTGGAAGCGCGCGGAGCCCCGGAGCACAGAGAACTACAAATCCAGCGGGAAGATGTCCCACCGTCATCATCTGTTTGCAAAGACTGTACTGCAGGGGGAAAAAAGAAAAAGCTGGACAAGTCTCCTCGAGCTATCAGAGAATAAAATTATCTTTTCAAAATTTCGCATTGACTTTTTTTCTGACCTGATTATAAAGTGTTAGGGGTGCTTAAGGGGGATGAAGTTGAATAGTTCACAGCAGACGACTCAGCATTGATGTAAGACGTGCAAATGAGTTTTCTATTCATGACTACCGCAGATGAAGGAATCAAGCCAGACTGAAAAGCTAATAAGGGAAATTAATAAATAGTAATGACATAGTTTTTATTTTGTGCGAGAACCTGCGAGCAGTACCTTCTACCTGAGAACACAGGTGTGTCCAGTGCCCATCAGCCTGAGGTCCCTGGAGCTCCAAATTTAGAGGAGGGAGAAATGTTTTTGTTTTTTTTTTTTAAGTGTACCATTAATGACTTCCTGTTTGTTTTTAAAGTATGAAACTGATGTTTTCATGTTTCTTGTTCCACTTCATCCCACCCTGTTGTGACAGTGAGACATCTGGACCGTTGTTGTTCTTCTTTTCCAAACAGCAGGGTTTTATTTTAGACCAAAAGTTTCCCAAAATAGATGAAAAGCAGCAAACTACAGTTCCTGTGCTGGCAGATGCTGGGAGTACTAATTATGCTCTTCAGTTTTCAGGGAACAGATCTGAGTGTTTCCTTGTTTATTTATTTATTTACACTACTTTTACTTCACACTTCTGTACAAACACTGACTAGACTGCTTTAAACTCACCTCTGAACAGCTGTATGGAGGCACAGCTGCTGCTGCAGTGGCGCCCTCTAGCGTCCACTGATTTTCCTCACTGCAGAAAGAGAGGGCAGATGGTTGAAGTTTCAGCAATCAGGTTCTTCATGGTAAATGACAGAAATGGATGAGTGATTCAAAAAGCAGGTGCAAAATAGTAGAACTATCCATCCATCCATCCATGATCTGAGTACCTTATCCTAACCAGGGTTGGTGCCTAACCCAGCGCTCAAAGTTCAAAAAGCAAAGATACAACACCTTGGACAGGTCACCAGTCCATCACAGACACGCAGCCATGAACACTCAGTCACAGTCACATCTAGGGGCAATCAAGCAGTGTAGTCACAGAGACTGCATTATCATACATGTAAAAAAGGGAGGAAGGTCACATCTGTCTCACTCAACTACTCATAATGAAGATAAAGATGCAGTGAACAGAGGCAACATCTTATTTTTCCAAACTGATACTGGAACCTTGAGTCAATACAAGCAGTGATCTAAAAAATTGCTTAAAATGAAATACTTTTAACAACACCACTTTAGAACATCTCAAAATAAACCCCCAATCACGCCCAATCAAAGCATCTATTTGAAAGTGACAGTTCTGAAAGTGAAAGTGACTATTCTTGTGATTGTGAGTACACAGCATGGCACACAGTGTACCACAATGAAATTACACCTCTGCATTTTACCCATACACTCACACGTGCAGCAGGGGGCAGCTATTGGAAGCGCCCAGGGAGCAGTGACAGGGGTGGTACCTTGCTCAAGGCTACCTCAGGGCAACCTACTGGTACTGGGATCCGAACCCATGACCTTCTGACCACGGGGCAAACTCCATAGCCTCTAGCTAACCGCTGCCCCTTTATTTCTCAGTAAAAATGAAAAAAAAAAAAAAAAAATTTCCCATTAATACCGAATCCATCCTTTTTTCTGTTGATATCAGTTTAAACCTGAAACATAATCCCCAGTATTAAGCCATTGTTTAGAAAGTAAAATAGTTCTGATATGTAATAAATATTCACTAAAGTTTCAAAATCTATTTAAGTCAGATTTACCATAAGCCATTCCTGTCAGCAACCACCTATCATGCTGTGAAGAGCTGAGAGCCACTACTTGAATGAGTAAAAGGCTTGTTTCCCTCTTCTTTGTCTTCGCCAAACAGCAGATGGCTGAATAGCCCAAATGAAAGTGATTTGCAGTCTAGTCATGTTTAGCTGTGAGTCCTGGTGACTTTTCATTTCTGAAGCTCATTTATCAACATTTATGACAATCTGGCTTCAGATCAACCTGGAAATCCATGGAAAAAGGTAATGCAATAACATCACTGTAGCCACAGAGGGCATTATCTCATCACAGACATGAGCAAGCAAAGATGTAATGTACTGCACTATTAGACATGCAGTTTCATAAAGGGGAGATTGTCTATTTATACAGATCAGCCATGTCAGCAAAACACCCTGCCTAACAATGTGAAACCACCAAAACAGTTGATGCATGGTTTCTGCAAGACCTAGCTGCTTAAACCAGGTGTGCTGTGATATCCGCACTAAGAAAGTAGCAGATCCTTTTAGTCCAGGACGTTGCAAGGGGGCCTCTATGAGCTGGATCAATCTGTGAAAGAGAAAGTGACTACCCTTGTCATTGTGAAACACAGCACAGCACAACACAACGAAATTCAACCTCTGCATTTCACCCATACACACACGCGCAGCAGGGGGCAGCTATTGAAAGCGCCCGGGGAGCAGTGACGGGGATGGTACCTTGCTCAAGGGTACCTTAGGGCAAACTACTGGTGAGGGAATCGAACCCACAATCTTCTGATCTGGGGCAACTCTAGGCCACTGCTGCCCCTAAAGGATGTGCAGCACATCCTACAGATGCTTGGTCAGACTAAGTCTTGGGAATTTGGCCGGGGACATTAGGGATATCATTAGCATTAGGGGTATTCATAGTCTATATTCATAGACATTAAACCCATAATTCATCAGACCAGGCCACCCTCTTCCTTTGCTTCCTGGTCCAGTTCTGATGCTCACATGTCAGTGCAGGGGTCAGTTTAGGTACTGCGAAAACTTCTCGAACATGTTCAGCATGGATCTTGTTTTATTTTTCAGTTTGTGCTATTGTAGCTATCAAATTCACAAATGGTCTAATTACCTACTGTCTAATAAATCAGCTGGTAGATGCCAGTGTAATGACATAATCAATGTTATTGACTTCACATTTTTGTGGTGGATATTGTGCTTAAATATTATCATCAATTAAATTAAAATGTCTTAAAACGCAACACTTGAGGAATCGATTGCACAAGACTACTGCCGGTGTGCTGTGGTATCAGGGACCAAAAGTCCTGTTAGTTGTGATTTGGGGACTCCATGAATCAAACTTTATTGGATTGTGATCTGGGCAATTTGGAGACCAAGTTAGCACCTTGAACTCATTCTCATTTCCCCAAACCTTTCCTACAATATTTCTGCAATGTGGTAGGGCAGAAAAAGGCCCCCGCTATTAGGAATACCATTGACATGTCCCACTTCTGGACAGATGCCATTGTAACAAGATAAAGTTAAAGTTGTTGGCTCTCATTTTCAGCCCAGTGTCTGCACCTGACCTGTTTCACAGGATTGCTTTTTGTATGTTATGCCACACAGTGCCCAATGTATGAATCATTCAAGCATACAAAAGCCAATCTTTAGCCATCTTATGGTATGAAGCAGTTTAGAAGAAGGTGATCGTGATGCTGTGATTAGTTTGCTGGTGAAACTGAACGCTGGGTGGTTGGATCCCCTTCATCTTGGCTCCTTGCATTGTTAGACACTTTATAACCTGTTGGAGTAAAACATTTGATACCATTTCTTTAATTTAATCTACTCAATGTGCTAAAACAGTTTGACAGACAGAAATAGTATTTTTGCATGAAGACATGAAGGTTCAAAGCTGTACTGTAACTGTAACTGCACTCTACTGTATTACATACGGTACGGACATGGGTATGTCTATATCACTATGTACTTTATGGAAATTTTCAATTTTATGAATTATTTATAGTTTTAGTGGATTGAATATATTTAAGCTAATGATTCCCAAGAAAAAGATAAAAAATGATGGGTGACTTGAGGCTCAGACATATATTCTGATTTATGCTGAATAGCATTAAGTGCAAAGATGATATTCTTTAATGCTTTTCTGACTCCATGCACACTGACATTAATAACTGCCATAATAACCTACTAAAAAGATTCAGAAAATAGCGCATGTATTATTTCTGGCCCATAAAAATGGATAATAATAATGGACAGATTCTTTTCAAGAGTGTGTTGCAGGCCGTTTAAGGAAACAGGCGAAATGAGAACAGATTTGTACTGCATTTCCAAGTAAAACTGGCAAAATAGACTTTAATTCGTCATGCGTTGCAACTACACAGATAACTTCTCCCAATATACAAAGTGGTGAAAAATAATCTTTGTTTTTTGATGTCCTGCATCGCACACATCCAGTTTCAAACAAGTTGCAGATCCATTTAACACCGCACCTCGCTTATTTCTTTACTGCCGTGTCTGATCAGCAAATGAAGCACCAGACTGTCTAAACCTCAAAAGAAAGCCAACAGACCTTCAGCAGTCTTTAGATGATACATGACTATTTTTGTAAAACAAATGTAATGAAAAGGGTTCAATAGTATTTTTCAGTTATTTTCCTTTTTTTCATCTAAAGGAACGTTGATAAAATTGAAATTGCATCATATGAGTGCTTGCATGATTCCCAAGATCATTTACCTTTTCTGAAGATTTTGTACAACTTCAAAACAATGGCAGATGGCATCAAAGGAGATGAAAATACATGAGAAGTAATTATTAAAGACAGCAACTCTAAGATGCTCTATAGGCTGATTGCTGTGGGATTAAGCTTACCTCTCTCATTTCACTCCTTAAAAAGAAACACCACAGCTTTCCTTATATCATGAAAGCAGACTAAATCTCTTCAGTAGCATAGAAGAACAAAGAAACACTCTTTCCTCCAGTCGTTATGAAAGCACTGCTCTGAACTGAACCCAAATATAAATGCTGTAAATGGAAAAAAGATCTGCAAATAATGTGATGGAGCTAAATATAAAGCATCTAGACCTGCGTACAACTTTAAACCACACCTGAGCTTGTGTAATGCTTTTTACACGCATTCAGAGCAGCAATGGAAGGTCTTTCAGCTACAGTACTGCACAGGTACACAAATGAAACGCAGAGAACACACTAACTGCCCCAGAACAGTAATATCTGTTGTATGGACAGTACAATATGGCCTCAAGGTTTTTCTTGTGCAGTCATTTTTTCATTTGGTCAGACTTATCTGTCCACACTGGTTTCAGCCAGTCTGTTATTCATGATGCCTAAAGCTCCGACTCCACCAGAGAATTCATTGTGCCGGTTAGCAGAGCCAGATGGTCGTGGATGGCCATTGGCCGCCTCGGACAGCTGCTTCTGCATGATGGCCAAGTTGACTTTGTTGGCAGCCAAGAAGTCTCTCATGGAGATCATCTCCCCAGACAACCTGCGCCCATCCGTTTCGCTCTCGTTCACAGCGTCCGTGTCTATGGAGATGTTGCGGACCCGTGTCCGGAAGTGCCCGGGCACCACTGCATTTCTGGATGGCCTCAAAGACCTTCCTGGACAGTGGCGGCACGGTATCTCCAGCTTCTTCAGGAGCCAGTTGAGAACTTGTTTGATGACGATGGAGATGACATTGAAGAGCGAGTAAATGCAGCAGGCCCCCAGCAAGATGAAAAAGAAATTTCCCAAGCTGTAGAGGGTCTGGCTGTGGTAGTTGGTGCGCTGACCACTGACCATGTCCCCAAAGCCAATGGTGCTGAATGCTACAAAGCAGAAATACAAAGAATCCAAGTATCCCCATCCCTCCATAGAGGAGTACATGGCTGAGGCACAGCAGGATATGATTATGGCTGCCACACAAAGGATCAGCATCACACAGTAGACGGAGGGCTTCCAGCCTGCTAAACTGTCTTCCCCACGCTGCCTCATGCCTCCTGGGCCCTGCCCTCCATCATGAGGTAGCACTCCTTTACGCCGATGCTGAACTTCATAGCAGGACTTGAGCACAAAGGCCAGCACGGTAATAATTCTCTCCAGGAAAAGGTTGAAAAACAAGATAGTGGCTGCACAACCAATTAGCCCGTAAAATATCAGGAAGATTTTGCCGCCAGCTGTGGCAGGTGTGGTCATCCCAAACCCTGCAGGATGTGAGAAGAAGAAGAACTCTTAACACTATAAAAGGGTTTACACGTTACACTGATATATTGTCATTATATGCCGGCTTCGCTGGGAACTCTGCATTACTATCATTTATTCTTTAGATTCTTGAGCTTTTCCCTGAGAAACACATATTTATAAACCCTCCTTTAAATGTAAATGTAAACCCTATTACAGAAATGACTTACTGTTCTGCTCTGCTTGCATAATGAGAGCTATTTTATTTATAATAAATAATGACATTTTTTAGTAATAAGAAGAATTATTAATAAAACATACTATACCCCAGATCATTTGTGCCTAGTCTTGGTACTGCAGCCTCCTACCTTGAACATTTGGTTTTTTTTCCTGCTTTAAGGGCCCACATCATGGAAACCCAAATTACATATTACATCAGACCAATCGCTTCAAAAGCATTTCCAACACTCCAAACAGACCATTTATAGAAACTAAATTTGCCATTCAAACTGAAGGAATGTTTCAGCCTGAGCTGCTTTTTTGAACAAGGCACAACACAGGCAGCCAATAAGAACAGAGCTTGTTTACATAAATCAGTCTTGAAGGAACAGGAAGAAACAGCTTCATTCTAACGGATAAGGAGAAACAGTAAAATGTTCATGTAAAATTATTTTTGCCTGTAAATACATAAGTGTTTCTAGTGGTCTCTTCACTGAAACGTGATCAGAGGCAGGGCAGGGGTTAGGAAATACAGTTCTAGATAAAGGCAGAACAAATCGAGCATGGCTTATAAATAATACATAGATTATATAAAGTCGAGATGTAGGCACTTATATCTTTTGCGCACATAAATTGAACACCTACAGGGTTGAATTAACATTATGTATGTTAATTTAAGTCTAGCTGGACAAAAACGAGAACTTTACATGTTAAAGACTGAGAACATGAAGTCCAATAAAATACTGGCAACATTTTTGTCTCTAACGACAAAATTAGTTTTTTTTTCTTGAAGTGAACTGGTGTCTTTGTTAAAGCAACCCCATTTTCAAATAGTACTAGTCACATCTGCAGGTCAACCAGGATCTCATTACCGGGGCCCTAACAGTAAACTGCTAATAAGAAAACTGATGTAATTTGCTTATTTGCTCATTATTGCAATGTCTGACTCAAGTTGGCAATCTAATACAGACTAATGGTTGCAGAATCTTATTCAACCATCATACCAAGCCATGAGTCATGGTTTAAAATGGCCAAAGTGGCAACCTAAGGGGTCCAATACAGACATTATTGGGCCCTAGTCTCCACTGTGACAGACTGCAGTGTGAGTGCTCTGCCTATACTAGCCAGCAATTAAGCAGCTGGAAAGCAGTAATGCCTGCCAAATTTTCTCTTACCAATAGTGGACACCACCGTACCCACAAAGTATAGTGCTCCAGGGAAGTCCCAGCGAGCTTTGAGCCCGTCCACCCGCACCCCGGCCATGCTGGCTTCCTCATAATGCCTTAGAAAGTTCTCCAGGTCGCTCCGGCTGAGATTATGTTTCTGGCTGAAGTGCTCGAACCTCTGCATCCAGCGGGCCTTAGCCTGTTTCTCCTTAGGCTGCTCCAGGGCAGAGAAGACAGCAGCGCCACACAGAAGGTAAAGCAGGATCAGCAGTGCCAGCATGGCAAACCTCGCCGTGTCCTGGCTCACAGGGGCAAAGCCCGAGCAGCCCGCCCCTCGGCATGCCATCATGTCCCAGCCGTGGCAGGACACAGCGGTGGTGTCCACATCCTACAGCTCAGTGCACTAGCCATCACTGGTGGTCTTCAGGTGCTATAAAACCTTTTTTTTTTTTTTCAAAAGAAAGCACATCAGATTCAAGTATTGCTTTTGTAAGGGAGATCTCCATAGATATGGCAGTGAATACACTGGGTAGTACATGCTGTTAACACACCTACACAATGCATAGGTTTATAGCAGATATAGGCATTCATGTGTAGAGCACTATGTCTATATTTAACTCTATAGTCAGTGCAAATGTTTGCTAAAGTAAGGTTTACACAAAGATATCAAGTAGCACACATGATATCTATGCTTATGTAATGAAAGTAGACATGTATTTTGAGTTCAGCAAACATAAACTTAGCATGTGTCTCATATCCACGCATATATTTATCAGATACAGGTTATACATTATGTACAGAAATACATGCAGCTCATTTAAGCTTGGCATAAATTTAGCTGATCTAGACTTTAAACAAATTTAGCACACATGTAAATGAATACATCACAGACAACATGAATGTGTTCAACTTTTCTTCTGAATGGTTCCTACAGATATACTGTGAACATTCTGATTCATGTTATGATGGTAGAAAAGTCACTGTTTAGTTCATGTAGACTAGGATACACCTATGGATAGGAGATATAGCAATTATACACACGCATGCCTATTGATCAGGGATATGTTTAGTATAAAGCGGGAACATTATTTAATAGGACAGTGATTAGTTACAAAGGTTGAGGGAAGCACTTGTAGACTGTCCAGCAGTAGTAGCAGAAGTAGGGATTAATATGAACAGCAGTAATTAGTCACATACATGATCTGCAGTAGGCAGCAATGCATATGATCAGCAATATTTAAATTGCATATGATCAAGAGCAGGAAGTACTGTGTATAATCAACAATAATTAGTCACGTGTATGGTCAGCAGTAATTATTCATTCATATGATCAGCAGTGATTATGTAGAGGATTAGCAGTAATTAGTTATGTACATGATCAGCAGTAATTAGTTATGTTTATGATCAGCAGTGATGATGTTGATGACAATCAGTAATTAGTTATGTACATGATCAGCAGTAATTAGTTATGTATATGATCAGCAGTAATTAGTTATGTACATGATCAGCAGTAATTAGTTATGTTTATGATCAGCAGTGATTATGAATATGATCAGCAGTAATTAAGCATATGATTAGCAGTAATTATGTATATGATCGGAAGTGATTATGTATATGATCAGCAGTAATTATTCATATGATCAGTAGTAATTATGTATATGATCAGCGGTAATAATTCATATGATCAGCAGTGATTATGTACATTATCAGCAGTAATAATTAATAGAATCAGCAGTGATTATTCATATGATCAGCAGTAATTATGTATATGATCAGCAGTAATAATTAATATAACCAGCAGTAATTATGTATATGATCAGCAGTAATAATTAATATAATCAGCAGTAATAATTAATATAATCAGCAGTAATTATGTATATGATCAGCAGTAATAATTCATATGATCAGCAGTAATAATTCATACGATCAGCAGTAATTATGTATATGATTAGCAGTAATAATTCATATGATCAGCAGTGAGTAGTCATATAGTAGTCGGCAGATAGTTATAATCAAATTTCCCCCAAGATCAATAGAGTATCTATCTATCTATCTATCTATCTATCTATCTATCTATCTATCTATCTATCTATCTATCTAATGTGTATAAGGTTTAGACGCCTCTGCTCTCTCACCTGTGATCGACAGATCCATCAGCGAGCATCCCTTCAGCCTGAACTCTTCTTGTCGGTCTGAAAGCGCAGCTGAGCTGAGCTGAGCGGATCTGAGCTGAGCTGATCTGAGCTGAGCTGAGCTGTTGTGAAGCAGCGGAGCGACTCCCTCTCGGTCTCCACAAACTTTCACAGCCTGGTTGTTTCCCCGAGACGCGTTTTCAGACTAAGCTGCAATTGGCTGGTTGTGTCTTGCGCCCGGATTGGTTAATTGTGTTTGTTCATTAAAAGCCAGTCCTGACAAAGCAGGGGAGTATTACCAACCAATCACAAGAAGGGGGCGGGGCCTGTCTGAACAGTGTTTGAGACAAAATACTGGTTCGCTCATTCCTTGAGAGTTTTATCAGCTGGATTCATAAAAATAATACGTTCGTGGTATTTTTAAAATAGTTGCAATTATTTTTGTAAGACTGCTTTTAACAAGTGCTAAATAAATATACAAATATTTCTTTGATATCATTATTATTTCTTCCTCATAATTATGTCTTCAACCTGTTGATGCTCCCAGAGGATGTCACTCTACTCGCGTCTAAACATGTTTATATTAGAACACATATTTAAGATTTGTTTTATTATTATTACAAATAATCATCATCATCATGCTGCAGGTTGTACGATAGACAGACTGCAGGGGTGTAAAGGTGATGCTGGTGAAGGCTGGTGAGGTATGGTCATGGTCATGGGTGTACAACCGGCCGGTAGCTGGTCATCACAGGTCACTGAAAGGTGACAGGTCATCGAAGACCCCCAAACCATTACTTACACTGCATAAAATGCAAGTTTGGACTATGCTTTTTTTCTTTTGTTTGGAAGAATTGTCAATATTTCGTTAAGAGGAGAGAAGCACTGTGGTCCAGTGGATAACACTGTCACCTCAGGCAGAAGGGTTTGATTCCCAGGCTGGGTGGCCGTAGTCCTCCCTGGGCCTGCATGGCTTTCCTCCCAGTTCTTCTGTTTCCTTCCACACTCCTAAGATTTGCACATCAGATGGTTTGGAGATGCTGAATCACCCCCTAGGTGTGAGTGTGTTTGTGAGTCTCCCCTGCTATGAACTGTGCCAATGGCATTATGTCTGGTCAACAAAAGTATTAAGTAGAAAAGCCCAGGACAGGAAGAAGAGTGGTCATAACCCTACTGCTGGATATCTATCTGAACAGGATCACTCAAAAGCTTTGTGGGTTCAGTGCTACAACTTATGTGGCTCTTTGACCTCTCCAGTGTCCAAACACTGGACATGTTAGATATGGACTGATGTCAAGGCAACAGGAATACTCTGACCCAGGCTTGACCCTCCAATCTTTGGCCAACTAGGTGCTCATTGTGTGCGACAGAACGAGAACAAAGCCTGTTAGACCTTATCAGCCTCGTAAACATATGAATGGATACAAGAGCCATGAAAAGATGCTTTTTTGTTGATTTGTCCTGTTGCTTTTTATCACCAGTACCACTGTGCAAACACGACTGGGACCTTCAGAGAGCAGTGCTTGTTTATTGGAGCAGTCAATTTGGAGCCAAGCACTGACAAGTAGGAAGAAATATCTCTGATCACCCTTTTTTACTAAAGTTAAAAGATTGCATTTATATTTATTTATAAGAAAATTTTTTTTTATTCTAGATTCAATTCAGAATGTTTGCAGATGACATTGTGACCTGTAGCAGCAGTAGGGAGCAGCTCGAGGAGAACCTGGAGAGGTGGAGATGTGGTCTAGAGAGGAGAGGAATGAAAATCAGTAGGACAAAGACATGCCTTTGTAAAATAACCTCTAATGGTACTCTAAAAATAAAGTAGTGAGAGCAATGACATAGTAATTTAAAAAAAAAATGTCCTGTCTTTTAATTCCAGGGCATGTACAGTGCCTTGCAAAAGTATTCACCCCCCTTGGCATTTTTCATGTTTTGTTGCCCCACAACCTGGAATTAAAATGGATTGTTTGAGAGTTTGCACCTTTTCATTTATAGAACATGCCTACAACTTTGAAGATGTATTTTTTTATTACTGTGAAGCAAACAACAAATAGGACAAAATAACAGAAAACTTCAGCATGCATAACTATTCACCCCCCTGAAGTCAGTACTTTGCAGAGCCACCTTTTGTGGCAATTACAGCTGCAAGTCACTTTGGATGAGTCTCTATGAGCTTGCCACATCTTTTCACTGGGATTTTTGCCCATTCCTCAAGGCAAAACTGCTCCAGCTCCTTCATATTGGATTGTTTTTGCTTGTGAACAGCAATCTTCAAGTCTGAACACAGATTCTCAATTGGATTGAGGTCTGGACTTTGACTAGGCCATTCCAACACATTTAAATGTTTCACCTTAAACCACTCGAGTGTTGCTTTAGCAGTATGCTTCGGGTCATTGTCCTGCTGGAAGGTGAACCTCCGTCCCAGTCTCAAATCACAGACAGACACAGGTTTCGCTCAAGAATATCCCTGTATTTAGCACCATCCATCTTTCCCTCGACTCAGACCAGTTTCCCAGTCCCAGCTGCTGAAAAACATCGCCACAGCATTATGCTGCCACCACCATGTTTCACTGTTGCCATGGTTTTCTTGGGGTGATGGGATGTGTTGGGTTTGTGCTAGACATAACATTTTCCTTGGTGGCCTCATCTGACCAGAGCACCTTCCTCCATACATTTGGGGAGTCGCCCACATGCCTTTTGGCAAACTCAAAATGTGCCTTCTTATTTTTAACGTTAAGCAATGGCTTTTTTCTGGCCACTCTTCCATTAAGCCCAGCTCTATGGAGTGTAGGGCTTATTGTGGTCCTAGGGACTGATACTCCAGTCTCTGCTGTGGAACTCTACAACTCCTTCAGGGTTACCTTGAAGGTGTTTGTGCTGCCTCTCTGATTAATGCCCTCCTTGCCGTTCTTTGCGTTTTGGTGGGTGGCCCTCTCTTGGCAGGTTTGTTGTGGTACCATGTTCTTTCCATTTGAAGATGATGGATTTGATGGTGCTCCGGGGGATCATCAAAGACTTGGATATTTTTTTTTAACCCAACCCTGACTTTTACTTCTCAACAACTTTGCCCCTGACTTGTTTGGAGAGCTCCTTGGTCTTCATGGTGTGATGCCTCTTGCTTAGTGGTGCTGCAGCCTCTGGGGCCTTTCAGAAAAGATGTGTTCATACTGACAGATCATGTGACACTTAGAATGGACTTCATTTCACTAATTATGTGACTTTTGAAGGTAATTGGTTGCACCAGAACTTTTTAGGGGCTTCATGCCAAAGGGGGTGAATACATATGTACATGCCAATTTTCAGTTTTTTTCTCTTTTTTTCTCATTTCACTTCACCAACTTAGACTATTTTGTGCAGATCCATCACATAAAATAAGATTAAGAAACATTTAAATTACAGGTTGGAATGCAACAAAATAGGTAAAAAGCCAAGGGGGGGGGGGGGGGGGGGGGGTGTGAATATTTTGCAAGGCACTGTATATTTATATTAGTATGACTAGTGGGATACTCAGCATGTGCACTCTTAATGCTTTTTGCATTTATTTGCACAAAGTTATATATACTAAAAAATGTGTCTTCCTTTCCAGTCAATTGTTTATTTATTCCTAATAGCTTTGTCATTAACAACAATACACTTTATGTTTTACTGTTACATTTGCCAAAATGACCAAGTCTTGAGTACCTGAAACTTATTGACAATTCAATAGTTTGTATTTTGGAAGAAATTGCTGTTATTAAATATTTATACATCAGGTATAAATCAATTATCTGAGTTCCAAGCTAGTAACTAAGTAGCTCACTATTCCCATGAATCATACCTCAGATACACAGCCACCTTGAAATGGCAGGCAGACCAGTGAAGTGCCTGAACCCTAGAAGGGTTATTTCTCACACCCGCACAAAGGCCATCTTACACCTTGCTACAAGACAATTCTTGCTCTGTTGGATTCCTTGCTGTTGTGTGTATTCAACCAAGCCCCTGCTTGCATATGACTACAGTCCTTCTGCTGCATTCGGTTCAACCTCTACATGAACTTCTTCTTGGATCAGCCGTCATCTCCCCTTTCCTTTCCTAAAGCACAGCATTATCATTCAGGATGCAGTCGAAGATCATCCCCAGGCTTCTAACAGGCTTCTCAGACACTGTTGGAAACTGGACTCCTCCCAATGAGAAGTGGTGCTTGATAGACACTCTACTCATTCCCATCCCATCCTCAGGACCAGGGATGTGGATTTTGATGACTTGAAACCCATTCATGTCCATAAAACTATCCTCTCCAATCTCTGGAAGAGGCATCTCCACCTTGATGCTGCTGCTGTCACAGTCAGGTCATACATGACTTCTCTGAATGGGGATGTTGCACATCTTATCTGCACAAGGGATTCTTACATTTTTTACATTTCTCTTCTTACTTGAAAATGAACAAAGATGCTAATATTTGAGACTGTTGCATTAGTTCAGTTTGTCCCTTTGGAACATTGTATCTTCCTGGTGCTGTTGACACAGGTTTACATGGAATGGATCTATTGGCATGTTCTAACTGAGAGATTCTAAATGCAATGCAGTGTTGATGGAGGAGATTCTTTGGAGGGAAACGGTCAGGTGGTTACCTAAATCTTGAAAAAGGACATTGCCTCCATGGTATAGCGACCTGTCCCCCTCCCCCACATCACCCTGATGAACCTAAACAGTCTCTCCAGGAACGTCTGAAAAGGCTTATACACTTTTTTTGGCATTCCATTGGGACCTGGTACCAAGTGAAAGTGACTATTTATCATTGTGAAACAGAGCACAGCATATGACACACATGCAGCAGGGGGCAGTTATTTAAAGCTGCTTGGGGAACAGTGATGGGGACAGTACCTTGCTCAAGGGTACCTTAGAGCAACCTACTGGTGTGGGATTTGAACCCATGACCTTCCAGTCCTGGGGAGTCAATTGCTAGGCTACTGCCTCAAGCAAGTTTAGCTGAATTTCTTCCAATCAGGGTTCAGAATCTTGAGGTATTTTTGAATTTGCTGGCATGTTTTGCACTTGAATTCAACAGTTGAATTCAGCAGAATGCCACAAATTAAAACCTTACTGAATATAGTGTATTATAGTATAGTGTACATTGATTTTTTTCAGGTTAAGACATTTTATTCAGCAAATATATAGTAACTCACCTCACCCACCGCTGAATTATACATAATGGGAATAATTCATATAGTATGCTGGGGAAATAATATATTGGAACTGCCTCCTGTTCAATTATGGGACTGCAATACCCACTTCTTCCTGTATCACTTGAGTTTTTACATGGAATATTCTTACAGAATAAGACAATGTGATAATGAATGTCGTTAGTGCTTATGCCCCACAAGTTGGTTGTGAGATGGAGGAGAAAGAAGAATTCTGGAGTGAGATAGATGAAGTAATAGAGAGTTTTCCCAGGGGAGAGAGAGTGGTGATTGGTGCAGATATTCATGGTCATGTTGGTGAAGGAAACAGAGGTGATGAGGAGATGATGGGTAGATATGGTGTTGAGGAGAGGAATGCTGAAGGTCAGATGGTTGTAGATCTTGCAAAAAGGATGGAAATGGCTATAGTTAATAATTATTTTAAGAAGCGGGAGGAGCACAGTGTGACGTAAAAAAGAGTGGAGGAAGATGCTCACAGGTAGATTATATCCTTGACAAGAGGGTCAGTCTGAAGGAGATTGGAGACTGTAAAGTAGTGACAGGGGAGAGTGTAGCTAAACAGCACAGGATGGTGGTCTGTAGGATGACCTTGGAGGTCAAGAAGAGGAGGCAAGTGGTGGGCAGAGGGCAGAGTCGAGGATCAAGTGGTGGAATCTGAAGAAGCTGCAAGGTGGAATTCAGGCAGGAGTTAACACGGGCACTGGGAGGTATTGAAGAGCTACTGGATTGCTGGGAAACTGCTGCAGAAGTCGGAAGGCAGAAAGCTAGGAAAGTACTTGGTGTGACATCTGGAAGAAAAATGGAGGATAAGGAAACCTGGTGGTGGAACTGAGAAGTCCAGGAGTGCATACAGAAGAAGAGGGAGGCAAAGAAGAAGTGGGACAGTCAGAGAGATGAAGAAAGTAGACAGGAGTACAAGGAGATGGACTGCAGGGTGAAGAAAGCAGTGGTGAAGGCCAAAGATAAGGTGTTTGGTGAATTGTATGAGAGGTTGGACAGTAAGGAGGGAGAAAAGGACCTTTACTGACTGGCTAGACAGAGAGACAGAGCTGGGAAAGATGTGCAGCAGGTCAGGACAATAAAGGATGGACGTGGAAACGTACTCACAGGTGAGCAGTGCGTGTTGAGCAGATGGAAGGAGTACTTTGAGGGGCTGATGAATGAAGAAAATGAGAGCGAGAGAAGATTAGATGATGTGAGGAGAGTGAACCAGCAAGTGCACCAAATAAGCAAGATGGATGTAAGGGCAGCAATATAGAGGATGAAGAATGGCTATTGGTCTGGATGACATACCAGTGGAAGCATGGAGGTGTTTAGGAGAGATGGCAGTGGAGTTTCTGACCAGATTGTTTAACACAATCTTAGAAAGTGAGAGGATGCCGGAGGAGTGGAGACGAAGTGTGCTGGTACCGATTTTCAAGAATAAGGGTGATGCACAGATCTGTAGGAAGGGATAAAGTTGTTCAGCCACAGCATGAAGTTATGGGAAAGAGTCATGGAAGCTAGGCTAAGAAAAGAGGCTTGATTACATCAAGGATCAGTGCTGAGCCCATTCTTGTTTGCAATAGTAATGGACAGATGGACGGATGAGGTTAGACAGGAGTCCCCATGGAAAATTATGTTTGCTGATGATGTTGTGATCTGCAGTGAGAGTAGGGAGTAGCTTGAGGAGAACCTGGAGAGATGGAGATATGCTCTAGAGAGGAGAGCAATGAAAGTGAGTAGGTCAAAGACAGAATGCATGAGTGTAAATGAAAGTGAGGAAAGTGGATTGGTTGCGGGGATTAGAGGTGACAAAGGTGGATGAGTTTAAATACTTGGGATCAACAGTGCAGTGTAATGACGAGTGTGGAAGAGAGGTGAAGAAGAGAGGGCAGGCAGGTTGGAATGGGTGGAGAAGAGTGGCTGGAGTGATTTGTGAGACGGGTACCAGCAAGAGTAAAAGGGAAAGTTTATAGGACAGTAGTGAGACCAGCTATGTTGTATGGCTTGGAGATGGTGACACTGACGAAAAGACAGAGAGGTGGTGAGAGAGGACATGCAGGTAGTTGGTTTGAAGGAGGAAGATGCAGATTACCAGAAGAAATGTAGACGGTTGATCCGCTGTGGCGACCTCTAAATGGGAGCAGTCGAAAGAAAAAGAAGAGCATTTTTACAGGACAAGACAAAAGTTTTGAGCCACCACATACTTCCAAAGAACCAGACAGTCTTGTATTTATTATGTTTTGTTGAGGAATTCGAGAAGTTCTCCAGACGTCCTGAAGGACAAATATTTTGGCTCTTTTTCAGTAGTCTCTGTATATTTGCAGAAAAACAGAATAAATCACTTTACCTACAGTCTCATTTTTATAGCAAAATATAAAGAAATAGATGACTCAAGATTTCTGCCCAGTACTCTAACTCTTAACTAGTTTAGCTCCTGCAGAAGAGAGATCATTGTTGCTCAATAGCACAAAACACCACATTCCTTTAAAAATGCATGCCCATCTTTCCAGTGACATTTCTCCTGAAGTGTCTAAGGCATACTGAAAAGAAATATGTATTTGTTCTAGATCTCCACAGGCTTTTTATGGATTGTATTACATTCTGGTATCTCAGTTCTGGAGGCTTAGCTTTGCTTTGCATCTTGTGAAGAATTGATGAGCTGTGAGGAAGAGAGTTCACATTGGTTAATTCTTCTCTTTACGGTAGTCTGTTGTCATCCTGGGTAGTGTTCTCTCTGTTGGCGTTTGTTCTTCATGTATCAAGGACCATGGTCTTTAGTGGTCTTCAAAGTTGTTTGGTGTTACTAAGCTCAACTGTGTATTTGGTTCTAAACTGGCTCTGATTGAATTGCTTTCATTTTTCAGCATCTTGATGGCATGTTTTACCGGCACTAACACGCTCTGTTGTTGAGACAACAGAAACCAACTCCAGATGGAAATACCGCATTTAGAATCCATCATCAACCTTTCGTCAGCTGTCTTGTGTAAATGCTGCAATACACAGCTGGCCAAGAAATAATCAAGCTGCCAAGTGCAATTATAGTCCCTTGAAAATACACAGCTGGAACTGAAGTTATATCTCAAATCCAATGTCCTGAAGTACAGAGCAGGAAAAAAAACTCAATGGCCACTTACTTTTCGATTGTACCATTTAAACAGCTTATCTAAACTCCAGATGCTGATGTCAGCTGTCCATGGTACTGAAATTTCTGGTGCTTAGAATTATAAGATCTCTCCATGGTTCATGTTCTCAGTAGGGGTGTGCCATGTTCTGACATGTTCTTAGCTGATTGTTTTCATTTCTTGAAACTGTCATGAGTCACCTCTTCAGTGTAGACAGTGCTGCATGTGTTCCATTTAAACAGGATTTCATTAAGCACAGCAAAGATACAGACTGAGAATATGACAGTCATCAACTGATTCAGATCTAAACTCTAAATTAACTTTGGTTTTAAACCGATTGATTTAAAGTGAGGACACTTTGTATATTTAAGCTTCAGATGAACATCCAACAATACCATTAAAATAACATTAACAATAATACCATTACCAAAAAAATTTTAAATTAAATGTTTAAATAAACAATTTTAACCCCACCTTCATGCTTCCACTCATAATATGCTTGAAAGATTCCATTAGTTTATATTCCATAAGCTGTATTTGTAATTCATATTTTCAACTAAATATTTCTAGACATGGACAGTGAAGTGACTGGTATAAAATCATCTATCAAGATATGAAAATAAAAAAATAACCGGTAACCTATCCGTAAGATCATGCTGACTGGAAAAGATGGTATGTTCCCCCCCATTTAACTGTTCTCTCATGACAATGGTTAGAAATAACCAAAGTATTCTGAGATCAATACTGAATGACCTTTCTAGGATGGGAGACAAAATTTCCGTGAAAGCCTAAAATGGTATCTACAAATGTCACAAGCGTCCATGTAGGGTTTGAGTGACATACATAATTCATATTCCTCTCTCAAGTGCCATGCACTCAACTGCTTTTGCTGCTAATGTATGCAGATCCAAGATGTCGCAAAAGGGTCTAAATCTAGATAGATCAAACCATATAACCCATTGGAAATCATGACATTATCAATGCAGGGTGAGTTTCACTTTTTTTTTATACTGTTGCTAAGCAACATACCAATTTCCATATGAGATGACTGAATAAGCTCCAATCATGCAGTAGTTAGTCTTTAATGTACACATTATGATGTCCAAGTAACATGAAGCCAATCACCATGTTGATCTGTCGCGACATCTTTTTCTGAGGAGAACTACCCAGAAGCAAGCTGAAGACTTTTCTTTCCCCACAATTTATTTTCTCTCCTTGTTTTCCCTGTAACAGATTGGTCTTTTACTTTACATAGCAAACACAATAAAAGTACACTCACAGTGAAATGACTGCAATAAATGGTGTCTGAAATGATTGGTGGGTCTGGATGCAAACTAATTCTCAGTTTTCAGATTTGAGCTGGAGCATTATTATTCTAGTCTCATTGCTCACAGCTGTCCTTCAAAGAGAAAAGCTAGAAAGCAGAAATTGGTCCCAAGGGGTGCCATTTTGCTATCTGCATCTAACTGAAAGACACAACAGGAAGCCCGTGCATTTCAAAAGGGTTTTATTAAAGATATCATGTGTACATGGTGAAATACTGTTCACACAAAAACAGCACCAGACAAAGAAAAATGTAAGAAGGGATCATCAATAAAGTGAGAATGACTAAACAGGCATACAAATAAAGCTCAGCACAAATACAACAATCCATATCTTTATCAGCAGCTAAGAATTAAATGAAAGATTAAAACAACATTTATGATAGTTTGTTTTTTAAAGCACCATGTTCACTGACCTACAGGCCTGTAGCTTATATGTGAGAAGAAAGCTCACCCTATACAGCAGTTAAAAGCAGGCACATCCTGCGCCTTGCTTTTGGGTCAAAGTAGCATATCACAGTTTTCAGGATGGGACCCATATATTCCCATGAGTATCTGGAGCTTGTGTGTATGGGATATTCCAGATCCATGGTTGATCTAAAGAGAGGTGGATATGCAAAGTAACACTGATAAGTTTATTCTGAACCACAGATATAAAATATTAAAATATTAAACATGATAATGTCAAAATGTTCCACTGTACATTCTTTTTATAAAATCAATATTAATTTCATTATCCCAGTATTTTCCAAACACATCAGCACTGAGGTGTATTCATAGTTAGCAATACTGACACAGTGTTGTAAGTGATAACCAGACAGAAATCAATTTCCAAGAAATGCACAAGGTTTTATTTTTATTTTGTAGTTAAAGTTTCCTTTTCTCCTATGAACTATCAGGCTCTAGTTTCCACGTGTAAATGCATGCTATATCAAATTCACCAGAGCAAAAGACCAATACGTTAGTGTTCTGACGCTTGTGGCTCTGCATAGTGTAGTACCAAAAATAAGAGTGTGTTAAGGGGATGTGAAACCAAAAATGAGTCAGGCAACATCACAAGTAATTATCTTTTCATCATCGGGCTGCAAATGTGAAAAGTGAATTGGCTGAATATGTAATAAGCGTGCACAATGCAGTCTGAGCACAAGGGTTTGCTTAGAAGTAGGTTATTACCCATCAAGCTGAGCAATTCTCAGATTTGTCTCATGTCAAGGCCAAGAACGGTCTTATTTAGTAAGCCGTTTTGTCTTAACGATACTTATATTTATATATTCATATCAGCATACAAATATAACATTTCCCACAGTGCACACAAAACAAAGCACGCCCCGTTAGAGCGAAAAATATAATAAAGCAAGTCGTTAAATCTATTATAACTGAAATAAAAAAAAAAAAAATCTCAATAAATCAGTGCGTTGCATCAAAAAAAAACCTCTAGGGAGAGGGGGGTATAACAGGAAAAAAAAAAAAAGCAAGGATGAAATTGCTGCTCATTGCAAGCATCTCAGAATGCTCCATCATTCACTTAGTAGTGAAATTTTGGATTTCCAGAAAAAATGGCATGGGCTGTACCACGGTGTCCATGGTAACCAGCAGACACAACTGGATTAAACTGAACCATGAAAACAGAACCCAGCAGTGTAGTAATATACCTCCATAAACACATTTACAAACCAACAGGGCGTATGACTCACCCTGTGAATACTAAAAAAGATTCAGAATAATACTGCTGACAGGGGAAAATTGTGCAAGCCTTTATTTCCCAAAAGATGTTCTAAAGCTCCTTATAATCTGTCAGGGAGCAAGAAGCCTTATTTTCAGAAAAATAGCGCCATGCAAAGAGTTCAATGGTTTGCCTTCTACTCAATTCTGAATCTTTGAATAAAACATTTTCTGTAATAAAGCGATTGAACAAACCTTTGCATGAAACTGTACACGCAAGTGGCAAATTGCTGATGCTTCTATCAATAGCAGCCACTTCTCACTGTATGTGTACACACAATCTACTTTCATTATTATGGAATATTCACACTGAGGCATAAATGTTGAAGGGCAAAACAGATCAAAGTTTCCAGATGAAGCAGAATTATCACGACCATTAAATTCTTCCCGTGGATATGATTTGCACATAAACACGACATGCTAATTATCTAAATGACTGACAAGGCGAACAGTGAGAAACCAACTATGCGCCATTATGAAAATGTGCACACTTAAAATGCCCCTAACTTGTTTTATATTCGTTCAATTTAAATTCAGGCTCATTAGGATTCAGAGACAGAACGGCACTGACTGCATTTAAAAACTACCACAAAACCCCAAAACAACAGCACAATTAGCATTAGGCACTAATTTTTCATTATTTTTACTAAAGCGTGTGAATGTTCCTCCACGAAATAACCGTCCTGCACTATTCGACTGATGATCCATACTCTGTTGCTCCCCTGACATTTCCTGTAGCGTGCAGTGTGGGAGTGTGTGTCTGTGTGTGAAAATTGGCAAAACTCCCATGGTGATTTAGAGTCCAATTAAACCATGCCTTCCAAATCATGGAAATAGGTGAGAACAGGGGGGTCAGATACAGCGTTTTAGTTACTTTCAGTCTTTACAAAAAGGCTGACTGCACAGACAGGCTGACATTAAGAGACATTTCATGAATCAATGTAAAGCCTAGATCTGAAATAAAAAGTATGATATGTTATTGTTGTTATCCAGGGCTTGAGGAATCAGCTTCAGTTTTCAGACTTGATTTAGCAAGAACCACTAACAAAAGAGAAGCAGATTATTAATATTTGCTGATAACCAGCTTGGTAGCGAGACATTATTTCTACAAAACAGAACAATAAAACTAAAAGCTCAACGAGTTCAATGAAAACCCACTGATCAGCTGATATGAACATCTTTGGTGGTTATTAGTAACAAACGACTTTGCTCCAAACTAGGTGCTACAACAGATTGTTAGATACACTAACTAGCTAAGTTCTAAGTACATTTTTTCACATAATGTACATAATGTCAATAAACTGTAACTGCATGTCAGAAACTGTGAGAGTGACTGAGTGCCTTTGTTTTTCATCTTCTTGCAGCCCTGCTGGTGAAGCTTCAGACTGCTAGAAAGAAGCATTACATGTACACATTATTAAACCAATTTTCAGATCATTATTCAAGCAGTCCTTCAATGAGTTACTGAATTACAAAACGTATTTAATTTGATTAAAAAAATTTATATCATTTGAATCCATTTCTATTCCACTGGTGCAATGGCCAAAAGGAGGCCAAAAGAAAAGGTTCATATTATTTAGCAGTAAGCTCAAAATTCAATTAGTCCAAATTAAATTAGTTCTTGTTTCCAACACAGGAATTATAACCTCTGAACCACCAGTATTTTTAGATTTTTATACTTTCAAAAGCATAAAAAAAAACATCAACACCCCAGTACAAAGTTTTAGAAGTGTGCAAACTGACGACTCTGGAAAAATAAACATTTGAGATTATATAACGGGCCATGCGCAACAGGACCACGGAAGTGGATGGTGGAGTGAATGAGATTTTGAAATGTAGGCATTCCATGACATGGACGCATTACACCTTTACAGTCCCACTGAAGCTGAAAGAGGTCTCCAGAGATCGCTAGAAAACAGATTGGCATACAGAACTTCAAATTACCCACATAGATCTTCAGCTCCCTGACCGTTTCACCTCTATTAATAACTGAATACAAAGATGGTTCAAACCATCTGAGTGAACAATACTGGAACAAGGAAATGAGATGATGTGTTATCACAATCCAGCTTCCAAGATTCTCTGGCAGGTCCTCTCTGCACACTGCTTTACATGTACAACTCAGCATCTATATGCTTATGAGCTAAAGGTGTTGTTTGGGGGCACAAATTACTGGAACCAACAGAAAACTAGATATTTGCTGCTTTCAATGAGCGTTGGTCAACTAAAGGCAATTCATGGTTTTTGGTATCTGATCAGAACTTCATGTTCCTAAACTGTGTCCTTCTCTGTCTTTGGTAACATCCACGGCTAAAACCAAAAGCAATTTATGTGAATTCTTTAATCCTCCAGGTGAAGATAAAACGACCAAATGTCATTTAAATAAGAATAATAATTTACATTACTGTGTCAATAGCTTTGGCCATTTTTAATTTTTTTTTTTCCCACCAAGGTATGATTTTTCTAGCATTTGATGTGTCCATAGAATAAAATGTTATTGCTCCTACTTTACAGTGAAACCTTTGTGTCGTTTAAATGCTGCATAATCTGTCGTAATGCTGCATAATCTGTAGCATCTAAGAGTGTATTAGTGCAGAATAACACTTATTTTCTGTAAGAATAGGTAGTGTTAAGCTTTAGTAAGGAGGATGTAGATGTGTCAGTTTGCTCTCAAGAGAAAGAGACGAAATCCTCCTTGACAGGTGAACATGTGAACAGGTGAGTTACTGGTTCGTTTGAATCCTTTCCAGTTTTAATGTGCAACATTAAATACAAGGATCTAAATAAAATAAGAAAGGGACATTTAAATTTTACTAGCCGCATTAGTTCAGCGATGATTAACAGTCTTCACCGCATGTATTTATGTTCCTTTGAATTTATCTTCTTAGTGGCATAATTGAAAAATGACAAATTTGACATTATTTCCAGAGCAAGGTTCAAATGTTAATACAATAAAATAGAGCAAAGCAAAGGAATCCCAATTGAAAATGTGACTTATTGACCCACCAGTACCACACATTTTTTTAAAAAGAGGGTTATTTAAACCCAGGCACAGCATTGAAAAATTGCCCAGATGCTTGTCTGACCCCCTCATCTAACACCCCCAGGGAGCGATTCTGGATTCATTCAGCGGAGGTTACACTACAATAACAACATAAATTAGGGTCGAGTATAATTTTTGTGAGAGAAGAGACAAAGTACATTTCGAGGAGGACAATCTTAGAAAATGAGGCTTAAAAGCCCCATCAGCACCAAGAGGCAAGTTGTGAAGCTTTGGTCCCTTTTGGCACAAAGGTGCCGTTTATGCTATTCTGCAACATTCTGTGTTCACTGCCTTAAACTTAATATATGCATTGAGGTTGCGCTATAGAGATTAAGTTAAACACAGTTAAATACAGAACTAGCCAGAGAATAATTTAAAGTAAACTTGAAATTAAAATGAACCTTTTTGTTTACCTCAGCATGTCTTTGTCAGGCATATTACGCACAATTTATATATATAATATATAATGACTTCTGCCCACCTCAAAAATGATTTATGCCAAAACCATCATTTGCTACCCGAGAGGTTATGCAATCCTGCTGTCATCTGAGGTTTTTGTATTGTTTCTCAGACTAAAATGTATTCATTTTCCCCATTTGAAGCTGCACTGCATGGGTTTTCTGATGTCTTGTACATTGTTCAAAAACACTCAACGTGTGATTAAGTAATGGCAAACAAAAAATGATTAAAAAAACTGCCCGTTTAAGTTGATACAGTATGGCAACCACATTGTTTACCAATGAATTTGTATTCAATACATGTCTGAAAGTCTTGTTTTTCTTAAGTGCTACTGTGACATAAATGCGCTGATTAACTGTAGAGGAAAGAAGTTAACGTGAAGGAGGTGTTCGGTTGCTATGGAGCTCAATGGGGATTTTTGGACTGCCTGTAGAGCCCACAGTTTATCTGTCAGTTTCCTAAAAGCTTTAACTGCCTGTGCTTCACTTTTGGCGCACTGTGTTGGAGCAGAAACCCTTTGAGGGGTACAATGTTCACCTCTAAATGCTAAATGGATCTGAGCGTTTTTCGTAGAGACTTCCATGTCCAACTGATTTACAGGTATACTGCAATCAAGTTACACCGACAGAAATGCTGTCATTGATACGACCCGCTTTAGATTAGATTTAAGGAGCTACGTGCAGTACACTTATAGATGAACCTTTGAGGTAAAGAAGTAACTCTAACTGCTAAGGATCATCAGGTTTACAGAGGTTTACAGACAAAAAAAATACAGCATCTTGATCTGAAATGCTATGCTCAAGGGCAAAGTGGGAACAGTGTATTCAATTGGGAAAAAAACTGCAAACATTCCTTACAGATGGCAGCTTATAAAGTTAAAGGAGAATACTGTCTGCTGTTTCACACAAGCACAAGGCCACATTATAATCGCATTCAGCAGAGTAACAGCTGAGCACTGGATGTCCTCGTCGTGACTCCTTAAACAGGGCTTCAAGGTGAACTAACATTTAAATCTGAAGATGAACTAATTGGCAGTTTTGTAGAAAATATACACTCATTCTTTAGGTGAGAGATGCTACAGTAAAACCACCATTTTTATAAGTGAGTAAAGTGGCATTCTGGACCCGTATGTGTATGTTTGACTTACTCACACATATGCTGGGCATCTCCCTACAGCAAAAATTAATGTTGAATGTTTTGCTTTCAAGGTAAAGATGGAAGAATTGTACCTTTTCTATTAATTCACTTTCTATATGACAAGCAAAATCAACTTTAAAAACCTGCAGAAATACAGGCTAATGACATTAAGTCTTTATTTTCTTAAAAAACAAAAACAATACAAGCTATCTTCCCATAGACTTCATGCTGGATTTGTAATTGTAGTGCTAAAATACTTTACGCTACTTCCTGCAGGAAAAAGGTTTATTAAAAAAAAAAAAGAAAGTCTTTTATATATTTCTATGTTCATGTATCTCACGACTTCAAGTTTTTTTTATTATGATTAATTGTTTTAATATCGCTCCAAACTGCTATGTGAGAGAGAGCAGCCCTGCCCTTCTGAGCTATGATTAAAATGTTAAAATATAAAAATAAGAATGTGTAAAGGATTAACAAATTGTATTAACTGTATTAATTACAGAAAATTTTACTTCATGCACTGGACTGAAAGATACAGTTTTTTGTCCATCCCTCAAACCCACTCATCCCATGGCACAGCTAACAGCCCTTGGCAAAGCTGGCCTCTGTTATTAAAGATGTGCACTGCCATGGCAACCACAGAGGGATTCTGCCTTAGTTCATAAACTGATGACACCCTCAGTTTCAATAGCACCACCGATTACAGCCAGTCGCTGTACTCTGTGTGAATAGAGGTCATCCAGCTAGTGCGTCAGGGCAAAAAGCTGAGACGCTGTGCTAATTACTAACTCAGGGATGTGCAAGCGGTGACTGACTTTATTAGTTTATACTGTAGTTAAAGACTGAACAATCAAAACACCCAATTACACCACTCAGCCACAATATTAAAAACAGTGACAGGTGAAGTGAAAAACACTGACAATCTCGCTGCAACAGGGTAGTTAATATTAGGCAGCAAGTGAACACTCACTTCTATATTGGCAACAAGAAAATGGGTTCTGCTTCAAAACATCTCCCAAACAAAAGTGGTTAGTATTCACAAAAGCTAGTCCAAGAAAGAACAACCGGTGAACAGATCACTCAGGCCCGTTCATGAGAGTGAGAGCCGAGGCTAGCCGGTCTGGTTCAATCCCACAGAAGAGCGACTTTGGCACAAAATGCAAAAAAAAACCCCAAAAAACTTCTGGCAATCATAGAAGGGAGTTTGAACGCATCGAAGCTTACTGCACTCGATGGGTTGTGTATCTGTTGAATGGTCAGAACACCCACACTGACCCCTGTCCACTGCTGAAGGCATCTACAATGGGCTTGTGATCATCAGAACTGGCAACAAAGGAGGAATTTAGCCTAGTTCGCTTTTAAATCATTTGGACAGCCGGGTGCATGGGTGCTGCTTACAAGAAGTGAAGTGAAGAGCAAAGCAGGCCCTTAAGAAAAACCAAGAAGAAAGTATGCCAGCACAGGCAGCATGATGCTCTGGGCAATGTTCTGCTGGGAAAGGTTGAGTCCTGTCATTCATGTTACTGTGCCATCTATCACCTGCCCAAACACTGTTCCACATCCTGCCACAGTGCATACATTGCAGAGGAATGGTTTGGGGAGCATACCCAGATTCCAATATGAACAAGCACCTGTGGAATTACATTTCATCGATTTCTCATCAGTTTTCCTGTCAGACCATTCCTCTAAGGGTCGGCCACCATATTAGGCAGGTGGTTTTAATGTCGTGGTTAATTTGTGTAAATAACTGTCATACACTAGGGATAGTTTCTCTAGCTGGCAATATAAAGACATGCTAAATATTATTATGTCAGCAACTTCAGAAAGACAAACCGCTGATGACAGGAAGAGAGACTGGTAATGAAGCATTTTTAAAAGAGAACTGAATCATGCAGCCAGTTATCTTTCTTTCAGCTGTCTCAATGAATGTCTGTCACCTTCACACAGCCAAGACCTGGCTTTGGTCATATCAGTGAATGATTGCATGTTGGATCCTGTTATTTCAGCCTTACAAGAAAGCTATGGAAAAAAGAAGTCTCAGAGTGAATAATGGCTAGACTCATAGTTATGAGAAGACACACTAAATATTTGTGCCAATAGCAAAATGACTATCTATTTTTTTTCCCCCAAAAAAGGCCTTTTTGGTTTGAACTGCTTTAAGTGGTCATTTTTCTGTTGGGTTTAAGGAGTTGATTGCTTGCCATCAGCATGCATTGTGAGTGAAATTTTGACACCAACAACAACTGTCATCAGGGAGGTCTAAATAAAGCTTCCAATTTACAAAGAAAGCAGCCAAACATGTAATTACGCTACAAAAAAGATAATTTACTGCTAAACTGAAAAGGACCAGCAGATTCAACTGAGCAAGTTTGTAATTTTTTTTCTTTTTCAAGGTTAGGAAGGCTACTGTGCAAAAAAATGTTTAACTGATCTATTTTTCTTTGAGGGGTGTCACTAATGATCCAAAAGTTGAGAATATACTACAGGCAGAACTGGACAGCAACTGGAAAACATCTTAGTAAAAAAGAGGAAATAATTCTGGTTGTGGTCAGCATGTGTCGAGCAGAAGCTGTTCTCCACAGCTGTAGGCAATTAAAATACACTCTACCTTGTCTTTAGACAGGGCCTTGTCTCATACTGACATAAATTAGAGTCATCCACGCCCTCATTATGAGCTAAACAGAATAAATTACAGAAGGAGGTATTTGAAGTGTGGGAGAAACGAGAGTTCAAATGACTCTCTACATGCAATGAAAGGCTCGGATCAGAATGGTCAGTGTCTGCACCTGAAACGACAGTGGGTTTTCCTCTTTTCATCCCATGTCTGGTGTAATAAACATTTTCCTGTTGAACAGACGGTGATGAGTGTACACAATTCAAAAATTAACCACTCGGAAAAAAGGAAAAATTAACCACTCGGCTGGACCCATAAGCAATTTAAATAATAAAAAATAAGGAATGATCAATCATTACAAATAAGTGTGTGTGTATATATATATATATATATATATATAGGTTCAAGTAACATAAAAAGAAAAAAACAGGACAGGTCTCATCTAAGCCTTTAGGTGAGGAGCAACAAAGCAAAACTAGTTTTAGTATAGGAGTTTTTCTTATTTAGACTTGCTACCATTACTAACAGGGCTTCCCACTGTTGTAATGGTAAATAATTTCAAATTTCAGATTTGAAATCAAGACTTAGAGCTCATGCTAAAAAGACAAGCCAAAAAAAAAATGTAAAAAGAATTTATTTTTTTTAATTGATTTCATGAATTGTGAATTAACAGCTGATCCCAGCTCTACAGAAAATGCTGTTATGCATGGGTGTGACTATAAATCTAGCTCAAACCACAATATCTCGTTCACAGATTAAAAGGAGTGCTACGACGGTACTAGTCTGCAATAATGACTGGTGTAAACTTCAAGGTGTTCAAGCAAAGCAGAGTTGGTTTTGCACTGAAATGAACAGAATGTCTGCTCTGCACAATGAACTCCCCACACTGTCATGTTTTAGCACTGCATTAGAAAGTTTTCATGCATTGTTATACGCCTACCAACATGACAAAGAAAACAAAGCTGCCAAATGGGACGCCCTTTGTATGTGGGGTTATTCATAACATCTGACTCATAAAGATACTGCCATTTCAGACTGTCATCTCAGCCTGGTTTAACTCAAAAAAATAAAAGAAAAAAAAATAAATGTTAGAATCCTTTCTCACCTTTACTGGTGTAGCGATGTGGTGGCAAATCAAAAGGCACAGGGAAACCTGTGGAGGAGCTGGAGACTGGAAAGATGTTCTTATCAACTGAAAATGTTTTCATATTCTGCAGAGAGAGAGGGAACAAAAGAAAAAAGGAATGTCACTGAAGCCCAAAATACATAATTTAAGACTTGCGATCCAGAAAATCCAACTTCTGCTTGTAGCATCTATGGCATATGGTGTAAAACCATAAACTATTATGTTGCTTAATACCTACAGAACATGGATACATGAAACACCTCTCTCTCTGGGCAGTGGTGGCCTAATGGTTAGAGAGTTTGCCCCAGGATTGGAAGATTGTGGGTTCGAATTCCAGACCAGTAGCTTCCCTTTAGGCTCTTTAAACAGCTGCCCCCTGCAGCACAGTGCGAATGGGTGAAAAGCAGAGGAAGAATTTTGTTGTGTCTCACTGTTTGCTGTGCTGGGTTTCACAAAGACAAAAAATAGCCACATCTGGGGTACACCGATGTGTCGCAAATGATTCTATTGTGAAAAACAATTATTTAGTAAACTACAAAGTTTTTAAGTCTAGACAAGCAGATATACAAACTGCTAATATAGTTATCAAACATTTGAATTTTTTTTCATTTATTTTTGATGTGTCATTATTACAGTCCACGATTTCTCAACATTTTGTAAATCCCCAACCCTACAAGATCTCGCCCCACTCTGCAACACTGCCTCTAAAATGTAATGATGAAAGTGATGTGTCATTGTGAGCACACAGTGAACCACAAGGAAATGCATCTTCTGAATTTAATCCATACATGCACTGAAGCAGAGGGCAGCTATGTCCAGCGCCCGGGAGCAGTCTGGAACGATATCTTGCTCAAGGGTACCTCAGGGCAAACTAGTCGTCCGGGATTTGAACCCTGACCTTCCAATCCCGGGGGCCCCAGTCGCTAACCACTAGTCCACCAATGCCCCATACAGTGCCTATGGCACCGATTGGCAGGGTTGAAAAAAAAACACTAATGTGGGTTTTTCTATCTTTCTAATCAAAACACTGTAATCAAAACACATAGTAACTGAATTACTATGTTTGTGTGCCAAAGCTTGAAATATGCAGATATGAAAAATCTGTGGAATTCCACTCTGAAGGAACTACTTCCCACACATCCTCCCCTGCTACACAGCCCAAATCTTATCCATAGTGGCTTGATTTTTAATTTTTTCCCAGCATACACTTAAACTGTGTTTGAATTCTCACTTTATGACATAATGACGTTCCCCACGGAGCTATATGAGGTTAAGGGCCTTGCTCAGGGGATCAAACAGTGTTAGTGCTACAGACTGGATAGAACCCACAAACCCTTGGGGCACAGCATCACCTAATGAACTGTGGAGCATTTTTACATCTTACTGGAATATCCATTATTGGTTGTGGTTTTCGTCAGTGCAGCAGTGTCAGAACTCACTTAACCAGGTCTATTTGAGATTTTTCCAAACTCAGTGTGGTTTGTGGCAAGTATGTGAGGATTTAGGCATGTGGTTTGCATGATTTGCTCAAATAAGCTTCCATTACTCATTAACCACTTGAAAAAAAAAAATGTATTGGTATTTGGAATAAAGGGAAAATTGGGTAAAACTAATATGAACTTTTCCTTTAATTGTTAAAGTTTTGAGATACTTTTTTGAAAAGTTGCATTGATATAATGAGATAAGATATGCCCAAAAATGGCAAGTTCATTTTTTTCTAAGAGTTCTTTTTGTTTTGTCTGATTAGTGTAGAATCTTGCAAAAACAACAAAAAAAAAAAATCAAGAAAAAGGACAAGGACATGAGTAAATTTATGCAATGATTTATGCAATGAAAGCACAAGATCAACCATAAACATACCACATGCCTAATATATCTTTGACTCATTTAGGCATGGACTTGACAAGATCTTTGAAGGTGTGCTGTGATATTTACACTTGGACTTTAGAAGTAGAAGTTCAAGAAGTTGTGAGGTGGGACCTCCATAATTTGTCCAGCAGATCCCATAGATGCTCAAAGATACTAGAGGTCAAGACTTCCTCTTCTTCTTCTTCTTTCTTCTTTCGGCTGCTCCCGCCACAGCGGATCACCCATTTCCATTTCTTTTGTTCACACTCATGTATTCTGTCTTTGACCTACTCACTTTCATTCCTCTCTAGAGCATATCTCCATCTCTTCAGGTTCTCATCAAGCTGCTCCCACTACTCTCACTACAGTTCACAATAACATCAGCAAACATCATCGGCCACGGAGACTCCTGTCTAAACTCGTCCGTCAACCTGTCCATTACTATTGCTAACAAGAATGGGCTCTGTGCTGAACCTTGATGCAATCCAACCTCTACCTTAAATGCATCCGTCACTCCTACTGCAGATCTCACCACATTCATGCTGCCCTCATACACTTCCTGAACTACTCTCGCATACTTCTCTGTAACACCAGACTTCCTCATACAAAACCACAGCTTCTCTCTAGGCACAGCTTCTCTCTTGGCTTTCTCCAAGTCCACAAATTCACAATGCAACTCCTTCTGACCTTCTGTGTACTTCTCCATCAACACCCTCAGAGCAAACATTGCATCTGTGTTGCTCTTTCTTGGAATGAAACCATACAGCTGTTCACTAATCCTCACCTCTTTTCTTAACCTAGCTTCCACTACTCTTTCCCATAACTTCATGGTGTGGCTGATCAACTTTATCCCTCTATAGTTACTACAGCTCTGTGCATCAGCCTTATTCTTGAAAATCGGTACCAGCACACTTCATCTCCACTCCTCAGGCATCCTCTCACTTTCCAAGACTCTGTTGAACAATCTGGTCAGAAACTCAACTGCCATCTCTCCTAAACACCTCCATGCTTCCACTGGTATGTCATCCGGTCCAACAGCCTTTCCATTCTTCATCCTCTTCATCGCTGCCCTTACTTCCATCTTGCTTATTTGCTGCACTCCCTGGTTCACTATCCTCACATCATCCAATCTTCTCCCTCTCTCATTCTCTTCATTCATCAGCCCCTCAAAATACTCCTTCCATCTGCTGGAGGTCAAGACAACACTAATATCTGTTTAATGTTCCTCCAACCATTGCTGAATAATTTTTGCAGTGTAGCAGGGAGCATTATCCAGCTGAAAGAGGCCGCTGCCATTATGGTATAATGTTGCCATGGCACGAATATGTTGTCTGCCACAAAGTTTAGTAAACCAGAAGCCAAGGATTACAGCAGAACATGACCAGATTATCACAAGGGCACCACTTGTTTGCCTTTTTACCAATTGTGAATCTTGGTGCTCTCTTCTCCAGGTAAAAAACCCACCTGCCCATACATTGTTCAATAAAACATGACTCCTTAGGCCAAGCCCCCTTTTTGGTGCCCACTGCAGTCACTTTCGGAGGTTGACAGGGGTCAACATGGGCGCTCCTACTGCTCTGCCTCATATTTAGTCATCTCCATGTACACCCACTGCTTAGGACTGATAATGCTTCTTAATAACATGCTCATTATTACTCACTTCACCTGTTAGTGGCTTTAATGTTGTGGCTGATTGGTGTACATTAAATAATAATGACGATAATAAAAAAACATGCTGGATAACTTGCATGTCTTTTTGATTGCCAATGTGTTAAATCGTGTGAGTTCATATATTTTCTCTTCTTACTAGGAAATCAATTTCTGTGGTAACTAATCAAAAGTAACAGACATTTATATCTAGATGTGCATGAATACATGTTAATTGCCCAGAGATCATGAGTAAGAGCAGAGAACTTATATTACGTTCTGTTCTATATGGAGCTAAAGTCTCAACTGTGCTGAGGGCACAACTGTGGAGGTGGCTGGTTTCAAAGGGCAGGAAGAATATATCACCCACAGAGTTCTACAGCTGAGCTCTCAGCTCCAGAGTAGCAAGGGAGGGGGCAAATTTGCTGGCTTCTCCATAGAGAATGCCAGCTTTAGCTTTAAGGGAAATGGGAACAAACCCATTAGGGTGAGTCAACAGTAGGTCTCTGTAAACAGTCACTGCGACTGCACTGGAGCTACAAGTAATGTGAGCTTATATTAGCCAATTCCCATTGTGAAAACTGCATGCCTAAAATCATCACACACTTGCCTGAAACTGTGTCAAGGTTTTAAGTATTCTTAATAGACTCACTTACATTTATGCAAGACCGTTTCTTTTTAAAGTGAAGTGAAAGTGACAATTCTTGTCATTGTGAAACACAGCAGAGCACACAGGCAGACGCAATGAAATTCAACCTCTGCTTTTTACCCATACACACACCGTGCAGCAGGGGGCGGCTATTGAAAGTGCCCAGGGAGCAGTGACAGGGATGGTACCTTGCTCATGAGTACCGCAGGGCAACCTATGGGCAAGGGATGTTTTTTAATTTTTATGTGTAAAACAGATTTAATATACAGGATTTTGCAGTTTTCAGCTATGCAACATTGTTTTTTCCTTTTTATAACAGTGTGACAGTGTTACCCACTTAACCAGGTCTATTTGAGATTTTTCCAAACTCTTTTACTTGTTAACCACTTCCAGATTTAGAAGAACAAGTCTAAACAGTAGCATTTGCAATAAAGAGAAAATTGGGTAAATATAATGTGAACTTTTCCATTAATTGTTAAAGTTTTGAGATACTTTCTGAGAAGTTTTGAGAATATTTCCTAGGTATTCTTCACTTTGAAAGGGTGCACTTTTTCCACCTTTGTAAAGTCTTTAGCACCATTCTGTCCCTCAAAAACACCCAAATTAATGTTGATTAATTACCCGAGAGTGCCAGGAATACTGCAGAAAAAGGTTGCAATGGGTGGACAAGCACGAGCAAGAGCAATGGGGCGAGTTACTAATTGAGGGATTTGTCTGTTTCAGCTCAAGCTGTTTCTGTCTGACACTTTTGCCACTTGCTTTTCTCTCTCAGCATGATACATGCTTTCTGATGTAACTGCAACTCATGGTAATCAAAACTTGTATAATCCAAGGCTGTTGTTATTACTTCATTAAAAAAATGATTCAAATGATATTAATTGGCAACCTGTACAATAAAGCAAATTAAACTCTTCAACTTGCGTTCATTATAGTATGAAAGAGAAATATATACGACTGGGCCATTTTTGCCCAATTATGCTGAATAACTGTTAACTTCTTCTTCAGTCAATATTTTTCTTTTTTTAGCCTTTTCTTTAAACTTTAATCCCATGAACTGTAATGACAAGCTTCTTGACTCTGAATGTTGTTGACAGTGCCAAGAATAGTTTTAAAAAATGAGGGAAACAGTCAAGTCCAAACAGTTTAAAGAATGTTAATAGAGCTGCTACTCTAAATTAAGAGCCATTACTGCACAGGCCTCAGCAGGTATGGGGCTATGTTGTATGTTTATAAAGATGTAATCTAACCCCATTAAGGCAAACACTACTGATTGCAAAAAAAATGGCTTTAACAGAACAGAGACACTGTTAGTTCAGTCTGTGTTGAATGTGCCTTTACAAGTTAAGAGCTTAATTAAAGCATTCATGAAGCAAATTTTCAGACAGTAGGTTTTCTATGGAGACCAAAATACTTTCTTACATGTAAAATAACACATTTTGGATGTGAAAAGTAAAAAAAAAGAAGCATACTCTACTTATCCATAAACAAAATGCCATAACCTTGACAAAAATCCTGATTTATTTTAAGAGCTTACAGCAGTTGCATAAATGCTTCTGGAAAAACACAACGTCAATATGAAATGAGCGCTGAGTGATGGTGGACACATTCAGAACAACACACCCCTTTTCAATAAAAGTAGTACACCCTCTCCCAAGCCCCTTTGAAACTCTTTGGTTCTCCCTTTTTACCACAGCTAGTGAACTGAACCAGACGGTTGCTTAGCAACTTTTGAAGTAATTCAACGAGGATAAATTAGCCTGCGAATAGACGAGGACTGAACAAAATCTTTCTGTCTTCGCACTGAAGAAAACATAAACAGCAACGCATCATATATGCTGTACATTTACATTCAAAGAAAAGTCTGTGCATTACCATCTAGTAGGGGCTGTTGCTATAGTGAGAAAGAGCAGAGCACTCTCCTAGCTCTGCCCTAAGCTAGACGGAAAGATTCTCGGTTGCAAAAGTGCTCGTTTTGAATTGTTTTGTCATTTCTCTGAGATGCGGCGAGATACTTTTACTAGTTTAGTCACAAATTAAATACAGGATATTCATAACCAAAGAACATTTTAATAAGTCATTGTACTTACAAAGGCTGAGGGCAGGTACAGAACACCCAGCTCGTAGGAACGAACCATCATTTGGGTGCTGTTTTTCTCCAGTGCACCCCAGGCAGCTTTGGATAAATTGGCACTGTGGATTATACGTGTTGGGGAAATATTCAGTATCAGCTTTTCAAACACTTTTTTTAAAGCTTGATCACTTTAAAAAAGCAACTGTTAAAAGCATCAAGTGAGAAAATGTAATGGTAATAACCTAGAATCCACATTTACTTGTCATTTTGCAAGTTGATGACTGTTTATTCAAAACATTAGTGAACAATCCTGACCGAATTAAATATTTTGAAAAGAAACTCGTTAGATATTCACATTATGGATAGATATTTTCATGTCCCTTACAAATATACACAGGTTAATTCTGACTAAACGTGTGACATGTTTTAATATAATCAATATTTCTGTTCAAATGAATATATCAGTTATGACAGAGCAAAATTTGTGCAGGTGTTTGATATGAGACGGAGTTGGGCTTATGATGTACAGGGAAAAACGTGAAAGAGAATCGTCATGCCACCTCAAGGTACCTCACGTCTCATGCAGGCTTTAATCTTCATGAAAGAGAATAAATAACTCTGCGCTGCTGGACTGAGCTCAACTGACCTGCAGACACAGCTAAAAGTGCTCTCCACTACTCAGTGTAAATCCACGATGATTAAAACTGTCACTCTTCAGATAAAACAGTGGCTGATGACCATTCAAATTTACTTAGGATGAAAACCAAACCGTGACATGTCCTGACAGTTGGGTGAACTACAATGCAATACACATTTATCTGGCAAATGTTTCAGACATGTCAAGTCTCTCAAGCGCTCAAGCATACGTCCATAGGTCTTTATACACCAACTCAATTTGTCTGCTGAAATCAAATCACCCCGCTGCAGGAACTACATCTACTGTGGAAAGACTTAAACTAGGTGTTGGAACATTTCTAAGAGCATTTGACAGCTACTTATTAGCACTGCACTGACTTATCATGGCTCGTTTTGATTTCCTTAGAGTGAAAAAGGCCAATGGCAGGTTGCCATTAGCATTTTTTCTTAACTTGAAGCTCCAACTGTACACACTAAACACATTTGCACTGGCACATCTGCAGGACTTTCTATTGTGCAAATAAAAATGTTCAACATAAATGACATTTTTTGCCTTTTTAAACATGCAAAAATTGCCATTTTAAATTCTTCATTACTTTTTATATGACATAATTTAAATCAAGTGCTCATTCGAAAATAAGAGGCTACTGGCAATTTAGCATGCGCAATTACACTGACATTTTGCCACAGGTGAAGCAGCAGCAACTAAAGTCAGTGAGCTTGCAGTAACCTGATTTAGCTGTTATAAAATTAGTAACACAGATCTGCAAAAATCTAATAAATTAATTGGCCGGTAGCAATTTTCTTTAAAGCTCTCAAGCCAACACCTAGCATTGGGTGTGATTTCTTCAGGCTTATATACAAGTTTTCATAAAGATTACACAATCATAGTCAATGGCTGTGGCTTAAAGTAGTGGTATACACTTATTCGAATACTTATTCTGGATACTTTAGAACTCTATGTCAGAACTCTATGTCGGACAAGCACGTATCGGTCTGGAAAAGCGTTTCACAGCACACTGAGGCAGAATTTGAAAGATAATCAAAGAGAAGAGTGCCGTTTTAACGCTTCATTGTGTTTTACATTTCACTGGGCACTTGCACGCTCCACTTAAGCATCATAACAAGTCTTTAGAGGTACAATTGTGCTGGAGCACCATGCTGACCTGTGAAAACAGGTTAGCCAGAGTCCAGGGGGCTAAACAGACACTCATTCACTCTCAAAAACCTTGAGGTTACATAATCACAGGAGCTCCAGAATAGCTAATAAAATAAGCATGGTTGTGATGCTGCTGCTAGGCAATGACCAAAGAAAAGGGGGCAGAAGCTTAACTAACATTAATAATTTACTTACATTTGTTAATATGCACATTTAGGTCAGTTCGAGTCCTAGAGTAATCCCCTTAATGGAACACAACCACTACAATGCACAGATTAAACAGATCTTAGAGAAAATAAGCTTTCTGTCAGAAGCCGGACAAGCTGTAAAACATTTCTGAAGCCCTGGTGTCAAGATATTGAGCTGAGCAGGATAATAACCATCTCACTGTCCTGAATTCTTTTTACAGTGTGTTGAACTATAGCAAATGGGGTTTAATGAAACATGCCACCGAAAAAAAAAAATGTTTACACACTAGACATAGCAAGCCCTCTTAAATGACAGGTCTGATTTCACACCTCCAGTTCAATTATAGTTTGACTGAGCTTGAATCACGCTCTGGCTGCCACTAACCTCGTCACGAGAAACCAGGCCAGCTGAGAGAAGTCTGGAGAGGCCCTCATGTAGGTCTTGATGTGGGGCATGGCATTGCTTCTGCCTGATGTTTCAGCCTTCCAGCAACTGTCCTCAGGGATAGCGTTGGGAAAAAGAGAGAGAAACATATTAAGAATTACAGACAGAGAAACAGATAGACAAAGTCAGAAACAGATTAAGATAGAGAGAAAGAGGGAGACACACAAAGGAACTCATGCATTGGAAAGGCAGAAAAAGATGAAGATGAGATGAGAGAGGAGCGAGAGAGAAAAAGAGCGAAATAGAGAGAGCAAGAGAGATGTAGAGAAATGGCATTACATCTCCAGTTGCTGCTCGTCTGTCGGCAGATAATAACTGCACAAGTGTGAAGTCATTTGAAATTGTATTCAAAAGGTGACAAAGAGAAGAAGAGGGCATTGAGGAAAAAGTCTTACAACAGAATCATCAGTGAGGGGGAATTTTTCAGTTCCTTAGCCAAACCAAGACTGGACTTAAACAGCCCAGTTACCCCCACTGGTCATTTACAAATAAGTAGGATATACAGAATCTTTCTGGACATTTACAGATCTGGACAGCTCTTCAGATGGACTCTGATCAGCTGTAGAGAGCCTTAAGTGATCAACATTTCTAACAGTATATGCAGAGTAACACTAACTTCCGAGTAATACTGAATCACTAAAAATCCTGTCACAATCAAAGGATGAAAATGGCAAACTCACTGGAAGTAAGAATGGAGCCAGAGCTGCTTCTGTGCTGTCTGAATACTATAGGGTAAGGAACCTCCAGCTGCAAGGACATCAAGGAAAGGTTATTACATAGATGATAAAGCTGCTGTAACTTTTCCCCCTTCATTTCATTACTTCAAACACATTTTATGGATCTGAATATGGCAACAGAGTCCAATGTTAGATAATGCAGTACTTCATAAATCACTAGATGTAATAAATTCAGCAAATCAGTGGAAATATATTATAAATGATGAAATTAAAGCTTGCATTAGAGCACAATAAAGTGCAATATTTTTACCATTTAAGATTTTCTGTTAAAATGATTTAGGATTTTAATTTAAAAGAGTAAGACGCCTGGTGGCAAAAAACTTGCATTATTAAATCTGAATGAATAAGGTAAAAGAATAAGATAGATTATTGCTCTGTTGTCCAACTATATTAATAACTTTTTAAAAAAACTTTATAAAAACTAAACCAACAAAATTTTACACAATCAGCTGATACCTGGATATCCTTCTAAGCTGGTCCGTACATTGTCCACTGAAGGATAAACCTGAAGATCGCCATAAAGAAAAAATAAATAAGTTAATAAATAAAAATAATACAAACAGGCTTATGAAACAGATGTCTCTTCCTCTGTGTGTGGGTTGGACATTGGGTGATTTAAGAAGAAAAATGAATAAATAAATAAATAAAAATCTATTCAGCCTCTCAGCTCAATTATGCCTTCACTAAAGGAGTGACCTGTGAAAGGAGAGTGATTGGAATACTCAATGATGACATTCAATCCAAGAAGTGCATAATAACAGTGCCAGATGACTGATTCTGCCATCACTTTCTATAGCGCAGGCTCAGTGGCGTGCCAAGCTGTTACTACCGACGTTGAGTAACATCCATCAGGAAAAACTGCATCAACATGAAAAGTTTCCTATAACTACGCTTTATTTCTTGGGGTTTAGTTTTTGTTATTTATTTGCTAGCTGTCATTTTACCAAATTTGTTACACTTTCCTTATCTTGAATAGCTAATTCTTTGAGAACACTGTAAAAAAACAAAAAAGCAAATTATACTTTCTGTGAAAAATGTGCATCTCAGATCACCCTGCATCATAAAACAGTGTTTGAATATTGTGGCAGTAACTATATGAGGGTACTGTCCCCATCACTGCTCCCCGGGCGCTTTCGTAACTGGCCCCTGCTGCACAGTGTGTGTTTGTGTGCATGGGATAAATTTCACTGTGGTTCACTGTGTGCTGAGCTATGTGTTCTCACAATGACACTTAAAATGTCAAAAAGTACAAAGGCGTGCATTCCTTTCACCATGAATATGAAACAGCTCTGCTGCGTCTCAAAAAACAAAACAAAAACAAACGCACCAAAAAACAGCCAAACAATTCTGCAGGAACAAGAGCACAAACTGTACCTGGCATGGCTGGTATTTGTTATAATTCCTCCTCCTAACAGTGCTTTGCTTTCCAGGTGTCCCACTTAAGGGCACAACACCTATATGCAAATAAAGCCCATGCCTGGTGTTTAAATGATGGGGAGAAGTTATTTGGTTTGCATCAACAGGCCACTGGATCAAATTTGCTTTGCTAGGAATAATAATAAATAAGCCATCACACAACAAAAATGATAAGATTTCATTTCTTGATGGAAACTTAGACAAACAGAAGTTGCCTGAGCCACTTTCAGGCTTGAGAAGCCTGCTTGTCTCTCATTAAATCATCCAAATGCTCATTTATCCTATTGGACAGACAAGGTTACAGGGGAATGTTCTGCATTAATCCTCTCCAGGAATGTAGACTATAACGAAAAAAGGCTGAGGCAGAAAAATGAGCTCTGGGGAATTACTCTAAAATACCTACCAGAAGAACTGGTGTGCTTGAACTGCATGATGAGCTCGTAGCCCTCCCCAGTGTTGTCAGCGTTCGCTGGAACTCTGCTGCAAGCCATTTGGTTTTATCAAGGCCCATAGATCCAATACTGGAGAACTGACCAATCACTGGCCACTGCTCTGCATTCTGAACTGGGCATGCATGCTCACTCAACAACTAAAAGGAGAGATTCAACAAAAATGAATGTGGATGATTAAAACATGGTACAGACTTGCATGTACACTCAAGATATGATTACAATTACAAAGCATTTCAGATTCACTGTCCCTCATGAGCAGATTGAGCTGAAATTAAAATGTCCAAATGTATTGAGGCGCTATTTTACCTGGCACCTATTACTGACGCAGGTATTTAGTTGCATATACACTGCTCGTACAATACTAAATTGCCAATAAAACACAGTTTCCAATGCCAGGGGTCATCTAGCATATAAACCCTCTAAGCATGGGTCTATGGAGCCTGGGGAACTGTGTTTTTCTGGAAAGACAAAGCTCCATTCATTACCCTTGGGGAAAAATTGGAGTAGTGTTTGTGATCCAGTAGTGATCATTCAACAAATGTACTTGACCTCACTGAATAATAAATCACAGTAATGTTTCAAGATGTGTGAATTCTTCCCAGAAGAATAGAAGCCGTTGCCACAGCAACAAGAGGCAAATCTTCCTATTAATTTCTCTGTTTTTTCAGTGTCCTGGAATGAGCACATCTGTTTCACACGCATTTGTAGACCAGTATATGGCAAGCTTGCCAGACTCAGATTAGTCTTAAGCCTGAAGCATGACATTAGCAAGCGCAATTCTCTGACTAGGCTTACTCTGTGTGTAGGAAACCCCGTCATATGTGTCTACTGTATATCAGACATACTTCAGAAAAGTATGTCCATCAGAAATTACACTAATCAACTCATAATTTCTGTTTTTTGAACATTTTGCTGCCATAGAAAAAGCAACTGTTGTGTCCCTTCAGCTACGTAGGCTGACCTTTAAAATGGATCAACTGTTCAAAACAATCCCCATGTGCTGCTTGAGCAGATGCCAGAATGCCAAAATGCCAGAAATGTGAATGAAATGGTGTTTTGTGTCTAAAACATGAATCAAAAGACAAACGAAAAGTGCATCCTTATTAATCCAGATTCAGTTATTATACATTTCTTTATACCATAAATTTAAACCATAAAAACAAAGCAAACCATGCATTTTTGATCTGCTTGCACAGCAGCACATTTTTATTTGGTGCGAGTAACATGGCTGTCTGTAAAGCATCACACGCATTAATGGATAAGAAATGGTCAAAAGAAAATAGCTATATTTATTTAGAATGTTTGTGGACAATGTGTATTCGCACCATAAATTAAAACGGAATACAGCAAGAAATCAGATAAAAACAAACAAGCAAACAAAAAACACTTTCAATGATAAACCCTTTATTTTTACATGATAATAGCAGGAAGTGTGAGAACACGTGAAGCCTCTGTGCAGTGAAGAAGCTTTAAAAATGACTTTTGCGGTCAGGGTCACACTTAAGGGTGTCTTTCATTAAAGTAATGGCATGTGTTATTGAACAGGTGGGATAAAGGGAAAATGCTCATTTCTATTTTTCTTTCCTTTTTTTTTTTGGTTATTGCTGACATGATAAAAAAAAAAAGTGATTTTTCCTAGCTTTTCTAGGCCAAAGAAATTTTCTGTGATTTAGAAAATCTTTTCAGGCTGTTTCCCTTCATTGGCCTTTAGATATATTTAGCAGGAATCCTGCAATTTGTAATGTCTCAGAGAATTTCTTACCTTGCGTAATTTTAAGTGACCCCATTTCTCCATATCAGGTCCCTGGAACCTCCCTGGAGTAGAACCAATGAGATAGATCCTGAAAAATGCAAAAAAAAAAAATAAGAGTCTAGTAAAAAGGCACTGCTTTGTGTAACCCGCTTAGGCTGAAAGCAGAAAGCAGAGAACGTTTTTGTCTCACCTTGTTTCTGACAGGTCATGCTCTTTAATACGTTCGATCCACTCGGTCAGCTCAGGGGCTCGATATGCTCTCAGGTATTCCAGCAAATCTCGTTTGAAGTAGGTAGGAGACTCTCCTGCGGTCTCCAAGCTTCCCTCAGGTAACCTGGGGTATAGAGGACTCAGCCATAGTCTGCAGGAGACACACACAGCCTTTTATTTGTCAATGAAATAACTGCTGTTATTGTGCAAGATAGCAATAACTATGAGGCTGAAACCGAGCTTACCTGAGAATATCATACTAAAGCCCCAGCTGTTATGTGGATCTAACCAATAATGACTCATTAATTACTGATTCTGATACCATTTTTAAGGGCTTTATATTGGCTGATATAACTGCATTTTTAGATTTTGAGATTTAAATGTTATCAACTTATAGCTAAACTGTGATTCTATTTATTAAAACCAATTGGAGTATGAAGAAATATGGGATTAAAGCCACTCTTTTTGATTTTGTGCATATATACAGTACTTTGCAAAAGTTTTAGGCAGCCGTAGCAGAAATAGAAATAATGATTGTTTATTTTTATCAATTTACAAAATGCAAAGTGAGCGAACGAAAGAAAAATCTCAATCAAATCAATATTTGGTGTTACTACCTTTTGCCTTCAAACCAGCATCAGTTCTTCTAGGTACACTTGCACAAAGTCGGGGATTCTGTAGGATTATAGTCGGTGTCTGATCAACCAGTTTTACCAAACAGGTGCTGATGATCATCAGTGTCACACGGAGGTTGAAACACAGTTCATGTTTGGAACAACCTACCAGCCGAGTTCCTTCAACAACTGTGTGCAAGTGTACCTAGAAGAACTGACGCTGTTTTGAAGGCATTACTTCCAGAGTCTGAGAAGCATCACAACAAATTAGTCTTGTATTTTTAAGTTCACTTTAAGTATTCTGCTAATAGCAGCAGTAAGAAGAGAAACTTTAGTGCAGTCAGGCTAGCAGTCGGAGAAGGGATGCTCTCTCCATTACGATGAGCAATTTAAAAATATATAAATGTATAAATATAAGCAGTTAGTGTTTTACAGATGTGTAAAATAACGGTTTATACCAGCAAGACTCAGTCGTTCAGTAAGTAGATAAAGCTATAAAGCTGCTTCTGTGATAATCAGCCCCTGCTGGGTTGTTTACTAGGTTAGGCCAGATCAAGCAGCCTTCGGGTCACAGGTCGGGTCAGGTTTGGGCTTTAATATTAGCACGTTTAAATTATAGAGTCATTTTCATGATAAAGGTTTTCCGGTGGCTTCTACCCTTTCACTGGGTGACGTCAATACAGATTTTTCAGATACTGATAGAGCTACAAATATTAGCCAACATTCCTGAACAACCATTTGTACAGTTTCATGGTCCTGTCTGAATAATTATGCATCTAAAAATGTTTCCTGCCATTTTCTGATAAATGGATGTAACTTTCTGTAGAAATGAATATTCCATAAATGCATTACGCTTACTCCTCTTTCTACATCCAGAAATTGAAATATTCATGTAAATATGTTTTTAATCAACCTTAAAAAGAATTGATCCATTAAAGTGTAAAAATGTGTGTGTGTGTGTTTGTGTGTCTGCCTGCAACAGGCTATTTTATTTAGTGCAATATTGCTGCTGCTTGTGCTGGTGCAGAGTTAATGCAAGCTAAATTAACATTATTTAGTGTCTGAGGTATGAGGTGGACAAAAATCTAAAACGCCCTGCATGCAAAATTTTATTTTGAAAAGAAAGTACTCATGACTGCAGCTGAATGGGAATTTGACAGACTTATTATAGCCGTTCCCTGGGGTGTTTTGAGAGCAGATCAATATGGAGTGGGATTGGCGCTATTAGGAAGAAAGCAGCAGAAAAGCCCTTATACAGTGAACCCGGGGGAGAACCCAACAGCTATATGAATATCAACGAGAGCAAGGATGAGGCTTGAATAATGAAAAGACGCGTGGGATCAGATGCAACCTGATGAGGTATCAGCAGGGCATTAATGAGATTCATTGTACATGTTTGCGCGCGATGTTTGGAGAAGACGGAGATGTAGCTAATACTCTCAAAGCATAGTCTGAACGTGTGTTGAGTACATGGAAAGTGAGGCAATGAAGGATTATTACCACTGGATTATTATTGTAGAGCATGAAATATCAGCATAAAATCAACATACTTCATCAACTGCAGTTGCTTATTAGTATATTAATGAATTACATTTATTAATAGATTTAAACACTGATTATAGTATGTCTTTAGGCATCCCTCTATAAATCACATTTTTTAATGTGCTTGTTTCTCCATGACAATTCTAAACAGAGAGGTTTTCTTAATGACCATGTTAAACTTTTCTAACTTTATTCTTTACAAGGAGACATGGCCTTGTGTTGTAGCAAATATTTATATTATCTATTTAGTTCTGTATTCTGTATATATATATATATATATATATATATTTCAGTTCTTCTGTGCAGTATGAAGCTGTGTTAAAGATTGAATTAACAGTAATTTCGCGCGCACACACACACACAGTAAAACAAACAACATTCTAAGATTTAACATGTTAACAAAATATACAGGTTAAATGGTTAAAATAATAATAAATAATAAAACAAAATTCAATATTCTATATGCTCAAAAAGACTTTATTTCAAATCCCATTTCTACTGGTCCATCCATTATGCAATTTTTAAAATGAAACGCACAGGTCTGCAGGTAAGCAAATGGTTTTGAACTACTTAACGTGGCAGGAAGTAACATCACAACAAATGGAGCAAGAACTAAAGAACTCTTTATTCATAAAAAGGCACGTAGAAGGCGGCGGGTTTGGCACCACACTTCTCATTCTCTCCCCAGCTGCCAGACCTGCAGCTACAATAGATCAGCCACCCCAGGTTTGATTTAAGCCAGAGCAGGCACTGAAAATACTGGGCTAACGTGCACGTGCACACACACAGACACACACAGCAACTCACCACTAGATTCTCATGTGTGGTTATTCTAATGTTAATGAGTATTTCTAAGCACATATGTTTAGCTTTTTAAATAAGATTTTATATAATTGTTCCCATCTTTCCACTATTCATCACCAAGTCGAATCTAAAACAGCTCTCTATATAGGCTGGCCATTAATGCTCCATATATAAAAGAATGTAAAAGACTTTTGTTTTTTGTGTTTAGTGTGGATTTTAACAAAACAAATCTGTGGACACACCCGAGCGCGCCTGTGAGCAAAACCACACCCATCAGAAGACTCAACAGTTAAAACTGAAAAGCCCCAGTCGGTACACAGGCTGCTTTTTAAACTCTGGTTTTCCTTTCATCTACTAAACATCATGTCCAACAACAGGCAAATATCTATTTGCCTGCAGGAATTGAAATAAAAAGTTTTATGCAGAATGAATCCCATTTACCTGCTTTACACGTCAACTGATTTTTTTAAGGGACGGGGATTAATTTATTCAGATTCATAAAGCTCTGAGCTCCTCTGTTAAAGCGTATTTGGAATAAATCAGCTTCATTTCAATTTCCTGAAAGCATCTGCTCGGTGTGTTGTCATGGCAACTGACCAAAAATGTTTAGAGCTGCCGAACGCAGAATCACCACACATGAAAGAAGTGCCTTTTTATGCAATCTGAGAACATAACACTTCAAGGAGATTGTAGCAACAAACTAAAATGGCTCATATCATCAAGTGTGACGGAGCATGTTTCTAATCAATTCTGTTTACCATTTTCTAATGAGCGTTTAACAGGAGTGAACAAGTGTACCAGAGATGACGGCCAATCTTACCCTTGAGTCTTCTGGTACCAGTCGGCCTGGATCATGTTTGATGTCAGAATGATGACTCTGAATCCCTCCTCATACCACAAAAGCATCATTTTCCTAAAAGTAAAATAAATGATTAAGACCAGAGGCGAAAAAGCAGTACTGTTCCTGTTAAATAATTAATGACCAAATTATCACTGGAACATATGAGGTTTTTCTTTCGATTGCATGAAATGAACTAAGTACACAATTAAGCTTGGTTAGGAAGTTTTCTGTTCTGACAACAACTGTCTGGAACATTTATAAATAAATCTGTCAGTGAGACACAGGTATAATCCATCAGGGAAGAGACTTCAGCTCGGCAGGCTGACGCAGGTGTGTGAGAGAGATCACGGCATTAATGTTTTATTTACTTCATTAAGAGCCAGGCGATAGGAGCTCACAGCGGAGGGAGCAAAACCTGCGCAATCCTCCAGTGCCTGCTCCTGCTCTCTGTTTCTGTGTTAAACATGTTGACCCATCCAATAAGAAATTTGGTGAACTAGGAATAAAGAACATTAATATTCACTGCTGTTAAACAAGTACTTCAAATTCGTCTAAACTATCGAGTGGCTATTCAATTGGATGCCGGAGGGGAAGGCAGAGGTTAAATACTCTCTTGATGCTTTTTGAGAAGTAGATAATATAATTCCTGCTCTAAAGTGGGCTGCCCAGTGCCAACATAATGCACAGTTGAACTTGGAATAATGGAATGATTTGTGCAAATCATTTCCAGACATGCACCTAAATATGGGTGAATATACTGCATAACATGATAACTATGAAGTGAATAACACTGATTTTGTGGCATCTGTCAAGGGGTGGGGCAGAAGGAACAGTCCGTTCTTGAAGTTGATACTTTGGAGGCACGAAAAATGAGTGTCTTTGCCAAGGGCCAAACTGCAATAACAAGAAGTACAACCAGTGAACTTAGAAAAAGGTCATGGGTAAATGGAGAGTAAAGGCTAGCCTAGTAGGAGCTGCTCAAAGTAAGAGTTGCTGTAGTGCAAAGTGCTGTAAAAATCCAGGTTGCCTATAAAAGGTCGGAACACGCAGTGCATCACAGATTTCTGCCAACAGGGCTGACAAACCAAAGGCTGTGTAAAGTGCCCATGCTGACCCTACCACCAAAGGTGCCCAAAAAAGAGCACGCTACATACACATACATATATATATATAAAGAACCCAAATGATCATCTTTGCATCTTTGGAAAGAGATTGCACCAAGAAGCATTAAAGGAAGGAGGAAAGCCAGCAGTAGATAGTGTGATGCACTGGACAATGTTCTGCAGGGAAACTTTGAATCTGGGCATTGATGTGTAGTTTTACATCTGGGATATTTTAACATGTACCGCCTACATACATACATACATATAAATACATATAAATATTAAAGAACATGGCAAAAAGTGTTCATTTAGCTTTTAAATTCCTGATCATTGAAGTATCAGTCAGTGATTGCTGGGAGGTTATCATATCTATCCCACTGTAAATGAGTTAATCTGAGCATCATACAAGACATGGAGTGGGATTCCTTTTGCATTTCAGTGCATCCTGACCTGGCTCAACATAGATGCCTAATAATATGTTTATGAAGAAAGCAGACAATGTGCAGAAAACAGGAGCTTAATGAAGTGAAAGTGACTATTCTTGTCATTGGGAAACATAGCACAGCGTGAACCACAACGGAATTACACTACTGCGTTTAACCCACACACACAAGCACGTGCTATTGAAAGTGCCCTGGGAGCAGTGATGGGGACGATACCTTGCTCAAGGGTACCTCAAGGCAACCTACTGGTCTGGGATTCAAACCCATGACCTTCTGATCCTGGGCCCAACTCCCTAAACACTAGGCCACTGCTGCCCCAGTGCTTGTCTGAAAGCATTCTGAAGTTCAGTTGACCTCTTTAGATATTTCAGGGTGCTCGTAGTGAGAGAAAAAGCAAATGATGAAAATAAAGCACTTACGTATGATGAGTGCCAAATGCGATATCCAACTTGGCCTGATAAGAACAGAAAGTTCAGTTTGGCTGAAACAACATAAAGCACTGAGGCTCAATTAAAGCAAAATTCTACCCTCTAGTGGAGATAAAAATGACTACAACTATCAGAGTTCCACAGTACTAAGTGACTGAAAATGTGTTTGGCAGTTGCAAAAGAATCACTAAAAAGCAGCACCTGACAGAAGCGAATGTGGCTGTATGGTTGAGCTTGTTGGATTAATCGGGCTTTTGACTCTCGCTTCTCCCCGTGGACGATAATTAATGGCTTTTCCCTGAATTAAATGGCATAAACAAATGTTTCAGTGATTCACCACAGGCTGTAAACAGAAAGCATCTTTATCAACAAAGCATGGAAGCAAAAACATGCAGAGGATGTGCACCTTTTACAATGATCAACAGAACATCATGAACACTAACGCTAATGAAATTAGGACACATTTTTCACTCTCATCTCCATCTGCTGCATCTTTATCATGGAGTCAAACACAGATGTTTTTAAACTTCTTTGCTTCTCTAAACAATTGAAAAAAATGCTGATGTAGATCTTATTCATAACAGGAGCAACTGCAAACTGTCTTCTTATATACACCTGTATGCTATATATGTGGAAATTAGTAAAATGCTGTAATATTCCTTTAAGCACTGCTTCATCCCCCTTGCAGATAAATCTAGTTAAGACCTGATTTACACCCTGGTTCAGCTGTTTTCTGCATGCTGTAAACATTTTAATGTAAAATGCATTGGGGGAAAAAAAGAGGTGTGGAGGTTCACACTGGATCCACGTGCACTATCTGCATTCTGCAGGCATGATTTCCATCGGGGACAAATGACAAACAGAAATATTCTGTGAAACACACCAAATGCAAACAGTCACATGGAGGCAACAGCTGATTTAAAATGCAAACGTGTAGAATGTCTAGACTGGATGGCAAATAGATCAGTGCAGTCAGTTTGAAGAAGTATGTTAATGCAATGGATTGGCAGGGGATAAAAATATAATGTAAATCAGAACTGAACAGATCACACTGCAGGGACTTCTTCAGTCTGTGTTCAAAGAACCACACCCAATAGTAAATAATGTTACCTGAACTCTGGAGGATATTGTTTCACCATCCATGGAATATCAAAGCAGTAGTTGAACTGTAAAAAACAGACGTGATTAGCTAAAGCAAAAATAAAAAAATAAAAAATAAAAAAAAGCGGCAGGATAAAAATATTTTACCTGGACTGACTCCTTCAGCGTGCCAAACATTGGAGAAAGTATTTCTAAGTTGATAAAGGAAGAGAAACATGTACACTTTCAATAAAATGCGGAAAATGATGAAACAAATAGGGAACGACAAAATACTTTTACACCTTTCAAATCACCTTTGATGTGCAAAGCTCCGGTGTTGTACTTCTTCTCTATACCTGTGACTTTGTTTAAATAAAAACGGTAAGTAGCATTCACAGAAGATGCGTTAGCCTCAAAAAAATCACTCGGCTCCTCTTTATAATAAGAGGCACCATGGGGGCTCGTTGGACGCTTGCCCTCTGTCTTTTTCCTTGGTGGGCTTGACTGTTTAGGTTTTATTGTAGGGGCGGAAGGAGGAGTTTCATCATCATCACTGCTGGAGAGGTTCCATCCTCCCTCATCTGTTTCTCTTTTCCTTTTAGGAGCTGGCAAAGAACTGTTTTCATATTTCACTGGAACGCTCTGGTTAAGACGTGCTGCTTGTCGGGCCACAGAACCCATGGGAGGTGCGGATATTTGTTCAGTCTTAACAGATGGCTTAGACTCCAGGCTGCTTTCTGGACTAGATTTAGGCTTTGGATTTGCAACAGTATTAACTGCACTGGCCTTGCGCTCTGGACCAGGCTGGACGATTGTCTTCTTTGGAGGTGTTGGAGGTATTATGTTGTCATCATCGTCACTGTCAGACAGTGTCCACTTGCCATGTTGGCTCTCCTGGGACATTTTGCCTTACTGTGGAAAGAAACAACAGATGTTATTCATTTGAAAATCATTTCACTACTTTGGCAGGATGCGTTTCAGGAAAACGTCTTGAAAACCAGGAAAAAACGTGCAAATCGCAAATGGTTTTAGAATGGTCTTCACTCAAAGAGGGACACTTAACAGGGTAGTTGTTGAGATCCAAAATATTCCATGTACATATCTGTAAACAGTGACACGTAAATGATCAATGTTAAAACTAGGAACATATCAACCTGAGAACACTAAATTTCACGTTTATTTGGAATGTTTTTGAATGAAAATAAAACTGATTAATGAAACATACACACATTTGGGATCAGCACCCGAATGTTCTGCCTTGTCAGCAAAGATCAGTTTAAAATATTGGCCAAATATTAACAGTAAAGGTAAGGATTTTTAAATAAAAACTCGTTCTTTTTAAAGCAATAACCTGTTGATGCTGATCATCCTGATATCATTTCACATCTCTACGGAACACCAAAAAACTACAGCCTTTAAAAAAAGACCACAGCAGTTATTAACACCTGTGAACACGCATCAGATTTGCATGCCATAAACGGATGTCTTTTCAGCAGAACCAGTGAGAATTATAGACCTACTGGTTGCATCCCAGTGTAATCATACAAAGTTTTTTTTTTCCCCTTTTCTACAGGACCAAAAATCATGATCTTGTCCCACTGTAAGAAGAAAATGTCCCCTTACACTTTGACAATGTCAACACCAGCAGAACAGCACTTAAAAAGGAATAAACCCTCTGAAAAGCTAATCCTATTCTCAAGAAAGTCAGTTTAGTGTTCAGTTCAGTGCAATTCTGGATCGTAAGACCTCCAGCTCTGCACATTTTAGTGCTTTTCTGCACCTTTTTATTTGAAATTCGAATCTACCAACACAAATTGTCCATGTTAGTTGGTTAGAACTGAGCTTCCCTCTTTTAACCAGTCCCCTTACACTGTAGAGCATCTGAACTTTAGGATCTCCACAATAAACAAGTCTGATGAGATATTACTAACTTTAAAATGAAATTCACACGAGCAGACCAGGTGCAACAAGGTGATGCTCTTATTTATGCATATGCTGCCTGGAACCAGCTGACGTTACATTACAGACAGACAGAGTAAATGAGAAAGAAAGGGCTTTTAATGAACGTTAATGAGGGAAAATAAACAGGTGTGCAGTCCAGAGAGAGATCGGAGACTTCAGGTGCAGGACTGAGACTGTAAATCAGGCAAACGCCTCCAAACTAACGCGGTCCAGTAACTTTCTATTCTCTGCAGCATTACCAGCTACAGTGACGAGCAAACTTTAACCAAGACACATATTTAATGTCAGCTAAGGATGCTTTAGTACCCACATATGCTCTTAATCAGCTGTGAAATACTGTATTCAGCACCGTTAAAGCGACAGTCAAAGAGAGAAACTTACTATGGCGGGAAGACTAAGAGGGATTTCAAATTAAAGACTATTCCTTGCTCACCACCAACGCCAAAAACGTTAATTTCTCTGAAGACCGACCAAATACAGTATATTGACCACGTACAGCTTATCTAATAAGGCCGCTTTTAAATCATTTATTTCTGTTTTGAACTCCCCAGCACGTTGTTTTCTTTTTTTTTTCCTTTTGCTTTTTTTCCTGTAGGTTGAGTTAAACTTCAAAATAAGAGTCCTTCACCTTTTCACATACTAAAAGCACAAAAAATGAGATTCACTTAAAATAAACTTAACTCTTAACTTTTGGACTCAGAAGAGATTATTTTGTCCCCGGTTATCGTTTTAAAATTAAACAAGGTGGTCCGTTTAAATTTTCATAAACCTTTTTGCGAACTTTTATTAGCGAAAAAAAAAAACTCGACACTGTTGTGTTGCTAAGTGACAAGAAGTACACGGAACTCCGCGCGTAAAACTTCGCCATCCTACAGTAAACGGGGTTAAAATCACATTTTGAATGTTTTGAATTCTACAAATCCTTGCGGTCCAAGAGAAGAAATGCATTCTCCTTCCTGCGCCGGGTTCTCTATGAAGGACAGAGAGATGACTGGTGTTGATAAAAAAAGATTTGCTTCGGTAAGGATCTATCAGGCCAATTACGAAGGGAAGAAGGGAAAATTCACCATTATATAATGTTTCCAATAAAAAAAAAATCAGACTTCACAGCTGAGTACTATACTTATTCACTTCATGACCATATTTCTTATTAAGAGCATAAACTGAGTTCTCTCTTATTTCTCTTGTTGTCTAGAACGACACAGCAGTTACGATGTTGTTTTTGCAGTAAACGGAGAGCTCTGCTTTGTTATGAACACTACATTAGCTGAGCTACAGCTTCGTTTTGTTTATTTTGTCGCCAAAATGTGCGAGTGACCGTCAGTCATTTTTCATTTGCCTCTAAAATCACGATACTGAAGAGGATCAGTAAAGATCAGTACAGCAGCAGTGCAACACAGCATCACGTGTCGTGTCTCTGAATCCGGACTGCGTTTGAGGAACATGAAGATTACACTCGCTCACTCTTCAACAGAGATAGCAGATGCCGTTATTTGGCCTGGGTTTAAGTTGGAGTGAAGATATTTGAGGTTGGCGATGATAAAGTTCTGTAAAACTCCCATCGAAGTGGAAGAAAAAGCTGCCGCCCGAACAGGGACTTGAACCCTGGACCCTCAGATTAAAAGTCTGATGCTCTACCGACTGAGCTATCCGGGCTCTGCAGAGCTTGCAGAGAATTTGAGCTTTAATCTACAGTCTCGGTCAGCTCTCCGGCGGTGATCCGATAGATACTGCTTTTGTTCTTCATATGGCGTGATATTAGTAACATAAATAAATAAACAGTTGATTTACAGATTATAAAGTAACATCCAAAAGAGTGGGCGTCATGAAGGCAGCCTATCCAAACTGTTACCGCGGACAAACACTAGATTTCTACATTGTGTTGCTGTTTATGTTCATGTCAATGTTTCTTTTCTTATTTTATGCTTTCCTTTAGGTTTTTAATCAGTGCGATGTTGGAAAGAAAGGCTACTTATCAAGAGAAGACCTCAAGATTGCAGTTGTCATGCTGTTTGGATACAAGCCCTCCAAGGTGAATCCTGAAGCCTCCAGGGGGCGACATTTGATTGGTTAAACAGGAGAGGGTGTAAAACATCTGACAGTGAACACTTTACACTTCTGCTGATCTCCACATTGCTGTCTTTTTCTTGTTGGCAGTCAGAAACTAGTACCATGATGCAGGTTGGTGCTGTGCCAGACTGTCCAGGTAAGAGCACACATCACTGCTCTAGATCCATAGAACACCTAGTTCTCACACTGGTGCAGGGGTGCCCAAACTTCTAGGCAGTGTGGTTGCAGGTTTCCATCTCCGAGCAAGCAGGAGCACTCCTTATTCCATCTTCTTTAGACCTACACGATGACCTTATTTAACAATCACAGTAACTGAGCCTGCAGGACTGTGTTGAGCACTGCCCTTTATTTATTTTTACTAGTATTCACTTCTCTTATTCACGCTGCCAATTGCTCCTTGTGAGGTACACGTCCATTATTTGAGCCATCATTCCATTTCCATGCCCTGTTCATAATCATGTTAGGGCTCAGTGAGGTGACTCACCTCCAGCCGAGACAGGAGCCCTGCATCCTGTGCTGATTTGGAGCCCGAGCTCGATACGCAAAATTTTCTCCTAATTTTGACAGAGAAAGCCATGTTTATACCACTCATGCAGAATGAAAGAAAAAAGGAGCTTGACTTGATTTCGTGTAATCGTTTTACACATTGCCAGAAATGAAAGAATCCCCCACAAAAGGCGCAAAATAATTTTGGCATGAAATACACACAGGCTTTTGCAGGGCATTTTGACAGACAGGAACAGTGATGAAAAGGGGGTTGGCGAGACATTTTTAAGGGGAGACATTAAATGGTTGAAGACCTAGATTAGTAAGTAATTTGTCTCTTGTTTTACGCCATGAGCAAATTGCTTTTGTATACTGCCCTGTAGGAATCCGCAAGATAATCTAGTTAAAGTGGCATGCTTGGTGTGATGAAATATTTCACCATTAAATCTTGCTCAGAGCAAATGGCGAATTAAATTGCCCCTCTTCTGAATTTCATGTGATTACTAAATTAGTGATGGCAGGAAGGAGTGGGTTGCTGGTGGTAATGTGGAAGGCTTGGCTAGACTGAGAAGTGGGATCCCTCTGGCAGCCACTCACACAGAATATAGACCACTTAAGGCGTCTGGGCCGCACTGCAATCTTCACAATACCATGGCCACTTGACTAGCCCATTTACCCCTTCTACTTCTTCTTTTTTTCATCCTGTTCCATTATCTTACTCTCTTGCTTCCCATTTGTGTAATAAAATTAGAGAAATATCACTCAAAAATCAGGGAATGAACAGCCTCTATATTCTGAAACTTAAGTGCAGTTTTGTAGAAACCACATTCACTTTTGAGCGTTAGCTTCAACTTTTTTGCTTTCAATGTAAATGCAGTCAGCCTTTTTACAAACGCTGATAACTGTTAATAAATGAGCTATATCAGTTTTTCTCACTCAGTTTGGCGTGGTTTATTAGAGCTAGAGGTAGCCTAGTGACTAGGGACTAGGCCCCAGGATCGGTAGGTTGACCCGAGGTACCCTTGAGCAAAGCACAGTCCCCGTCACTGCTCCCCAGGCGCTTTAAATAGCTGCCCCCTGCTGCACGTATGGGTGAAAAGCAGCAGCTGCATTTAGTTGTGTTAGAGTGATCTTTTATCTGTGTGCTTTCACTGTTTCACTGTGTGCTGTGCCGTCTGTCACAAAGACAAATAATCACTTTCACTATTTCATTTTGCTGCATTACTGACTTGTGATGGATAGCATGCCGGCAGCATGTATGATTATTAAGAAATGATCAAAAAGTGATCTCAACCTACCAGATATTTATTGGCCTAATTTAGGAGTGCTGGGTCAGTCCACCTATTCTTGCTCTTTCTAGCAATGTATTTGATTATAACTGTTGCCAGTTTATCAGGTTTCCCTCTCTTAGTTAAATATCAATTATTTCTGACTTTCGCTGCCTGTAAAGCTGTAATTTCCATGCCCTGTAATGAAGGGTTTTGGGCAGGCTTTTGTGTGTAGCAGACCAAAACCAGCCACAGCCTTGCGGGTGGTGGTCTAGTGGTAGGACATTTGCCTATGGACCTATGGACCAAGAGGTCGAAGGTTTGAATCCTACCTCCAGCACCACCACCATTGGGTTCCTGAGCAAAACCCTCAATCCTGAGTTGCTCCAGGGAGGCTATCCCTGTAACCAGGAATTAAAAGTCGCTCTGGATAAAAGTGTCAACTAAATAATGTATATGTCAAGAATGGGGTGGCGGTCTAGTGATAGGGTACTTGCCTATGGACCTATGGCTCCAGAGATCCCAGGTTAAATCTGACACTACCACCACTGGGTCCCCGAGCGAGACCCTTAACCCTGAGTTGCTCCGGGGGGACTGTCCCTGTAAGACACAGAAGTCGCTCTGGATAAAAGCAACTGCTAAATGCTGCAAATGTCTTTAAAGCCCAAAATATTTGTTCTTGAATGGGGAAAAAATGAATGAATTTTTATGATATTTATTTCTTAAATGTTTATATTAACACTGCAGTCTCAAATGTTTTGGATTAACTTTCAACACAATCTGATAAATCAGCCTTTAACAAAAAATAGTGCAGAAAGACATCATGTGAACTTCAAGTACCCTCCTAAAATTCAGCTGAAACACCGGGACTACCAATTGCATACAAGACTTCCCAGCATTGTTTTACTTCAGTTTTATAAAACAGATTTAATAAAAAGCAACCTGAAATTATTGAAATGTTGATCTGCCTAACAGTTGCTAACATATTAAAAAATGTAAAAAAAAATACTGTAGGATGTAATGCTGAAGGGCATTAAAATTTAAACAGGCTACAAGCAAAATCTCTTGATATTTCTCGTGTATTTCTTGGCCCGAAAATCAAATCCACAGACTTTTCATGTGTGACTTTTTAAATAAGTAATATTTCAGAACATGAATGACCTGTGGTGCCCTGTAAGCTTTACAGAAGTTGGGAAAAGTCCCTTCCAGCCCACTGGGAAAGAACACCTGTTGGTTTTTGTGCTTATACAAAATAATCGTAGCGCATTATAAATATAGCTATTTAACAAATTGACTACTTAATGGATAATGCAGTATTTTTTATAATGTTTACTGTCTAATTTTCACTTCCCAAAAGCCTCTTTCATAGCTTTACCAAATCTATTGCCCCAAGCAAAAGTGTTTTGCAAATTTGTCACTTAATTTTGTTTTAGATCTTTTAAGACAAATATAACCTGATGAAATGCAAAAACATTAATTAGCTACATTCAGCTAATTGGTTACTGAGCAACAGGGCCTGGTGTTGAATAACATTTATGAAATCATCACATTTATTGGTAAAAGGAAAAAAAATGGAAAAAAGGGAAAAAAGGTCTTAACAGCAACTGGCCTTGTTACTCAATCATTCAATTAACCAAATTTAGTTTGATAATTGAGATCAGTTGGATAAGAGACATCCAGCCGTAATTACTTAAATATGACCCTGTTGAATGTAACCATCTTAAAGTCTAGAAGAGATGAGAAATAAACTTATTGAAAAATATCAACTTGGAAAGGAACCAAAACTGTTTTTAAGGAAATTGGATTCCACTTTAACACTGAGATAGCCATCTGCAAATGGAAGATAAAGTCAGTTAGTCATTTTCTGGGCTGCTTGTCTTAATTAGGGTTACAGGGGGTGCTGGAGTCCATCCCAGCTCACACAGGGGGAAGGACAGGGACACACCCTGGACAGGTCACCAGCCCGTCACAGGGAGGAGCAAACTGACGGGGACGGCACCTTGCTCAAGGGTACCTCAGGGCAACCCACTGGTGAGGGGGGCCAACTCCCCAACCACTAGGCCACCGCTGCCCCAGAGGATAAAGTAGTGAATCTTATAGGCTGGGCTATTAAAATTCCGAATGAGGAACCCAGATGAACGTCAAAAGAACTGCACAGCATGTTCACCTTAGATTAGGTATCAATAATATTATCTATGAGGTGAAAACCACTCATAGCAGAACAAAAAGGCTTGTCTCATCTCACTAACAAACTCTTTATGACCTCCAACCACAATAATGTTCTGTGGAGCAATGAGTCAAAAGTTGAGCTTTTTGGAAGATGGATCCCATTACATTTGCCATAAAGCTCCACAATCCTACTAAAAGTTAAACATGGTAAGGTTAGTGTGTCTTGAATATGCTTTGCTTCTCTCATCATTGCATAATTAAAAGCTTACGCGCAAGCTGCCAGTATTCAAAGATACATGTCCATGGCTTGGCTCAACAGAACCAAACTTAAGGTTTTGGAGTGTTTTGACTCATTCTCTTTTAGATGCTGTGGCTTGACCTTAAGGAAGAGATTCTTGCTCTAAATTATTAATTAAATTGTTAATTAAATTATTAAATTTAATTAAATGTATTAAAAATAGTGGTTAAGGAGTTGGCCCCGGCTCAGAAGATTGTGATACCCTCGAAACCCTCTCCAGTAGGTTGCCCTGAGGTACCCTTGAGCAAGGTACCATCCCCGTCACTGCTCCACGGGCACTTTCAATCGCTGCCCCCTGCTGCACGTGTGTGTATGGGTGAAACGCAGAGGTTGAATTTCGTGCTGTGTTTCACAATGACAAGAATAATCACTTTCACTTAAAAAAAAACTCCACAACACATGTAGAGGGGGAATTGTTTGCAGTTATTAGGTGAAAACCAGTTATTAAGTTATATAGTTATTGCTATACTTTTACTCCAAATAAAACATTTTTCATTTTAAAACTGTTTAGTGTTTCCTAATGTTCTTTTTTTTGGATAAGGAGATTAAATCATGTCATTTAGGTGCAAATACAGGAGAATGACAATATTCCTGACCGAAGCTTTAAAGAGATGCAAAGTATCATAGAAACCTTTCTTTTGAATTTCATTTTTGAAACTCTGGAAGCATTATTGTATCAGATGTAAAAGACCCAAATATGAAGAGAAGCTCATGCATTCTGGGATAATATTTTGCAGATGGAGTTGTTTAGTATGGCCTGTGTTTGAAAAGCCATCCCAGCACATCACAATGCCTGAACAAATATGGGGCTTGCCAGAACAGAGTAGCTGATTAGATCACAAGCTCTACATATGTATCTGTGGAAATTCAGGGGTAAGAGACGCATTAATATTCAAGCCCCATTAACAGTGCCAGCAACGTTTATAAAAAGTTTTTGTGTATTCTGAAATCAAACAGTGCCCACCTCTTTCTTTTGGGGTGGCAGTGGTCTAGTAGTAGGGTACTTGCCTACAGACCTATGTATCAAGAGGTCCCGGGTTCAAATCCCACCTCTGGCACTACCACCACTGGGTCCCTGAGCAAGACCCTTAGCTCCAGGGGGACTGTCCCTGTAATCAGGACATGGAAGTCGCTCTGGATAAGAGTGTCTGCTAAATGCTGTAAATGTAAATGTATGACGAGCACAGCCAGAATGCAGTGACAGTGTGGGAATGGACAGAGATCATAAATGTCTATTATTACACAGCAGACAACATGGTTAGTGTGTGTGGACACGTGTGCTTTTCTGTTTTGAAAGGGAAGCCTCCATACATCATAACCCCAATCATCTTCTTTCCAAAGTGTCTAACCTGAGCTGTCCCTCTAATATACTCATGTTTAACCCTGTCCATCCTCGTCACATCCGCCAAAAGTCTCAGCATCTTTAAGTGAAAGTGACTACCCTCGTCATTGTGAAACAGCACAGCACAACACAACAAAATTCAACCTCTGCATTTCACACGCGCAGCAGGGGGCAGCTATTGAAAGCACCCGGGGAGCAGTAACGGCACCTTGTTCAAAGGTACCTCAGGGCAACCTACTGGTGAGGAAATTGAACCCACAATCCTCTGATCCAAGGCCAACTCCCTAACCACTAAGCCACCGCTATCCTTAACTCTGGCCTGTAAACCTTCTGTCATATATGACTCCAGCCACTCTTCTCCTCCCATTCCAACCTGTCGGGACTGTCTTCTTCACCTGTCTTCTGCACTTGCTGTTACTCTCCACCTTTGTCACCTCTAGTCCCTGCATCCTAACCACCAACTCCCTTTTGTTGAAACTCATGTATTCTGTCTTTGACCTACTCACTTTCATTCCTCTCCTCTCTAGAGCCTATCTCCATCTCTCCAGGTTCTCCTCAAGCTGCTCCCTACTCTCACTACAGATCACAATATCATCAGCAAAGATCATCACCCACGGAGACTCCTGTCTAACCTCATACGCCAACCTGTCCATTACTATTGCAAACAAGAATGGGCTGAGAGCTGATCCTTGATGTAATCCAACCTCTACCTTAAATGCATCCATCACTCCTACTGCAGATCTTACCACTGTCACACTACCCTTATAAATATCCTGAACTACTCTCACATACTTCTCTGTAACACCTGACTTCCTCATATACAACCACAACTCCTCACTAGGCACCCTGTCATATGCTTTCTCCAAGTCCACAAAATCACAATGCAACTTCTTCTGACCTTCTCTGTACTTCTCCATCAACACCCTCAGAGAAAACATTGCATCTATAGTGCTCTTTCTCGGCATGAAACCATACAGCTGTTCACTAATCCTCACCTCGTTCCTTAACCTAGCTTCCACTACTCTTTCCTATAACTTCATGCTGTGGCTGAACAACTTTATCCCTCTATAGTTAGTATAGCTCTGTGCATCACTCTTATTCTTGAAAATCGGTTCCAGTACACTTCGTCTCCACTTCTCAGGCATCTTCTCACTTTCCAAGACTGTGTTAAACAATCTGGTCAGAAACTCCCATGTCATCTCTCCTAAACACCTCTATGCTTTCACTGGTATGTCATCTAGACCAACAGCCATTCTTCATCCTCTATATTGCTGCTCTTACTTCCATCTTGCTTATTTGCTGCACTTCTTGGTTCACTATCCTCACATCATCTAGTCTTCTCCCTCTCTCATTCTCTTCATTCATCAGCCCCTCAAAGTACTCCTTCCATGTGCTCAACACGCTCTGTTCACCTGTGAGTACGTTTCCATTTCTATCCTTAATCGCCCTGACCTGCTGCACATCTTTCCAAGGTCTCTCTGTAGCCAATGGGTATAAGTCCTTTTCTCCCTCCTTGCTGTCCACCCTCTCATACAATTCACCAAACACCATATCTCTAGCCTTTGCCACTGCTTTCTTCGCCTTGCACTTCATCTCCCTGTACTCCTATCTATTTTTTTCCACTCTCTGTCTACACCAGTTCTTCTTCACTTGCTGTGTGATAATGAATGTTGTTAGTGCTTATGCCCCACAAGTGGGTTGTGAGATGGTAGAGAAAGAAGAATTCTGGAGTGAGTTAGATGAAGTGATAGAGAGAGTAGCCAGGGGGGAGAGAGTGGTGATTGGTGCAGATTTTAATGGTCATGTTGGTGAACGTACTCACAGGTGAACAGAGCATGTTGAGCACATGGAAGGAGTATATTGAGGGGCTGATGAATGAAGAGAATGAGAGAGGGAGAAGATTGGATGATGTGAGGATTGTGAACCAGGAAGTGCAGCAAATAAACAAGATGGTAAGGGCAGCAATGAAGAGGATGAAGAATGGAAAGGCTTTTGGACCAGATGACATACCAGTGGAAGCATAGAGGTGTTTAGGGGAGATGGCAGTTGAGTTTCTGACCAGATTGTTTAACACAATCTTGGAAAGTGAGAGGATGTCTGAGGAGTGGAGACGAAGTGTACTGGTACCGATTTTCAAGAATAAGGGTGATGCACAGATCTGTAGTAACTATAGAGGGATAAAGTTGATCGGCCACAGCAAGAAGTTATGGGAAAGAGTAGTGGAAGCTCGGTTAAGAAAACAGGTGAGGATTAGTGAACAGCTGTATGGTTTTATGCCAAGAAAGAGCACCACAGACGCAATGTTTGCTTTGAGGGTGTTGATGGAGAAGTACAGAGAAGGTCAGAAGGAGCTGCATTGTGCCTTTGTGGACTTGGAGAAAGCATATGACAGGGTGCCTAGAGAGAAGTTGTGGTTTTTTATGAGGAAGTCAGGTGTTACAGAGAAGTATGTGAGAGTAGTTCAGGATATGTATGATGACAGTGTAATAGTGGTGAGATCTGCAGTGGGAGTGATGGATGCTTTTAAGGTAGATGTTGGATTACATCAAGGATCAGCTCTGAGCCCATTCTTGTTTGCAATAGTAATGGACAGGTTGACGGACGAGGTTAGACAGGAGTCCCCATGGAAAATGTTTGCTGATGATATTGTGATCTGCAGTGAGAGTAGGGAGCAGCTTGAGGAGAACCTGGAGAGATGGAGATATGCTCTAGAGAGGAGAGGAATGAAAGTGAGTAGGTCAAAGACAGAATACATAAGTGTGAAAAGGAGGAAAGTGGAGTGGTTAGGATGCAGGGGGTGGAGGTGATGAAGGTGGAGGAGTTTAAATACTTGGGATCAACAGTTTAGTGTAACGGCGAGTGTGGAAGAGAGGTGAAGAAGAGAGTGCAGGCAGGTTGGAATGGGTGGAGAAGAGTGGCTGGAGTGATTTGTGACAGATGGGTTCCAGCAAGAGTAAACAGGAAGGTTTACAGGACAGTAGTGAGACCAGCTTTGTTGTATGGGTTGGAGACGGTGACATCGGATGAAAAGACATCGTTAAAGTGAAAATTACTGTCATTGCGAGGTCACAGCACAGCACACAGTGAACCACAACGAAATTGGACCTCTGCATTTAACCCATGCAGCAGCTATGAAAGCTGCCCGGGGAGCAGTGACAGGGATGGTACCTTGCTCAAGGGTACCTCAGGGCAACTTACTGGTAAGGGGTTTGAACCCACAATCTTTCGATCCTGTGGCTAACTCCCTAACCACTAGGCCACTGCTACCCCTAGAAGAGTTTAGAGTTAAATATGCTGAGATTTTCATTGTGTATGATGAGGGTGGACAGAATTAGAAATTAGTATATTAGAGGGACAGCTTAGGTTAGACTTTTTGGAGTTTGCATTTTCTCCCCGTGTCTGTGTGTGGGTCTCCTCCCACCGTTCAAAGACATGCATGTCAGGTAGCTTGGAAATATATATAACTAAATTGGCTGTAGGTGTAAGTGTCTGTGTGTCTGCTCTGTGATGGACGGTGACCTGTCCAGGGTGTTTCTTTATTTATGGCCCTGTGAGAGGTGGGAAAGGCTCAAGCAACACCCGCGACCCAAATTAGGACAAGCGGTTAAAAAAATGAAATGAAATTTACATAAAACTTACTTTTAAAACTGTATTGTTGATGCAACCTTTATTTCAATGGGTCTCTCATATATCGCCTTTCACCCAAGGTACATCCTATCAGAAAAGTTGGGTGAGGGGTTAAGGACTTGAACATGAAAGTTTTTTGAATTTTTAATTTGTTTGAGGTTGGCAAACCAGGCTAATTACAACATAATTCTGTTTAGCAGCTTTTTTTCAGAGCTAAACCATTACGTGCGTAGTCCATCATTTTCTCTGCATCATTAGTTTAACCCCTTTGATCTGTTCTTCATTGGCCATCTTCCATTCTTCCCATCCTAAAACCAGCATGGTTTGGCTGTTTAAATAAAAGATGTCACAAAAGATCAACATTATGCTCCACATTGACACTAACTTGCACACTAGCAGCTACCCAAACACTCATTAGCTGCCAACTTTTAGTTTTCAAAACTATAGTTAAAGAAAGTTATAAAGGAAAGGGGACTCCTGACAACTATGAAAGATGAAGTAGGCCACCAAAACTGTCACTGTTAAACAAACAGTACTTTACTGTTATCTTCAAGAGAAAGTTCCAATCTCACTTCTGACCTAAAAAAATCCACAGGTGTTTCTTTCCATCATTCCACAAAGAGAAGACAGTGAAGGTCTGAAGGGAAATAAAAAAAAAATGCCTTCCTCTTTTTTTCTTGATTCTGAAACATAAGCAACATGTTTTTTTTAATTACATTGAGACTATGAGTTAGGAAAAGAGTGGTCTAAGTATTTTGAAAAGGACTTGCTCTCTCTCTCTCTCTCTCTCTCTCTCTCTCTCTCTCTCTCTCTCTCTCTCTCTCTCTCTCTCTCTCTCTCTCTCTCTCTCTATATATATATATATATTATATATATACAGTACTATTAAAGTTTTAGGCATGTTGAAAAAATGCTGTAAACAAAGAACAACTTTCAAATATAAATATTGATTTATATTATAATTTATTTTATTTTGATAATTTACAAAATGTACAGTGAATGAACAAAGTAAAAATCTAAATCAAATCAATGTTTGGTGTTACTACCTTTTGCCTTCAGAAATATACTTCTTATTTGCATACATTTGCATAAAAGAACCATCCACGCATGACTGTTATAATTAATGGGAGGTGAAATGATTTCACTCTTTTGTGCCAAATGTGGTTTTTTTTTCACTCTTGTCAAATGACCTGTTTTGTTGATTTTCTAAGTAAAAATACACATCCTCTAGAGAGAACACACTTCTGTACATTTTAATGCATTTTACATTTTAAAATTGATTTAATTAGTATTCATTTCCTGGCTTTAACAAAAGAAAATAACAGAAAATAAGTGTAGCCATAGAATATGACACATTTGACACATAATTTATATATATATATATATATATATATATATATATATATAAAATATATGATTCTCCCCCTCCTTAGCACATAGAGCCATGCTTGGCCAGCAAAGTGCTTTTGATTCACAAACCATGAGAAAAAGATTCAAAGAATCACTCTGCAAGATGAGAGGGGAAAAGAAGAATGGGCAAGAGGACAGGAGAGAAGGGATGGGTTGAGATGCAAAAAGAGCACTGGAAAGGAGGGAAAACTAGAGGAAGAGGAGAGAAACGATGGCCACCCAGCTGACACTGCCCCATGACGGATGGGCTCTGTATCTGAGGGAATGGCAATCAGCCCTCTACTGGCTTACCTCCACGACACTGTTTGAAGCAGGGAGAGAGGGGGAGAGAAAGAGAGAGAGGGGATTTTTAAAGAAGCCCACACAGATCTCCCTCTTTCATTTGCTGCCAAACACTCTGCCTGGCATGCAAAAGCTTGTCTGTGTGTGTGTGTGTTTGTGTGTGTGTGTGTGTGTGTGTGTGTGTCTGTGATGAAGAGAGGGTGAAATTATGTTTTGGATAACATGCAGGTAAACAAGCCCAATAAAAAGGCAAGAGGATGACAAATATTCACTTGTTAAAGTCTGTGCCTACGTGATTGAGTTTGTGATAGCCACTTTCCTCTGTGATGTCCTTACAATCTCCGGAGGCAACAGCTGTCCTAATTCTCTCAATGTTCGAAGAACTGAAAACTAGGAAAAGATGGGCTTTGTCAGTTTTTTTGAGTCATTACTCTCTTATCTATATCCTTAGAAAGATCTCATTTCTCACTTTTTTCTTACCATATGCTCCATTTTTATCATTTTGATTTTAGGTTATCTATGTTTTTATGAACTTTGATCATTGTAATTTCTATGCATGTAATTCAGTAGTGATTTGTGACACACTGGGACCTGTCCCATCTGGCCTTGTATCTCTTAATTAATTACTTCCCATCTCAGAAGACATTTCTCCCCGGTCTCACAAGCATCACTGTCAAAGCAGCCCACCCAGAACTGTTCTCCAAAGCCCTGTGTGTGTTTGGTATTTCCAGAGAATGCTGTCTAGAGCCCCCCAGCCTACCTTTTTCATCTCAATAACAGCACTCAGAGAAAAATGACTACCCTGCAGGCAAGAGGGAGACATATTACTCCTTTAAACACAGTGCTTTCAGATGACTGCCATGTAAAGGAAGTACAGGCACTTCAGAGGAGAGCTTTGTAACAAATCTGGCTTCTCTTTCCCTTTTTCTCACTGTTTTCTCTCTCTCTGAAAGGGGTCCCTTTGGAGCGGTTTGTGTCTCTCATGGGGAGGAAGTTGTCATCAGAGGATCCGTATGAGAAGACGAGGCACATCTTCAGCGCATTTGATGTACACTGTATGTTCCTGCTATGCTCCCTGTCTCTTTCTGTGCTAAGCATGTTAATTCAAGTTTGCCCAGGTTTCTTTCAGCTGACTTACAGTCTCACCAGTCACCCCCAAGCCTGCTTAGATGACAGATAAGATCATTAAATAAATAAATATCAGCCTAAATTTCTTATGCCTTCACTGGGTTAAAATAACTGCAATAGAGATGAGTGCCCAGGACAATGCCAGGTCTATGAGCAAGTACTTCAGCATTTGTTCAACCTAATCTTTCTCTATCACATCTGTTGCATCTGGTCGATTTCCACAAACAACAGACTTAAAGAACAGAAAACCCATTGACTTGAAACACTCGGAACAGAAGCTAATTGGTAGGGTCTGAAGCAACTGCCCATCGGTTTTTCGTGTAAGCTTTTAAAGAAGCTGGCAGGTTTTCTGTTCTTTTGTGAGTACAGGGATGCATTCTATTTTTATTGATGATCTACAGATGCAACAAACAGAGAATGAAAAACACTTAAGTCTTCCCGTAATATGTCCATTCCCAGTGGGGTAACATTGATTTAGCATTGTTCACTCTTAGCAAGCTCCATGCCGAGTTCATTTGTTGGTATGATAAAGAACATCACATTGCATTTTTCTCTGCTGTAATATGGAATGCATCAATTTGTTTTTGATGTTCTTCATATTGCTGAAAGCAAACAGTGTCAATAGAGGGTGCTGTCCGTCTCCCTCTCTCGACCACTAATGGTCCATTGATCTGCTCTCTGCAGCCCCCCAATGGCATTCCGGTAGGGTGCTTTTTTCAGCATGGTTATGTGATGGGAGGCCAACAAAGCTTCACATTTTCCACACGTAAATGGGCTTTTATTTTTTAGTTTCCTTCCCTCAGCCTTGTACGTGTCTGTGTGTGAGCTTATTGTTAGGGTTTGAGTTATTGCCTTTGGGCTTAAATACCCAAAGTGAAATCTTTCCACTCCTTCTTCGGGGTATGGTAAAGCTCAGAATTAGCTTTTTTTTTCCCTTCACTGTTTTTGAAGTACTAAATTAAGTCATTATCTGAAATTAATAGCGGTGGAATCAAAGTGTGTTCAAGGCTGTTCGAGGACAGCCGGTAAAATGGGTTGCGTGGTCTCAGTGGATTGTACCCGCCCTCTTCGGAAACTGTTTGCTGAATATTCCAAAGAGTGGCAGAAGCATAATTAACTAATTAATTTTGTCACTGAAATAATTTCAGTGAGTGAATTGGAACGAGCCTATCAGGTGACTCTGATTCAATCTGGTTGGAATGGTCAGGGGATCTTATATTATTAACCCTGCTGACCCATCATTAAAGAGGGGGATGCTTGTGTTTGAACAGGCTCTTTTATGCATGTCAAAGCTCCCTCTTCAACACACGTTGGATGTTGCTGGACTTTGCTCTGTCCCTTCTGGCTCTTTTTCTCCTTTTCTCTCTCTCTGTACTCAAGCTTTGAAATGTCCTGGGTTTTGCTTTAGCCCCTTCTTAGAGCCAGGCCATTTGGGCCCAGCCTTACACAAGATTAAATTTAGTGAAAGAAAGTTTGAGCAACAAGTACTGATGGTAGTTAATACAGTGGGCTTTAATTTGAAACAAGGCTGCTACTGAACCATCAAATTCATCTCAAGGGCCAAATTACTTTGGAAGAGTTCGTTCAACCCTTTGAGTTCTAAGGACCTGAAAATTAGCTCATTTAAGACTGGTGATTAGAATCAAACTCGCAAGATTCTTAACTTTTTTAAGCTCTAATCAGCAGGCGGCTGTGTGAACCCATTTTGAGTTCTGAAATAACTGAGGCTTTTGAATACTAACAGCACAAACACTTAAACTATAGCATACATCTGCTGGCTTTACTGTCTCAAACTCAAGGTCAGCTATGTCCTCATTCATTTTGGTCAATAATCTGACAGGATAGAAAAGAGCAAGCCAAAGAAATGAACAGTAAAGAAACTCAAATAAACAAACAACAAAACATAAATTCACAAGAATTCTAAACACAGTATATTAACTAGCAGTTAAGACACCTGACAAAGAGACATGGGAACACAAAGACTAATTATTCTGAAGAAATAGCACAGGAAAAGGAAAGCCTCTCATCTCCCAGTGATCTCCACATTAAAGAAGAGCATATATTGAATTTACTTTACCAACAATTCTACAATGGGTTTGATAAAAATTTAGACAAAGTATTTTACATGCAAAGAAAAATGGAAAGGTTTCAGGGTGCAAGTTTTTTAAATGACAAATGTCCCTTTATTCAACATTCCTAAAGAAACAGTAGCCAGCTGAGCACTATGCAAATGAAGCTCTTGCTCCTGCCATATGTGCCCCAATGATGGACCATCTTTCGGAGTAATTCACATCTATCCGTTTTGCCATCTTGATACAAAGTTGAGGTCAGCTGGGCCTGTTTAGCATTTTTACAAATTCCACAGACTTTTATGCAATGCTAATTGCTTATTCTATCAATACACCTGTCTGAAGACATCTGCACTCATTGACTCTTAACTCATTTATTCTCATTTGTCTTGTAATTTCTCACCTATCTATGGATTTCCTAATGGCACATTTGCAGCTGCTAGTTTTTTACTGTGCCAAGGAGGCCCATGTCATCATTATGATTGCTGGTGTTCTCTAGGCAGGCTTGGGAAGTGGGTTATAGTCAGCGGTCAATTCTTCTGATCCTGCAACTTAGAGCCACACTACATCCCTTGTTGCTTTAGCTGATGCACTTTACATATTCTGCTCTCAGCTCTTACTTTAGATGCTAACACTATAAAACTCCTCGGGGGAACAATTTTCCTGAGAATCAAAGTCCCCAGTTGCTGAAAAAGATGTGCAGAAAACTCTTGGGAGTGGAACTCCTTGAGACTCACTGAGACTTAAGCGCATTTCTGTCACAACCAATAATAAACACTGACTAGCCTGACAGTTATAAGAAGGAACTATATTTAAACCAGTTCAGTGTTAGACGAAGAAGTTGCGGTTTCTGCACGCAATAACAAAAATATGCTTTAACTTGATTAGGTTTACACATTTTGTGCCCTAATTCCTAACTGATTTTAAAGGGATAAACATTCTAATTATAAAATTAACTAAAAATGTAAAATTAACTAATAATGCCAACAGATTTTATATTTTATTTTATATTTTACATCTGATCCAATTGTTTTATTGGTTGTATTGACAGATATGGTTGTCAATTCACAAATTACATAAATTCTTGATCTGAATGCAACAAAAGAAACTCGTGGTTGAATGAATATGTTGACTTTTTTGGAAAATGCATATTTTATTATTATTATTATTATTATTTACATTCATAGTTGCATACATAATAGGATAAATGTAAATAGTGGAGCAGAACAAAATGATAATTTTGAAAGTTTAACTTTAGACTTTTAAGGGTTAGAGACAAAAGGGCAATATAAGAGGAATTTGTAAAATTACAGATTTTCCTTAAAATGTGCCACAATATACATTACTGTTCAAAAGTTGTAAAACACCCCAGTTTTTCCAGTTTTTCACTGAAATTCAAGCAGTCCATGGCCTCATTCTAATCTGAAATGAAAACATAGAACAAATAAACAAAGTTAATAAAAGAATTAAAAAATCATGGAATCCGTGTATTAACCAAAATGTATTCTAAACTTTGGGTCTGTCAGACCTCCTCCTTCGGAGTGCCTTTTGATGGTAAAGGAGACTGTGCTCACTGACACCTTGACTTTCTTTGCAATTTCTCTGTTGGAAAGACCTACACTTTGTTATGATTGTTTATCTCTCTTCCATTGTTAATTGCCTTTTTCTTGCCATTTTTAGAGCAACACATTACTTTCTTCAGTACAATACTGTTCAAATAATACTCACGGTATGGTACCACGGTGTGTTCTTCTTGTATGCAGACAGAGACGGTTGTAAGTGATCAGGAAATGTTGGGACACCTGTAGGAACTGGAAGCACTAGCTTTCAAGACTTGATCAAGCTCCTTTGCTGCAGATCAGCTTTAAGTTGTTAATCCATTTCTTGTTCCCTGAAAAAGGGCTTTTTGTATAATTCTGAAATGCACATTATTTTCAGGTTTATGGTAACCTTACCTTTTTTTTTGTGTACCATTTCAAGCTATTAACTGGGCTTGAACTACTTTGGGGTGTTCTAAAACTTTTGACTGGTAAGGTATAGATATTTTTGTCACAAGGTATACTTATTTCATTATGCTGCTTTAATTCAGGTCGTGGGTTCCTGAAGTTTGAGGACTTCAAAACCGTCTTTGCACGAGTGGCCCCCTGCCTGCCGGACAGAACAGTGCTGGAGGCATTTCGGTAAGAACAAGCTGCTAGGGCCATGCCAGGCCCCTGTGTTGATGCTTCATTCGTTTAGTGATGTACAGTCTTTTGTCTCATGTCTCTCATGCCTACCATTCCAGCTCACTTTCCTGTTCTTGGGCACATCACTGTGCCAGATGAACATAAATGCACTGAAGCAAAAGGATGTTAAAGCTCAGCTTAGCTCAGACCTCCACCTTCAGTTTGAAAAACTCCTATCTCCTGCAGGGTAATTTAGTTACCCAACACTGCATTAGTTAATAGTTAATACATTGTATTTGTGTACAACTTTGTGTACAGTTTGAACCCCCTTGGTTTTAACTTTTTAATCCAGTTAAGACTTATTCACGATGAATGATTTGATAGCTATATAATAATAATAATCCTTTATTTATAATCCCACGAATGGGAAATTCGTCCTCTGCATTTCACCCATACACACACGTGCAGCAGTGGGCAGCTATTGAAAGCGCCCGGGGAGCAGTGACAGGGACGGTACCTTGCTCAAGGGTATCTCAGGGCAACCCACTGGGGTGGGAATCAAACCCACAATCTTCTGCTGCTGGGCCAACTCCCTAACCACTAGGCCACCGCTGCCCCGCTGACCAATATATATATTAAACAGAGGTGTTAGTAATTTTTTTTTTTCAGTTTGCCCTAGTTCAACATGTTAAATAGAAAGCTGTTTATATTGTCATTTTTCTTAAAAATGTCAAAAAAGGATGGAACAGCTGTCAAAGCTCCTTCACTGGAATGAAACCAGAGGGCTTTTTATAAGCAGCACTCAAACCTAGCTAATAAGCATTTTCAGTTCAGCTCAGTTCTCCTTCGCACACGTCTGCCACACCACTCTAGTGGACCCTTCCATGAACAAGTCTTTAATGTCTCTCAGTTTTTAATGTTTTTAAAGATCAAACTGCAAATGCCTGTATACACTATAACACACATGGCAAACCTAAAAATAAAAGAGTCAAACGACCAATTGAACACATTCAATTCAATTCAATTCAATGTATTCTTGTATAGCGCCTTTTACAACAAAGTTGCCCCAAGGCACTTTACATTGGTGGTAGATGAACACATGTACATTTCTTCATCGCCATCACAGCTGAAATCCACTTTCTGTCTATACAGGCACTGCGTCTTTATTATATAGTTATATTATATAGTTTTCACAGCAGAGGGTCCTTTATGGTCATAGCAATGCAATTAGATGTAATGTTGACAAAATGATGCAGACCAGATAAACTAAATGTCTATTGTATCTGCATTTTTTCACTTTATTTATTGCTGTATTGTAAGTATTTACCATTTGAGTAATTAAAACCTATGCATTGATTACATGATTTAACAGCTACATACTATAGATGACAAAAATAAATCTTTTTTACCATTTCATACGTTTACATGAAACAGTGGATCTACTATTTCTAAATGTTAAACCAGTTTTTAAAAGGTTTAAGTTCTTTAGATGTTCCTTGTTTTGGTTTGCAATGTTTTACAGCGTTTGGGGCACAAAGATGTGTTTTTAAAAGAATGAATGAAGGTGTACAGGAGTGTGAAGAGTTTGGCAAAGAGTTTAGCAATTAAACGCAAACCGATAATTGTTTGTAAGCAATAGTAAAAGACAAATCATTTTTCAGTATATGTAAGTATGTTTATTTGCTGTTATCCATTCGTTTTAATAGATCATGAATTGAATGAATTTTTCTGTTCCTCTGCCCAACAAATTCCCACTGCTGCATTGTCTTCTTACACGCTATTCACAACTGGAATGTCCAATTCCCCCAATCCCTCTAACCTCTCAACCTCAAGCTCTTAACTACCAGAGTGGCTGCCATTCTTCAACAGGTGGAGTCCGTTTCTGTGTGTGGGTGTTGTGTGTTCACACCCACTCCAAACATTTATCACCAGTATGAGATCTATTACCAAATCCCAGTCAATACGAAGCCTAGTATCTCCCGCTCAGTTTTGTCTGTACTTATTTGTGTGTGTGTGTGTGTGTGTGTGTGTGTGTGTGTGTGTGTGTGTGTGTGTGTGTGTGTGTGTGTGTGTTTTGTGGTGTACCAGGAGGTTTGGACTGTCTGCTTGCATCTGCAGTTTTTGTAACACATTATTACCACCTCTTTGCTGTTTTAGAGAGAGGATGCGAATGCTGGCTCTAACAGTGAGAGGGCATGCTGTCTCTTCCTTCAGTGTGAGGAGAAGCCCTGGAACCTCTCTGAGGTGTGACGTGGGCCTCCTCACACTGGGGACTGTGCGTGTGTGGTGTGAGTGTGTGTGGAGATTTAGTGCTGTGGTGGCTGTGAGTCATCCTCTGCAGTTAGGATATGGTGGTGGTGTGGTACAGTTACTGCTGAGAGCAGCATGGCCGTATTACCACACAAATGTCCGCCTCAGCTCACGACTCTACGTATCAGCAGAAATAGAGGAGAGAGTTACGATTTATTTCTCAGTGACCGTAAAAGTTCGATTAGTGGCTGATCTATTCATCCTTTACTCACAAATGCATTCTGTGTCTAACTGCTGTTACCAGGTCGGACAAACAAAAAATCCCATTTAATGTAGTTCACCTTTTCTCTAAATCTTAGCTTTCAAATGATGTCTTTTCCATTTACCCACAACAAATTAGTGTGACACAACGTTGGTTTCTAAGAATCAAGATTTCGTCCACTACTTGTCAGGCGAGCCAACTGTGTAAAACATCTCTGATATGGACAGGGCAAAATGACTAAAAGAAAGAGAATATTCATTAGAGGTTTAAGTTTTCCGTTACTATATGGTATAATCAGTATTTTCAGAGATGTTTAAATAAAATTACTATTAATAAATGATACATTAATACATTAATACATTTGAAAAAGTTTTACTTTACAAGCAAACGACAGGGCAGGACCTACCCTGCAGTATTTTCAAAAATCTCATCTGTAATTTCCAAGTACCTGAGTCAGTATTAGAAACGCTATACCTGCCACACTCTGGGCTGTGTTGGTGTGTGTGTGTGTGTGTGTGTGTGTTTTGTTTATAGGTCCCCAGCCAGCGCCAAAGAAGCACATTGAAAGTCATAACCTTCACGCCACTGTGCCATCTTGTTTTGTTGCCACCCTCCCACTTTCCTCACGCTCTTTTCTCCACCGTCATGGTGCTGCTGCAGCTTAGCCAGCATGCCAGGCAATGGCTGGGCAGGATAGAGAGATGAAATTATCCAAGAAAAAAGAGTGAAAGAGAATTGGAAAGAGCAAGCGATACGAAGCCCAGCTCAACTGTTGTGTTGCGAGTTTATCTGCAAGCCCAGGGCTGTGTTTAGAACAGATTATCACAACAAAGTGATAAATGAGAACGCTTGCTTCTGGTGCCTCCTTCAGAGGGTCACTCACCACTGTGTGTGTGTTGTCAGATCTGCTCTTCATGTGCACCTTGAGACCAGCTGAGGCCTCTGTTTAAGCGTGCCAGAGTGTGTGTACGTTTGCTGCTCTTTGTGAAGAAAAGAACAACACCCTTGTCCTGTCCTTTTTGTCATAATTATAGCAGAACAATGGAGCACCCTGCAGGCTTCACACCATTAGCGGACAGGCTGGTGCCTCTTTATGTGCGGGAGATTTATGGACGTGTGCCGCCTCTCTGAATGAATGTTAACACCGTCATCTCTCCCCGCTGCTGCTTGTTGCCATGGTGACGTGGTACGCAGAGCTGGTACCATCACACCTTGAGCAGTGCCTGCAGCTGGACCCCCCCCCCCCTTTTTTTTTCTTTTTCCATGTCTTCTTCTCTTCTCTGCTCTCCTTCGCTTTTGTTGTCACTGTTTCCAGAGCAACTATCTGTCATCGCCTTTCCATAAATACCTGCTGCACACATTCTTTCAGTGCTTTAGTAACTATGAGGAGGCTCACCCAGCAGTCATTGTCTTTTCAAACAAAAGGAAAAGCATATTTTAACAAAGCAAATTAAAATTCTAATAATAATGCTAAATGTTATTGCTTTTCTTGCCTTGTCAGTAGTGATGGCACCAGATGGAAATTTAAACGAGTAGGCTAGATGTTATTTTCTTTCAAGGTCACATTTGGGTTTGGTTACCGTGGTTTTTATTAAAGATATTGAACCTAAAGCAGTCACATTTGTCTCTGTCAGTTTGCCTCTATTGCGTTTGAAATTGAGTAAACCAAAGAGAAAGCAGAATATGAAAGCACTTGCCCTTATCAAAGAGAAATGTAATTATATATCTCTCGACATTGCAGCACTTGACTGTAAAAGATTAGCCACAGTTTACCCAAAGACTCCCCGAAAACTTGTGCTTGTTATGCCCCTGTCTTGCGAGTCTCTTTAATCAGCTGGAATGAAGGCTGATGAATAAGTGAATTAATTAGCATTCTTAAATTAAACTTCTGTAGCAGTTTCTGTCTCCTATTAACCAATGATGGCTTTTTTTTCAGCTCCTCCAAAATATTCATGCAAATTAATCCACAGTGTGATTGCCTGAGGCCAAGAAAGAGGTGAAAGCAAGTACCTCTCAAACATTATTTTTTGGAAATTGCCCACTGAGTAGCCGAGTGCCTTTAATGGCCATGATGCTCAGGAGTCTCCCAACTTGGCAGGTTATGTGTGAGGCAGGTGAGCCGGTAGAATGTTGCGCTCCTTCGTGACCAGTGTGTTTTTGTGGGGGAGAGAGAAGCTCGTACAGATCAGCAGCAAAATTAGCCTTGCCTGCTCTCAGCATGAGTGCGTTTACTGCATACTGAGAGTTTCCACTTTTCTTTTGCTACCATATCAAGGTAATTACATTTCCTTTTTGAAGCACTGTGAAAGGAGGTATCGCTGGCCTGCAGTTTTATTGCCTGCCCATAGAAGCTCGGAGTGCATAAATCCCTTAAAGTAGCTCCTTTTTTTCCTTGCTCCCACTGACACACTGAGCTTAATGAAAGCACAATGAGGCAGTCGAATCAGTAATGTGCTTGATGTTCAGAAAGCACCTAATGGTTGAATGAAATGTGGCTTTGGGGAGTCATGTCACTGCTGACAGAGAGGGATCATTTCTAGACATTGACACACACACACACACACACACACACACAGAAACCGCTCTGATGCATTGAGTTGACTTGAAGCAACTGTGTGCATCGTTTCCACACGAATCGAAGCATTACATCAACACACTTATCGCCTAAACTAAAAGATAAACGTGTTGTCATACATTTCATCAATGTGGAAATGATGTACACATTAGTATCACGTCAATTCTTCACTATTGCAGTGTGTTGTATAGTGCAGAGGACCTTTGTAAAGCGAATCAATTCATATGAATTTCATTTTTCTTCTTCACTCAGAGTTTTGTTGTCTCATCAATGTGATTGCTGAGGAAAAAAAAAAACTGGGCAGACAGATTGCAGTGGGAGCTTTTTCCATCTGCTCAGCTGTTTCTTTTCATTGAAATATAATTTGTTTTTTTGTTAGTTTGCCATCTTGTGCTGTACTCCTCCACCAGCTTGTTTTTGATTCAAAGGGAGCGAGCTGGTGGAGGGCAGACTCCAAATGCAGGCTGGGTTGCCAGAGGGTAATGCAGTAATCACATTGGTTCCCCCTGGAGTGGACGAATGGGTTAGCAGAGTGCTGCCCTCTGCCTGTGGCTGCTCCCCCAGCTGCTGCACTAAAGAAGTCTGGCTGGCACGCTGCTTACTGAGAGTGCTACACACACACACACACACACACACACACACACACACACACACACATATAAACCAAACACACGTGCACAGGGTAAATAAGGACAAATTTTACATCCAGTTAAGGATAGTATTTTTCTTGCTATGTCTTCTGTCTTTATGTTCAGTGTTCAGTGCAGCCAACTCTCAGTGCTTCTCCTTCTTCTTTCGGCTGCTCCCGTTTAGGGGTCACCCCAGCGGATCATCCCTTTCCATTTCTTCCTGTCCTCTGCATCTTCCTCCTTCATATCTTCAACTCTCAGTGCTTCTCCTTCTTCTTTCGGCTGCTCCCGTTTAGGGGTCACCCCAGCGGATCATCCCTTTCCCTTTCTTCCTGTCCTCTGCATGTTCCTCCTTCATATCTTCAACTCTCAGTGCTTGATCTGACGGTAATATTTCATTCTATCATCTTCAGTTAAAGCAATAGTTAAAAGAGAAATTCAATTCCCCCCCCCCCAGTCGATTATAGCTTTTAATTCTGCTAATATGTTTTCTTCTATGTTGAAGTCACTTTTTCAACACACTTCACCCATTTGCCAAAACAGTCGTTTACATGGACAAAACTGCGAATCATCTTTTTTTACATAAACAGAGTTAAAAAAGTTTTGAGTTAAAAATCTTGGAGTCTATCTTGCTCAAAATACATCAAAAACACTTTAAACAGCCATTTTGCACACATTTATATTTCACACTGTCATACTGATAGGACATTTCAGCTGACAACCTAACCAGGTGTTTATCTGTCAGCTAAACACATTTTCATTCATATCATCATTTTGGTAAATATTTGCCAGTCAGAATAATAATTTTTATTTGAAACCAGACTTCCAGCAGGTGCAAATGCAAATCCAGCTATGTGTGTGTGTGTGTGTGTGTGTGTGTTGTGATTTTATGAACTGCTGTATGAACAGTTTGGTGTCTGCTGTGCATTTTGGAGGAGCACGGCACTGTTTTGGTGGATATGGTGCATTTTGGAGGAGAGATTATCTGTTTTGGTGGATGTGGTGCCTTATGAGAGATTAACACTTTGGCTTAGCTGTGTGCTTGTATTGCAGACTGTGTGACGGGACTGGAGAAAATGACTTGACATGGCAGTTTACTTGCTAGAGAACTTTTTAGATTTTTGTATGTTCTGTTTGTTACTACTGTTTACTAATGTAGCTACTGTTTACCAAAATTTTAAGTGCTCATAAGAACATACAGTACTGTGCAAAAGTTTTAGGCAGGTGTGAAAAAATGCTGTAAACAAAGAACGCTTTCAGAAATATAAATAAGGATTTTTTTTTTATCAATTTACAAAATGCAAAGTGAGCAAACAAAAGAAAAATCTAAATCAAATCAATATTTGGTGTTGCTACCTTTTGCCTTCAAACCAGCATCAGTTCTTCTAGGTACACTTGCACAAAGTCAGGGATTCTGTAGGATTATAGTCGTGTATGATCAACCAATTTTACCAAACAGGTACTGATGATCATCAATGTCACACGGAGGTTGAAACGCAGTCGTGTTTGGAACAACCTACCAGCCGAGTTCCTTCAAAAACTGTGTGCAAGTGTTCCTAGAAGAATAGATGCTGTTTTGAAGGCAAAGGGTGGTCATGCCAAATATTGATTTGATTTAGATTCTCTTTTGTTCATTCACTGCATTTTGTTGATTGATGAAAATAAATGATTAACACTTCCATTTTTGAAAGCTTTCTTTGTTTACAGCATTTTTTCACGCCTTCCTAAAACTTTTGCACAGTGCTGTGTGTATTCAAGTATAATACAATGAGCTGTAAGTGATAAGGATGCAGAGCTCCAACATCACGTGTAAAAAAATAAAGTCTTGGGATTTTGAGTGCGAAAGAGGATTAAGATAACGTGATAACGGCGTTTTTTTTATATGCTGCAGGTTTTTTGTTTTTGTTTTCATAAATGGTGGTCGGTTATGCAGTGTCAGAATGGCCTATTAGAGATTATTGGACATCTTGACATCAGCCTGTGGTGATCACTGCATCTAAGCTACATCAACCTCAGAAGTTCAACAGAAAACTAAAAATGCTTTGGACACCAAACGTTTTTGCGGATTGACTGATCGAGGATAAGTTGTGTAAAATAATTGAAAATTGTGTAAAGTAAAACTTTTTGTTTTAACTTTCTGTTTCTACCGAAGTTGAGAATGATTGCTTTGGGATCTTTGTACTAAGTGTAGTTGCCATGGCAGTTATTCTGGACTCCACTGGTGTACATGCACCTTGCAGGAATGCTAATAAGAAGCTTTTTATTCTCTGCTTTTTTTGGTGTGTGTGGCTATCAGTGATCTCCTGCGGTAGCGGAGGAGTGTGTTCCTCAAAGCAAAAATATAAGTGTGTTTTAAATAGGGCCACGAAGAGGGCGACAGTGCGCTGTCTAAGGGAGATAGCGGCCGGCTGCTGGGCTGGGGTGTAGGGGGGTGGGGTTCTCTCTTCAACAGGCTCAGGGCTATTAAAGACGGGCTGATATGTCCATCAGAGGCCCCACTCACAAAGCCCCATCTGAGAGGGAGCAGTTGTTTTGCAGTGTTCCACAGAAACACTGGCCCCAATCTCCCTGGAGCTGATAGATAAGCATGTGCGATAATAAAAAACTGGAAAATGTAGTTCACCTGCTGTTTGTTTCATTATTTTCTTGCCTTTGGAGCAGGGAGTGTTTTAAAAACGAGCATGACGCTTCTGTGTGCCATGCATTTGGCAGATTACAGTGCTGTATTTATTTCTCACTCTAATGCTATTCATTTAATTTCCACCTGCAGGCGTCATGCTACACATAAGACACCAGATTTCATGCATTTGCTGTCTACCAAGAAGATCACAATCATACCAGTGATTCCAGGATCTTCTCATAAGGACATTAAAGAACAAAACCACCCTTTTGGCTTTCATGTTGCATGTTGTTATACGTAAAATCATATATGTGCTTTTGGCATAAAATTAAATGAAACATATTGTCCTTAAATAAACTGTCTAGATAGAATTTATTCATTCATTCATTTTCTGCCACTTGTCCCACGTGGGGTCGCAGGGGGGTGCTGGAGTCCATCCCAGCTCACGAAGGGGCGAAGGACAGGGGACACAGCCTGGACAGGTCGCCAGCCCATCACAGGGAGGAGCGGGATGGGGACGGCACCTTGCTCAAGGGTACCTCAAGGCAACCTATTGGGAAGGGGATCAAACCCCCGATCATGCGGCCAACGCCTTAACCACTAGGCCACCGCTACCCCTTAGATAGAATTTAATAGAATTTTAAACTGCTGTTGTGCTAGAAAAATGTAGGGACTCTCAAAACATTTCTAAGACTAATTAGGACCATTATATCTTCTGAGAAGCAGCCATAACTGGCCATTCCAGTAATGCTCCAAACATTTCAGTCATCACATCATTTGTCTTATCTCGGGGTGTCATATCAAAGCAGTCAGCATGATAAGACGAGGAAATCTTCAGCACTGAAAGCACCTTTATCGAAGGTCCTTACAGCCCCTGAAAAGTAATTAAATTGATAATAAACTTTACATTTACAGCATTGATCAGACACTCTTATCCAGAGAGATGCACATCGCCCAGTGACAGTGAAAGTCTCTCTGGAGCTACATGGCATTAAGAGCCATCTTCAGATGGTGCTAGTACTAGTGGCACAGAGGTTCTGTGTATTTTTTTCTTTGTATTGCTTTGCAAAACATAAAGTTTTAATGTATTTTGCATTCGTTATGTTGTTTGTTCCTACATGTTATTTCTTGTTGAACAGAGAGACCTTTTTATTACAGCAAACAATGAGGGAAATGATGTACCATACATTGCTCCCTCAGTCCCTTCCTGTCATCATGTAAATACACTTTCTTAGTCCAGTGTTACATCATTACTGTCTTACTTTTCCTTCATTTGAACCTGAGAAACTGAATTCTGACTCTTTGAAGGTCAGTCACCAAGCAGCACTAAGTTAAGAGGGTCAAAAGACACGGACAGCCGTCATTAGTAACTTATACAAAGCTTTGAAAATATGGCCCCTGCTTCACGGACATCCAAACATGTCCCTGTTTAGTCTGGAAGTGCCTGAATGTGTTTCTTGCACATCAGAAAAGTGAGGTTATTTGTTCAAAATGTCAGAGTTGTCCTTTAGAGCTAATTAGAGCTATTATCTAAAATAATCTCTCCTCTGTTCAGGGTCTGTACCAGTACAGCCAAAATCAGATCATCTTTGGAGATTTATCTCCACCTGAACAAGGTCACTTCTCTTTTTTCCCCCACAGAATCGATTAGTTCTTTGGATTGAGGGCTTTGCTATTTATTTATTTATTTATTTATTTATTAACTCAAATCTGTCACAGTGGACTGGATCACTGGGTTTTTCTTCTGACCTTAAAAAGTCAGCAATCCCACCCAAAGATGAGGCTCCTGCCTTGTATCTCTTAGGAAGAGCCTTTGTAATGGGGTAGAGCTCTGTCAGATAGCTATTAGCTTTTTGATCTGCTAATGATTAATTATGATTATTCTTCTTCCTGAACAAGGTGTTTACTTGAATCAAAGCCATGATATGAGTGAAATCACTTCAGGGTGAGAGAAAAGAATACAGGGCATGTGCCAACTGAGATTCAGATGTGGCCGATGGCACTTAATAAGTACACGATGTGGTTGTGTGTGTGTGTGTGTGTGTGTGTGTGTGTGTGTGTGTGTGTGTGTGTGTGCATGCGCATGCATGCATATATAGTGTATATGTGTCTGTGGAAGTTTGCTAATTCATGCAAGCAATATGCACATGACTTATTTTGTTGGGTAGGTCACTGGATATGTCTGTCCATTACTCTAGTTGGGTGGATGGGTGTAAAAAGAATATATACTATACCCAGTGCTGCTAGTGCTTAGGATTGTATTAGAATCTGCAACCTCTTGGTCCATATGTTCTACCACTAGGCCACCATCCAACCCAAAATGCAGGGAATGCAGAGAAGTTGTTCATTGTGGTCCACTGAGAATTGTGCTATGTGTTCACTGTAACAAAATAATCGCTTTCACTTCACACTTTCGCTTAGATGCCCAAAGTAAAGGTCTCTGAACAGTACTCGGCTCCGACAGTTATAGGACAAATTTTTGGGATAGAACTTTTTATTATAGAAAGTTCATTTAGAAACTTAAACCTTTAAAAAGGTCCCCCAGACTTGCATTTACAAAATTAAACACATTTAAAGATCTATCCAATGAAAGTGGTTCTCTGGTGGTATAACTCTCAAACTGCCTGTATTGTGTAGCTTGAAGCGATAATCTGTCTTTGGTTTCTGAGTGACTCTTGCAGTGACAGACTGGCAATAGTGATCTTTATTCCAGTACTTTGAAACCTTAACACAGGGATCATTTTGCAGATTTTTCTTTAAGAGTTTTTTTGCAGAGTGATTTTATAATCATCATGAAGCATCTGTCCATAGCAGTTTTCCAGCACAATAAGTTCAATTTCATGAAGTCAAAATAATGTTTGATGTGGAGATAGAATTGTCTGATTTAAATAAACCTGTAAAGCGTTGAGGTTTTTGATCAACTGCATCTTGCTTGGATGAAACGTGTTAAAGCAAGTGGAAGAAAACTACAGCAGGCATATGTAGCCCAGAGAAGCTACAGTAGTGACAGCACGAACAACGCCCTGTCTGTCAGTGTCACTTTATAACTGCCTTTCGCTCCACAAAATAATGCACCCGTCCTCCGCATTTTGCAACCTTCTTTAACTGGAATGAGATGGCTTCAGACAGAAGTGTGAAAAGCTGCCAGGCTTGTAAACGGGTCAGTCTGCTCTAACCGCTCTAGCTCTTTAAAGAGGCCTGTTACCTCCCAGGTAATTAAAGTGCTAATGAATGACCTACCATTCTTTCCTGCACACAGAGAAAGGACCAGCATGAAGGCACACTGTCAGAGTTGTCCCGATATTTTTGCTTTACTATGCAGATACAAGTTTAAATCATTTCAAGTCATTGGGGCCAAACAGATATCAAAGTAAGCTCTGCATTTTTTAGGGTCTGTGATACTTCAAATGCTGTTACATCCCTTGGTCTGTGTACTCCCCCCTCTAAGTGGACAAGCATTACTGAAGAGCTTCCTTTGCCTGTTTCTATCTCATTATTCTGTTGAATCTCAGACAAAAATATGATTACACTACTTCAGTTTGACATGGTCCATTTTTGCTATTTGAATGAATAGTCCTTCTGAGTGAATGGTGGAGAGTCCATAAGGGCTGTCTGAGCCACTTAAAATCACAGTCTTGGAGGAGCTTTGGATAAACATGAACCCCCTCTTACCCCTGCCATGCATAAGAGAAAAGTCTGCAATCCCTTGAAGTCTGCACTGGCAATATGTACTACATCAACCTTTAAAGAAACATGTTGCTACTTTGATTCAATAAGGTTGGGAAGTTTTCTTAAAGTTTGATATTTGTTTTTGCAAGCATGTATTTATTTTTAGCAATTATTTCTGATGTTACGGTAACATAATGGTTCCCAAAGCTTAAGCACCATTTTTCACTTCTTGGGGGAAAAAAATTCTCATCAGAAACCATTTCCTTAAGCAGAACAGTCTAAGGCTTCCTCATGGAGAGCAGGTGGCCGTCTTTCATCTACCCCTCATCCTCAGTTCCTTATTTCTGCTCACCCCAGGCCTCTGTAAGAACTTCCATTACCTCTGAGCCATTCCACTGGAGTGTCTCTCAAAGCCTCCCTCCATATGGAAGGCCAGAATAGCTTTGATCTCTGCAGGCACTATGCTGATTGTCCAATTCTACCTTGTCCAGTGTGGACACACAGTCCTGAACCCAACGTGTACTGAAGGTCACTGGGCCTTGTGGATGATTCTCTTGAGAGGATGCTGAAGAGTGCTTGCTATGAATGCAGCACCTTCTTTCTCCCTGCAGGATTTCACTGCAGGACTTGAGAGACCAGTTGCTTCAGGACAGGGAGCTTTAACTTAAGTTTCAAAAGGCCTTAAATTTTTTTTTGAAGCAATATGTAGGCAAAAGCAAGAAAAAGCAGAGTCCCTCTTAGCGTGCCCATGTCCTGAGCTGCAGCAGCCTCTATCCTGATTGGCTGTCGGGGAGCTTAGGCTCTAGGGAACTGTGGGACTGCCTCTCTCTCATCAGCCTTTCCGCTTTTACCTTTTTATTATTAAACATCCTCCACATGGAAGGGCTGCTTCAAAGCCACAGGCCATTAACAGTTTTGCACTTGGGATTTAAGGCGGAGCGCATGTGGCACAGGTTTGTGTAAAGGAACGAGGGCATATAAAAGTGGAGGAGACTGTTAAGAGTTGGGCCCAGCGTGCAGGTTTGCTGTTTACTCAACCTTGTAGAATGCTTCAGTACATTGTTTTGAATTGCAAAAAATCTAATTTACACATTTTCCTTCTTACCTGAATTATCGTTGCTCAGTGAAGACATTAGGGGTCTGAAGTTTGCTTCCTGCCATCTATGTGGTTCATGAGTCAGGTTGTTCGGTAGTGTGAATAGTTGAAACTGAATATGTGATGTGGTTTCTAACACTGTATGACATGCTGTTATCTGTGATGGACAAAAATATCTTGACTAAAACAGCAGTAACAGATTTGACTCTTGAATTTCACATTGTGTCAAGTATAGAAATACATAAGAATGTCATGACTGTATTTAGAGGAAAACTTTTCAGCTTTCCTTTCTCGCACAATGCATCAACACAATCAATATAACAGGGTGAAGGTTAGTGCTTCCTTCCTGTGAAAACAACAGCTTAACATGCTTGGAGGTGAATGTTAACTGTCACTTCAAGCAGTAATATGCATGTGCCCACACTCTCAGGAAAAAGTAGAACTGGAGTTACATTAGCGGGGCAGTGGTGGCCTAGTGGTTAGGGCATTGGGCACATGATCGGAGGATCGGGGGTTCAGACCCCTTCCAAATGGGTTGCCCTGAGGTACCCTTGAGCAAGGTGCCGTCCCCGTCCCGCTCCTCCTTGCGATGGGCTGGCGACCTGTCCAGGGTGCGTCCCCCGTCCTCGCCCTGTGTGCGCTGGGTTGGACATCAGCACTCCCCCGCGACCCCGTTTGGGACAAGCGGCAGAAAATGGATGGATGGAGTTACATTAAGATGGTGCCTCATGCATCACTCCTGGTGCTATGCCCTAAGAATATAATTCCATCATACCTTACTGCTGTTACATTTCTTAGTTAAACTGACGCCGTACAACCAAACCCTTCTCAAAGCTTTCTATTTGACTGTTCTACTGAAAAATATAGTCTTTGAAAAGGTACAAATCTTTTCCAAGGGAAAAACCTATTTTAGTTTCAAAAGGACCGTGTTGTTTCTTTGAGGGCACAATACACTGTTTATACCTTGATGGACTAAAATGTACATACACAATACCAAAAATCTAACCTCAGAACCCTTGTTTGTCTATTACATCAAGTATGAAAGGAAATCAGTGCAACCTTTGCCATAAACTGTGAAGGTGCTCTGACCTTTAACACACTATAACTGCTGTAAAATGTTGTGTGATCACAACAGTGTGTCTTTGTGAAGCCAGAGCTGCTCTGTGTATCTAAGACATCAATGATAAAAATATTGCGAATGTTGAATTTCATAGCATACCTAACTATTGAATATTAGCTCAACGCTAACAAACACACGTTTTAGCCGGCATTGTACTGGCTGCATTGTGTGATGGGGAAGATGGGGCACCAGAGCAAGAGAAACCATTGCTCTTCTTCAAACCATTGCTTTTGATATTACCGGGGCTCAAACTCATGATCCCCTAATGGCAGGACTGGGACAATAGCTTAGGTGATTGTGCCATTTAGGCGCTCATAATCCAGGTTTAAAGATCCTGAAAGTGACGACAGCGCAGCAGGGGGCAGCCATGCATCTGATACCTGGGGAGCAGTGTTAGGGATGGTACCTTTACTTAAGGGTACTAGGATAACCTTCTAGCCTGGGATTTGAAGCCATGACTCTCTGATCATGGGGCTCAGTCCCTATCTACTACGTCATCACTGCCCAGCTTGTGTAGTCCAGTACACCTTTCCCAGGTCAATGTTGTAATTTGACTAATTTAATTAATTTAATTTTAGTTTGTTATGTTTGTTATGCTCAGAGCAATCATTATGAATCATTCAGAATGGCCTTGGTGATCTAGAGCTGATAACCTGACTCTTCTGAGTACTTTGCATTATTTCTAAAGGATCTATGTTAAGCTACTCCCAGAGCAGAAGTACTCTCAGAGCAGAACCTGGTTAGTTAAGACTAGCAGAACAGGCAGATAAAGAAAAGGCTTTAGGATACAGTATAAGCACAAGAATGTTTTAACACATGCTTCAGTCACTGCAGACTCTACTCCAGGGAGTTTTTTGTAAGAAAAAAAATTACTTTTGCCCAGATCAAATACTCTCTGGCTCTACATGAGTATGACCAGCTTTATACATATGAATTAAACATAAACTTGGGGAAAAGGGAAAAGTTAGTTTTGCTTCAACATGGCACCTTCTTTTTCTTCAAGTGAGAAACTGGAAATTGAGGAGTGCAACATCTGAGTGAGTCGTTTTCTATACATCTTGAAAAGCTCTCAGTCAGATTCAGATAATTCTTGGATTTGCGAGCTGTCAAACACATGTTCTCTCTCCCTCTGCAAGCAAAGCATGAGAGAGAAAAAGAAAGAGATGGATAAAGGGAGAAAGGGGCTTTGGAGAAGATGAGATGACAGCCCAAAAGTGCATTTTGTAAAACTGATCAAAGAGGATAACTGGAAGGATTGTCCTACGAATAAAGCTATCAGACACGTTCAGGTGTAATTACTCTGAACAGGCAGGAAGGGAAGAAAGTAGTGAGCATATTGCGTGCCAATTAACACACCATGAGAGAGACCAGTGAGCAAACGCTGCTGACTGAAAAAAAAAAGTAAGATCAACCTGGATTCGCCATAGCTTAAGGACAGAGTATGACTCTTTGATATATTCAGTTATAGTTGCAAGTAAATCCTGTTATACAGCACACCTTTAGGATAGAAGACACACACTGTTTTCCTTTAATGCCCAGTTCATGTGTCGACTTAAGGTTATTCACAAAATGTCTACATACACATAAAGTAATGAAAGTTTATGACCACCACTTAGCACCATGCAAACTATGTGCATAAATCATTATACACTTGCCAAAAACTGTGTAGAGTTGTTCAGTAATGTTGAATAGATTGCCATGTGTGGTTTCTGACAAGGTATGACATACTACTACCAACAATGGACAAAAATATGTTACATAACTGAAAACAGCAGTAGCAGCCATCTTAAAGCTTTAAATAAAAACATATTTATTAAGTCCAATAAAGAAGTACACTTTAAGACCCAAAATTGGGATTGTCTTGCCAGACTGTTTGCATTTATGGACTGGTTCGGTACACGTAATGCTACTGGAAAGAGACTCTTGTTGACTTGTAGTTTTAAAAGTATCCATAAATATACAATGAGATGTGAGCTGATTGGCCAGGCCATGCAGAGCACTTCAAAAAGAATGAGGTGAAAAAACATGATCCTCTGATCTATTGCGAAGGAGTTTTGTCTGTTTCATGTTGCCAGTTACCAAAAGTGAAAGTGAAAAAAGTGAAGTGAAAGTGACAACCCTTGTCATTGCGAGGTCACGGCACAGCACACATGAACCACAACGAAATTGGACCTCTGCATTTAACCCATGCACACTCAAACCCGTGCAGCAGTGGGCAGCTATTGAAAGCGCCCGGGGAGCAGTGACGGGACGGCATCTTGCTCAAGGGTACCTCAGGGTAACCTATTGGGAAGGGGTTTGAACCCCCGATCCTCCGATCATGCGGCTAACGCCCTAACCACTAGGCCACCGCTGCCCCAAAAGTGCTGTTTTTTAAAGGCTTAATTTCAGATGCACATCTTTTTGCATCCTTTTTTTTATAGAGGAGTCTTGTGTGGGGTGTAGGAACAGAGATTGTTGAGGCACAGTTCATTATTTATTGTTCTTCGTAGAGCTGTATCTTTTGCTAGCTTTGTTTAATGTTGTCCCCGAGTACTTTGGGAAGCTCCTTTATCTTCAGCGTGATTGCTACTTGTCCTGTGAAATCTTTCCAGCTGACGGAATCGTCTTTTATAGAGACACCAGGTGTATTTTCAGTTTAAAATGAGCGTCTGGTTCTGTTAAGGAACAGCTAAAAGGGATTTCTCCTTATTTCCACATTGCTGTACAATTTAATCCTCCAGACTTCAGCAAATTAATTCAGACTGGTTAGAAAGGAAAATTGCTCCTTGTAGAGAAACCACTGTTCTTTTAAAATAGTGATGATGTGAGCCAGAGTATGCATTGCTTCAAACAGTTATCTAGCTTTTTTTTTTTTTAAATATTGCTCAAAAACATAAGTGAACCCACCCAGATTGTATGTTTTTTTTTATTTTTAATGCTGAAAATGGTAAAGCACGGTTTAAGCCAATACATTTCGACTTAGAAAATGATGCTCCTCAAAGCGTGCAAAAGATGTCTTGACCAGGCAGCATATTAATAGCAATTTTATAGTGTTTTCATTTATTCGTTTTACTTTCTGTCTTTTAGCTTTAAGTGTGAATAATCTCTTCAGATGTCTGGTTTCTATTACAGCCTGTGTGAACAATTTTGGCTTGGTAGGTTTCTCTTTGATTGTGTTTCTGTTTTTGATGTGTGTGAATGAAAGTGTGAGAGAGAAGAGTTTGTGTGTTTGTGTTTGTAGTGCCTGCACACGTGCGTAATGCTTATGGCAGTTTTTACGTGTGGTCATTTAGGGTGATTTGGAGGTGTCGACTCCTCTGTAGTTCCCCTTCAAAAAGAAGTGTAACAAAATTGTTCACAGTGGGTTCTCCTCTATGCGCTCGGTGGGCACCTTCAGCCGTTGTCTTGGAAACAGAATTCCAGCCATTTGTAGATACGACATTCTATCACTCTTCCTATTTGGGAGGGTTTTATTTAGGACATCAGTTGTGGGGATTTTAAGGAAATTGAGGGAGTATGTGAGGGAGTACCTCGAGGCTCAGTCACCACCGTGCACGCGTAAGGCGCACACACCTTTGTGGCTATACCTCACTTGAGGGTCATTGCGCAGCAAGCCCCTTCTCATGCCAATTAAAGAGTGCACAAAGCTGGTTAGAGCACACCCGCCTCCTCTGCCTCCTGGACAGGGAGAAATAAACACATTAAATGGTGTGATTAATCCATCTCGCAGAGCCATGGAAACAGTAAGCTGCTGGGCTGCGATAATAAAGACATGGGTCCCAGAAGATGTATGTGCGCATGTGTGTGTGTTCACATGTGTGTCTGTGTATCTCGGTGTGAAGCAGAGAAGGAGGAATGGATAGTGGAGGGTTGAGTTAAGTGTTGGTCAGTCACATACACACCAGGCGAACTCCTCGAGCTTAGTGACAAACACTGACTAAACACTTCCTTCTCTGACCACTAGGAGGTTTTCTACTGTCCAGCGTTTCTGAAAAATATTTGAATGTCTTCTTCTTGAACAAATGTTCAGCATATTTCAGTCACTGAGATGTGAGCAGTGAAGATGTGCAGTGTTGTGAAATGAAAACTAAAAGCAGATTTTCTTTACAGTTGTTGCAGTGGCAAACACCGACTATTAAAGGCTTCAGTCCATGCCATAAATATCAAAATCATGAAAGCAAAAAACAGGTCAGCGCAGTCTGAGGCAGAAAAGGGATGAAGGGTGTGTGCTTTTTAGCTGTTGCAACTCTTAGGACACAAAGCATGTCTTTGACATGACAGCACAGCAAGGTTTTTTTTTTTTTTGGCTTTGCTCTGACTTACGATGGATTTCACACCTGTTGTGGTTTATCGCAGTTCCTCTGAGCTGAGCTTTCTGTGTTACGTTACTCGTTACTTTTTTTTTGTATTTTCAGGATTTTACATTATGATGATGCAACTCTGAGAATATTGAAGTGCACATCAGTTTAAATCAAGATCCATTGAGAATCTAGACAATGACTTCTTTTTAGATTAAGTTATGCTTCTTTCCCACAGATTTGGCACCAATTCTGCAAAAAACGTATCCTTCTTTCAGGGCAGTGGTTTTCAACCATGACCACAGAAACACCAGGGGTTAAACAACGCAAAAGATAACACCACACCATAAGACCACTTAACGGTCATTTTCATTCAATGATTTATAAAGACTAAATACAGGCTTTCTTGGGGAAAATGGTTTCTAGTGTTGTATTGGCATCGGTGCTGGAAGCGCTGCTGAAGAGGAAATCATTTTTTGCAGTTTTAGAGTAGCGGTGATACAAGGCTGATATCAGCCCCAGAACAGTCTCCCCGACCCACAAAGTCTCGCCAACACAGAACGGGAAGTGCAATAGATTGTGTAATTGCCATTAAAGTTCTGCGCCTGAACCAGCTGACCCTTCTTCGGACTCACTATCCATCCACTTTCTTTATGTATGACATTTGTTAACTTTGTAAAGTGACCTTGGGTTTGTGAAAGGAGCTCTGTAGTTCAAACTTATTTTTTTATGATTATTATTATTGGAGAAATGGAAAAAAAAGAACCTTCTGCTTACCATTTCCAACAAGCAGAAATAAGTGATTTTTTACCCTGATGACGAAACACTTTTTAGGTAAATTGTAAGAATAGTATGCTTCAGGAGGAGTTTTTTCATCATTCCAAATAATGATTCCATTTTGTCATTATTTTAATTTGCTAAGTTACTTTGTGTCCTGAAAAACAAGTAAATCATTTAGATGTCTCAGGTCATTTCTTTGTCAGTCGACACCAGACACCAGTGTTACTTTCAGGAGGTGAGCGGCTGCTAAAAACCAAACTTTTCTCCACCTTTGACAGTCAACAGCTCTGTTTCTGCTCTTAGAAGCAGATGCACTGTCTGCAAGCAAGGCAAGAGGTATAGATAGGTAAACGTTTTTTTTTTTTTTTTTTTTTTACCAGACCGTCCACAGGTTCCTTACATGTTGAGCTGATGTGGCCCCATGAAAGCATTTCTATCAAACCAGCTGACTTTAGTGAGGAGATCTGAGGCAGATTATACAATAAGAGAGCCTTGAGCAATGTCATGGGTTATCGCCAAGTAGAGACAGGCTCGTTTTCCATTTCTGTAGCTCTCTAAAACTGGCACTCTACAATTGGAGTGCAGGTTGAGAGAGAGAGAGAGAGAGAGAGAGAGAGAGAGAAAAGGAGAGACAGAGAGAGAGAGAGAGAGAAGGGGAGAGAGAGAGAGAGAGAGAGAGAGAGAGAGAGAGAGAGAGAGAGAGAGAGCCGCTTACTTCCTGCTGGGAGACAGTAAACAAAAAAACAGGAGTTTGTTTCACTTCAATCAGCAATGCTCCAGTTCAGGTAAACCAGAACAAACATCCCTTGTGTTTATCTGTTGGTGACATTTGGTGCAGCTCTCCTTGCAGAGAGAGAGAGAGAGAGAGAGAGAGAGAGAGAGGAGGAGAGAGAGCGAGAGAGAGAAGGAGAGGGAGGTAAGAAGCAATGTGGGCTCTGCGTTGCACTGGTTTTTTACTTCTAGTCTTCTTTCTGCTCCTCTCTGTTATCTCTCATGCTCTCGCTCTCTATTTGTCTCACTCTCCCTCTCTTTCCCTCTCCACTCTGTCTCTGCCATCTCTCACCTTTATCTTTCTCTGCCTTTTATTTTTGTTGCTCTCAATTTATTTCTCTCAATCTATTCCTCTTTACCTTCTTCCTTTTTCTCGTTCCTTTTTCTTTCATATACTCTCTCTCTCTCCTCTCTCTCTCTCTCTCTCTCTCTCTTTCCTTCTCTCTCTCTCTCTTTTTCCTTCTCTCTCTCTCTCTCTCTCTCTCTCTCTCTCTCTCTCTTGGCATCTCTCTCTCTCTCTCTCTCTCTCTCTCTCTCTCTCTCTCTCTCTCTCTCTCCCCTCTGTTTTACCCCCCTCTCTCCCTTCCTTCTTCCCTGCCCCGCCTCTCTTAGTCCTCTCTTCAAACTTGTCTTTGAAACTGAAGGTGTATCTGCTCCTTTCTCTGTGGTGAGCCAGCTGTTGAGGCTGTAAGAGTGTGTGATCTGTCATGTGGGAGGGGAGCTGCGGGTGTGTGTATGTGTGTTAAGCTTTTGTTTTGACTGACAGGCTGATGGAGCCGTCTGAGAGCATTAGGACCCTCTTGGCCTCACACAGATCTTTCTACACCAGCAAATAGGCTGCGAGAGTTCATCTCTCTGCCCTGGACCAGCCACCCAGGCTCCACTCTGCCTCCTACCCGGATGCTCTGGGCAATTAGAGTCCGGTTTCAAGGTGCTCAACTCTGCTGAGAGGCCATTAAATTCTCTGCCATGGCGGCAGGGGCAACTTTTTCATCTTGGATGAGAAAATGGAAACTTGTAGCCCCAATACTGGTGCCACATGTTTTTTTCTCTCATAACATTGGTTGAAGCGTGTGCATATCTGTGCGGTTTTCACAGCTCTCCTCCCCTATTGTGTTATTTTACACAATAGCAGATGGGCTCATGTTATAAAGTATGTCCAGTCTCTGGGAGTGTGCAGTGCTGCTACGTTATAAAGAGATTTTATGCATTAAAGAAGACAATATGTTACTGCATAGTTTGCAAAGATTCTATCCTGGCAAAAATAATTGCACATTCTTGCTTGAATTTTCTGTTTGTCATCATCAAACACAAGGCAAACACACGTTGCATGTTTTCCGAATGAAATGTTTATTTTTGGAGCAGACGTCTTAGACTGTTTTTTTTTTTCCATTCCTGGCTCCAAATTGTTTTCTGGTGCTTCTTTTCCCCCTCCATCCAATAATGAGCTCTATAATAGGAAACGCTGGAGTGCTTGAGAAATCAGGCTCCTCTGTGTTCTGAGAGGATTAAATGATTACCATCTCTCAATGCTCCTGATCTTATAATCAAGTTCAGAATGCCACAAGCTACCTCTACTGAAGTGATTAGGGCTTTGTCACAGATGTGCCTGTGGCTTAATGGAGCTGGTGGACTCTTGTGTTGAGTGGTCAGAGAGGCTACATCCATCCAGCATGCAGTTGAAGGCTGCATGCTTTGGGCGTGGCAATGTTAGTGATGTCAACAGTGTCAGCGAGGGTCACATGAGATTCTCGAGTGGCACACAACGCTTGAGCTTTCTCTCTGGCTCCTCTTGGCCTGGCAACAACGGATTATGCATCTCTGTGTCCACGCTAAAGCGCTCCCGCTAAGCCTAGGGTACACTGCTACATATTTCCTCTTTAATCTCTTTTCCAGGGCAAACGTCGCTCTCTGCCCAGTAACATGAAGCCAAGAATAAGCATAGAAAGGGGAAGGGCCATATCTCTGTTAAAGCCACTCACACAGAAGTCTCAGTTTTGGCAGATAATGGAGATGAACTATGTTTTTCAAAATATTTCAGCATTTGCCTCTCTGAAAAACTAGTTAGAAGTTTTAATGTTTGCTTGTTGATTTTTCATAGATTGTTCTGACATTCACCATTTAGCAACAGTGTGTTTTATTTGGTATTAATATATTTTCACAGCTGAATGAAGAAGCATTTCAAAAGTATAGTTTGATGAATTCATTAGGGCACCATTTTTTCTCTCTTTTTTTTTTACGAAAAATTGTGTGCCTTAAATTAATCATGTATTTATAACTCCTTAATTTGCTTTGTTTAGTCTCTTTAGCTCAGAAAGCAAACTCCCCATGCAGCCATTAGGCCTGTCTTGTACAACAGGATGAGAGAGCTAGTGTTCTCAGCCATTACTTTCTAACCAAAAGCTTCTGAAAACAGTGTATGCCTGAAGGCGCTATGTCTTAAAGCCAGGATGATGCACTGCTGCGCACCTTGCATTGCATGTATCACGAGCAATTTAAAGTAATCAATCAAGAATGGTAGCAGTGCCTTCTATCTCCATCTGTGACCTGAGAGGGTATCGAGGAGTTGCTGTGATGAAGCTGTTGAGTTAATACTGAAAGCATAGAGCCAACTTAACTACTGAACAAATGTAACAACAACAGTAACAATAACAACAAACAAATGCAAAGCAATGCATAATGCAAATAAGCTATAATTATCCAAATGTCAGCATCAGTTCTGCCTAAAAAATGATTTTCCCTCTTCACATCTTTTTTTTTTTGTGAACAGGGTTTAGGGTTGGGGATCATATGCTTTCTCTGAGATAAAGGCATCACCTGTTTACCGCTAATAGCTGAACATGCATAAAGAAGCGGTAGTAATGTTTATTAAAATGTAATACATGAGCCAACCAATAGCAATTCTCGATCATCAAGCACCCACTTGATGAGTTATCTGTAATGAGATACAAAAGGATCATGTCTCTTATATTGGATAGTATCGTTTTGAGTTATTGGGAGCAAAGAGGGTCATCTTACTTACCCTGAGACTGCAAAGCCAATTAAGACTCTTAGCCATGGACGGATATGACACAATGGGATCCAACAGTAACCTGAAAGGCAAAATAGTATCAGTTCATTTTATTATTAATGTTATGTATATATTTTAGTTAATTTAATGCATATTTTTTTCTGTGTGTAAAGGCTATATCTGCAGTTTACTCTGAAATCTTATTAATAAATGGTAAGGAATATTTTCTTACAAGCTCTCTAAGGAAGAATCGGTATCCCTTCCCTTCATTTAATTTTTTAAGATTTCAGGTAAATTACATAGCACACTGCTTACTGAAAAAGAAGTGTCAAAAAGTGTCCAAAAAATTAAAGTGCCATTTAAATGCTGCTATAATCTCTTCACTCGTCAGTGGAAATTTGACAGGGCTCATCCAGGCACCGACTTCATTCACACTGAGCAAATCACATTCTGTCAAATTGTCAGGGCCAGTTGGTTAACAAATATTATCACATCACTCTGTGGCACACTTAAAAGTGATGTGGATGGAGCTGATAGCGCCCCAAAATCACACATGAAGGAAGCAGCACCAGTTCGCCACAGAGAGGTGTTGATGGATTCCTGTTTTCCACTGCTGCTTGAAACAGCACTGGGTATTTCTGGGTATTTTCATTTGTGAATGGATGTAATTAGCATGCTAATGAATGAATTGCAGTGCAGGATCCCTCAGCTTTTGCTCCATGGAGCGGCAAAGTTGTGAACACCCGTGCTAGCTGTTCCCTCTCTCATAGCTGATATATAAAACCTGTAATCAAATGAGACAAGGGCTCAATCAGCCGTGTTTTTCTCTAGCAGGGCCTGTTTACCCCCTCTGTACCATATCTGGATTTCCATTTGTGCTGAAAATGTAAATACGTTTGAGGAGAAGCCTGCTGTTAACTCAAGGCCACAAGGTTGTTTGGAATGTTTTGCATAGCCATCATCAGCTTTTGTCACTTTAACTCTCGACTATGACCTGACTTGTCAAGTTTTCTGTGTTGGAATTGTGGTGTTGTGTCTTCCATTAAATGTAATAATGTTTTGTTGAGTGATTTCAAAAGCTTTTTTCCCACTATTGAAAATGAGTGTAGGGATGAATATGAAGATTAAAAAGCTCCAATGGTAGCAAATACCTTAACGAAATGTTAAGTTTTTATTGGTGTCATTGTAAGGTGTCACATTGATTTTAAGTGACTTGTCAGTTAAATTCATATTTTCTATTTGATCTCCCAAGTTCCACAGTCGGACTGAAATGCTCCTTAGAACTTTTGCAAATTGGCTGCAATCGTCTGAATAGGCAGCTAAGTATAGGCAGCCTTAGCCACTAGGGATGAGTCCAGCTACTAGGATGCACAAGCCAGTTTTTTTTTTTGCCGTTCCCAAGCCCGGATAAGTGAGGAGGGTTCCACCGGGAAGAGTATACAGTGTAAAACTTTCCTCAAATCATTATGTGGAAAACGATACAGATTTTCATACCAGATCGATTGGAGCCCGGGTTAACAATGCCAACCGCCATATTATCATTTTACCAGATTGCCATAAATGCTCATCCTGAGTAGGATTGTGCATGGTGTTTGAGCCTATCCGAGTGCACACAGGATGAAAGGGACCCTGGATAGGTCACCAGTCCATTGCAAGGCAGACACACAGATAAACACACTCACACACAAACTGAATCAGCCTTAGGGGGCAGTTTAGCATCTCCAGTCCACCCAGTGTTTTGGACTGGGAGGAAACCATTGCACCCATAGGAAACCCACACAGACGCAGGGAAAATATGCAGACTCCGCACAGAAAGGACCCAGGCTGTTAAGGCTGTTTCAACACCTAAACCTGACAATGCCCAAGCAATCTTTTCAGCAGATATGACAGGGGGGAAAAAAAAAAAACTAAATAAAGTTGTGATAGCCAGAAGGAGACAGAATACAATTCAGCAACAAGATGAGCTGTGAAATACTTTATAGACTGACTGGAACAAAAGGTTAATCAACTGAGCAACTCAGTATTGTGACAGTTTCATGGTTTTATCCTACCCTAGAACCTAGAAAAATACCTGTGTTTGAAGCTGTCAAAAAAGATGTGGGTTATATGAATATAAGTTATATGAATATAATTGTTTCAAATGGAAATATATATGTGTATGCATAATTCCATCCTAATTCCTTTATTTATAGAAAGGACATTAGACACTACATTGCACGTTTCTAAGGCCTTGAGCTAAATCAACACAGTAATGCAAAAATTCTAAATGTTAAGGAACCCATACTGACCTCTTCTTCCCCACCTGTCAGCATAGCAAAGAGATCCGTGCTGCACACAGGTGCTGCACACCTTGGTGTAGCAGTCCTGAAAGAACTGTCACTGTGTTTCCTTTGATATCCTCATAGAGCAGCAGCGATGCTGATGTTAGTGTGGCATTTTTCAGGCTTTTCACGGCATACTTTCAACAGTTTCTTCCACTGAATGTGTTTTCAAATGCTACTTTAATCCAAATATTTGTCTCCTCCTGAAGCTGTTTCAGAATAAGGCAACCTTGAAGGCCTCTACCTGCGTAAGTGAGCGAGCAAGCGAGTGCCTTTTCTGTTTGGCTTTAAGGGAAGCACCATGTTCTCCTCTAGAAGAATTCTGGGGAGGACACCAGTCAGAGTGCATGTGTAATGTTCTCAGCTACATGAAGGACTTGATGCTGATCTCCAGGGAGTTCAGGCCCACCTCACTCCCTTTCAACAGTTCCTCTTTCGTTTGATTTCAAGGACACTCCAGCACTGCTTTGATTTCCAACAGATGCTCATTCCAGAGATATAGATTTTTCTCCTGCCTGTTTAAAGATCGTGTCGCCCCTGACTTTTAATGGCGTTGGTCCTGAGCCCAACTAAGAAGTGCTGTTCTTTTTTGGAAAGGCATTAGAATAAGAAGTAATGTATCCACTTGCCATTAAATCAGATTAGTGAGATCCAACACTTGGCTTGTTAGGAGAGAATGTAGTATCTCACCAGGAAAAAAAGGAAGTTAGTTGCTGCTGTGCTGTTTTTCACAGCTTCCACAAATGATTGAGAAAGAGATTATCCCAATGGTGTTTCAATTGCAGTCTGGCTTTATCTTTTGCATTTATCTTCTTCTTCATTGCATGAAAAACCTGCACAAGATTTCCTGTGGCTGTAAACAAACTCAAAGAGAAAAAGAAGAGGCTTTTTACACAGCTCAAGTCTATGCAGCATATGACCTCATTTTACCTAATTACCATCAATCACCCTGAACACTGAGCTCTCTGAAAACTGGACGAAGGACTAGCTTTTAACTTGAAGAAGTAATGGGAAAAAAGTCCTTTTTTCCCCATTTTGATTTAAAGCTCTATCTCCCTCCTGAATAAATGATACTTCCTGTTTTTATTTTTTCCTGCATATCTCTGCTGTCCCTGGCCTCATTTTAGATCCTCAGCATCTGTGTGTTTTTTCTTCCTTCTCACTAAGTAAGCTTTTTGTTGCCTCTACTTTTTGTAAGTTAACCAAAGCAGAGAAGTGACAGTTGGAGGTAATATTGAGAAACAACAACCAAAAGTTATACTGTGGCGAGGCCACACGTTTTTTAATTAAAGGCATAATTATGAAAATTATTTATTTAGAATAGTTTTTTTAATTTTCCTCAGAAGGGTCAGTGCGTATACGTGTATTAAAATTTCTATGAAAAACAACACGTTATATATAGGTTTTTATATAATTATTATAAATAAAGGATTATAAGATAAGAGAGTCTAGGCTGGAGTTAGGATTGGTACCAAGATTAGTGCCAATATGAGAATTAGGATAAGGTTTTGGATTGAGTTTAAGGTTAGAGCCATGTATCAGGCTTCAGAAATGTTAATGTTGTTTATAGGTACATATATACTTAAAAAATATACTTTTGTATGATCATGTCTTGACTGATCAAATAATATGCAGGGCAAGGGCAAATTTTATTTTAATTCTATACTTTTAACAGATGAATGCTCTGTTTTCTTCTTTCTGTTTTCTACTATGGGATGGCAGCTTCTCTTCTGGTCTTACGACCCCAACACACATTCATTGCAAGAAGCCCATGAACAGAAGGGCATCCTTATCTGAAAGCATCGCTGGACCTTGTCTTTGACAACCCCCGCGCTCACATCGCTGATCTCAAAGACCCACATTGTTCCTGACATTTACTGCAATGCTCCAGATTTGAATTTCCTCCCAAGCATGTGTTGACTTTTTGAGGGGGAGAAAAAGAAAGGAGATGAGAAAGAGCCAGCCTCAAATGTGTACAGAGAATGGTGCAAATTAAGAATGCAGTCCGCCTCTGAGGCAAAACAGCCCGGAGATTATGTTTAACATGATGTGCCTGTTGTAGGGCTCCCACAAGGCTTCTCACGGCCACTGACGCCCCATCCACTTCTTGTGGCCATCCGTTACGAGACCTTTGGAGGACATAGCCTCATTCGGCTCTCTCCAAGTTTCTTCTTGCATGGTGCCGGGGGAAACACGTCAGCTTTGGAGCAATGTAGAGTGGCATATGTCACCATGGAGAGCACCAGAGTGTGGCGGCTACGATGCTTGTCTTTAAGCCCCAGTCTAGACAGCAAAGAGAAATTGAATTAAAAACACAAATTCCCAACAGCACTCTGCATTTCCACTGATTCTGACAGTTGCATGTGACGTGCCTCAATGGGCCTCCTTAAAAGATGAAGGTCTTTCATCCAACAGTATGTGACAAAAGAAATAGAAGCTCCGTAAAGAAGCAAAGAGGCGTATTTTAAGACATAAAGAGAACCCCCCTCAGTCGCAAAGCACAGAGGAACATACAGCAAGAACACACAAGCTCACAAAAGGTGTTGCCGGGATCAGCCATTTTTTCTTCAGCTAGAGAATACTATAGAGCGTTTGATCTCAAAAATGTAACCAGAGCAGTGTCGGAGTGCATGGATCTGCTAACTAGGCTGCATGCGTTGAAGAGTGAATGCGTCTGCATTTGTGTGTACAAGGCAGTTGTAGAGTTTGGGTGATCATGCGATGTATGTGTGTTAGAGGCAAGAGTTCTGGAGTTTTGGTGTGTGTGTGTGGGGTGTGTGCTTAGATTCTCTCTTGGTTGCTCTTTATATTTGATTTCATATTTCAGCTCCCCTCAGGTGAGTGAGATGGAGTGTTAATGAAAGCAGCATGGAACCCTGGTGATGTCCCATCAGTCCACTGGCCCGGCTCAGGCAGGAGCGGCCCACTCCTGCTAATCAGCCCACACAAGAGTGTCTTTGGAAAAGCTGCCATCCTTGCCTCCTCAACAGTGGGGTCATTTCATCCCCAGCAGGGCTTCCTTATATGGAACCTCATTTCTACTTTAGATTTCTGATCTATGCCCAACACTAAGCCTTACTTTCAAACTCCTACGGTTTGCTGCGTTTTAAGCTTTTCTATGGAGTCTTTTTTTAACATTTTTTTAACAAGTCAAGTGATTTGACTGCAAAAATCACTACTAAAATATATTTTCATTCAAACACTGATCAGCAATAACATTAGAACCACCTGCTTAATATTGTGTAGACTTTCTGTGTGCCAATAAAACAGCTCTGATCCCTCAAAGCGTAGACTCCACAAGACCTTTGAAGGTGTACTTTGGCACCAAGACATGAGCGACAGATCATTTAAGTGCTGTAAATTGCAAGATGGAGCCTCCTTGGATAGGCTATTGGTTGGTCCAGCAAAGCCCACAGATGCTTGATTGGATTGAAAAGTTTGGGACCAAGTCAACACATTAAACTCTTTATCATCCATTAGAGTTTACAACTGGCATGAATGGTGATATGTGTCACAGTAACATCCATGTCAATGTTAGACCCAAGGTTTCTCAAATGTTTTTTATAGTCTCATACTGTATCAGTCAGTTTGCTTTCTTTGCTTTCGCAGTGCATCCTGGGGCAACCTCATCCCCAGATAAGTGACAAATACCAGACTGTCCACATGTTGTAAAAGAAAATGTTATTTATTAGACCAGGTCACCCTAACTCTAACTTTTTCAGCAATTTGTTCTACAGTGCCTCTTCCGTAGGATCAGACCAGACAGGCTAGCCTTTCTTCCCCAAACACTTCAATGAGACTCGGGCTCCCATGATTCTGCTGCTGCTATTTTCTATGGACCCCTTTTCATGGGTATTAAGCACTGCATAGCAGGAACACCCCATGAGACCCATGACAATTTGGCCTCTAGTCAAAGTTGCTCAGATCCTTAAGCTTGCCCATTTTCCCTTTTTTCAACACATCAGCTTTCACTAGCTGCCTGTTAAATCCCACCCCTTGACAGGCATTTTAAGTGAATGCGGTTCACTTCTCTTATCAGTGGTTTTAATATTTTGGCTGACAATTATCACATAAATTTGATAAATAATGTAAACAATATGTGAGCTAAGTATATAAATAATACTTATAATAAGGTGTTAGTCTAGCAAAGTATGAAATTTCATGTTTTTAGGTCAATTTCTTTTAATGTGTTAGTATATATCCATTTCAATTCAGGCCTGTACCACGTTCCAGAAGAAGCTGAGATGGGTGCAGTTAGTGATGCGTTATATCATTAGGTGATATTAGACTTGGAGGAGAAAAGATGGGTAGAGAATCACCCAAAAATGGGCAGAGAATCTGTCAAAAATGATTGAAATGTTTAAAAACTATGTTCCTCAAAGAAAGATTGGATGGGATTTGCATATTTCTCCGTCTACAGTGCATAATGTAATTAATCAATTCAAAGAATCTGGAGGAATTTCAGTGTGTAGGACAAGAGTCTAGTCCTAAGCTGAACACCCATGATCTTCAGTTGCTCAGATGGGACTGCATCAAACATTGTATTTCATCAGTAGCTGTTAGTATTGCATGGGCAAGAAATGACTTTGGCAAACCTTTTATCAGCACTACTATTTGGAGGTTCAGCATATTTACACAAGTGATACTTATGACTTTACAATGCTAAAAAAAGCCTTATTTTAACCATCTTCAGAAACGGTATCATGCTTGAAGGCATCTGGGATGGTTCATCACACAGTGTAAACATGTATTGTGGTCAAAAAATCTGTGTACCAAATCTGTTTTGGAAGAAATGGACACCATGTGCTCCAGACTGAAGACGATAAGGACCATCCAGCCTTTTATCAGCAACAATTCCAAAAGCTAAGGTTTATCATGGGGTTGTTCTGCACACATTACAACGCTATGGTTGTGGAAGAAGAAGGTATAGGCTTGCTTGCAGTCCTGACCTCTCTGCAATAGAGAATTTGGGGACATTACAGAGTGGTTAATGCTTTACCATCCCAACTTTTTTTGGTATGAGTTGCAGGTCTGAACTGCAGGAAATAATGAATATTGACTAAATTAATTAGGTTAATTAAGTTCATTAAGTTGACCAGATTTTCAGGCTTCGATTGTCTATGAAAAAAAAAAAAGTCATGGTGGAAAACACATGGTCAAACCAGGGAAATACCTTTTTGATTGCTGTAAGAATTGGCAAATGATGCTGACCTGGGAATATGAGAAACTGACCCAAAACATGTTAAAATCAAACTTGAAGAATAAATCAAGAAAATTATAATTTTTTATATGTAGTATAATCATTTTTTTAAGACACAAAGTATGTGCCATTTATTCTTAAATATGCTCATTTACAGAACATTTTAGTTTTCACCTTGCGAAATACTGGAAATATAGTAAGTTTTCATGTGATTTTATTACTTAAAGAAGTGTTGCACTTGATTTGAACCATTTGCTTCTTTCAGGCATGAGGAATATGCTTCTGATTCTTAGATAATCTGATTAGGGTGGGAGCTCATGGTTTTTGTTTTCATGAATGCATTCTACTTCAAATGTTTGAGTAGTTCAGCAATTTTTACATTTGTTTATTTTACTTCATTTTGACCATGGCCTCCAAGGAAGCAAAAAAAAAAAATATTTTCAGTACTTCAGAATTCACATTTAGAGGTGAAGAACATACTTTCTGTCTTGGGGAATATGCTTTTCTTTTTGTGTTTTATATTCATTTCTGTACTTTTTCAAATTTTATCTAGTACATCAATGTTTCACTCTTTTTACCTGATTTTGACCATGTCCCTCTCCCAGGCATGAACAATGTGGTTGTGATACTTAGATATGCTGATTTAGAGGTGAAGGCCATGCTTTTTTTGTCTCAAGGAATGTGCCCTGCTTCTGCCAGATATCCTGCTGCTTGGCATGAAGCTCGAAGTGCTGTAGGAGATGTCTGCTAGTGTCCCTCCAGGCAAAGAAAAAAGACCTGATTACTTTGGGCGTCTGTGTTTTGCCTCCATTCTGTCCTACGTGGTCTGTGTTTCAAGCCAGAAGAAGAACAATACTGGCTCTGGATCAATAGCATCGGACTGTAGCGGTGCAGGTTGCACATTCTGTAGCTTTGTACATTTTGTTTAGGTGAATATGGCCTCTGCTTGTCAGAGAGCGGGCAGTCTCTCAGAGGGACATACCATTGAGAGGATTTGATGTGGAAGCTTGTGAAGTGCCGTGAGAGCTAAAACAGCTGAGTGTTTGAATAGTGTCAATAGACAAAGGAAGAACGACTGGGCCTGAATAGGGTACAGCTCTGTCTCCCTCTCATTACACTGGCTGATTAAACAAATCTGAGCAAATTTGATGATGAATCCAGCTTTTTATGAAGAGCCTCTCTCTCTCTCTCTCTCTCTCTCTCTCTCTCTCTCTCCTTTCCCTCTTGCTCTTCCCCACTCTGCCTCTCTATCTGTCTCTTTCTCTGTCTTGCAGTCTTTTAAAGTGGGATAAATTGTGAAGTAGTATAAACAGTGAATGGGTCTCTCCTGGAGGATATGATGATTGAATATAAGGTTCCTTGCTACAGGGATTGGGTTAAGACCAGGAGTTATTATGGAGATAGCTGAAAACAACTGTGTTGCCAAATGGAGCCAGTGGCTTGGGACAGCACTGGATGCTGGGGTGACTTTTCAGGATAAGAAGCGGATTTAAATTAATTGACTTTTCCCCCTCCTGTCACTTAAATGGATTTTTGTTGAGACTACTGAGTTTAAAGTGAGTGGTAAACATTTATTAAAAATCCATAGTCTTAGTGAAAAAAAAAAAAGAAAGCCGACGTGGCTTCCCTTCCCACTAGTTTATTTCTGCATGCTCAAAGAAGCTGTGGCAGCCTAGCTCCTGCTCCCAGTTACATAATCCATTTACCACCTGCAGACCCTCCAGACAAATTGCCTCATCCTCCAATTGGCCAACAAGTTCTGCGAGGATGTCTCCCTGACGTCTCTTTTAATTCCCTTTAAGAACCTGCCTCCTCAGTAACTTGCATGCTTGCAAATGTGAAAAGTTACTGCAATCCCCCTATTAACTAAACAAGAGAGTCATGAGATGCACACAGTGCAGTCATCAATCTTTCCTCCCAGCAAGCACATTCTAATTTATAACCGCAAGCTGCGCCTTTATGGCTTTTGTGCTGAAAACGTGTCAGGAGTTGGGGATGGTGTGGCACAATCTGCTGCAGCATTCTAATACTTTAGTCTCTGATACCTGGTGAAAGAGATGGAACTGATTGTCTTGTGAATGTGCGGCGTCTGCGTCTTCGTGTCTGCCCATTTTAGTGCTGTGTATGTCTGTGTCTGTGTGTCCCTTTGCGAGTGTGTGTGCGAGTGCGGCTGCAAGGCTTGGCAGTCTGTATGTTTGGCTGTTTGGCATGTGCTCACTCCAGGGATGTGTGTTTGTGGATGCATGTCTGAATGTCTATGGAGCTGCTGGAGGAACAGTTTAGTTTTCTGTCCAGTCCTGCAGGATGTTTAAGAATAGGCTGTCCCTGCTGGCAAGGCTCTCTGTCCTCCACTGGCGATCGCTGGTGCTGTAGACATGTGGTGCAAGTGGAGCAGAGAAAGGGGAGGGTGGCACGAAAGAGAGCTACTGGAGCATTTGAGGTAATATAAATTAGTATGCAATTAACTGGGCTTTTTTTTTTAGTACCAAGTCTAGTTGTACAGAGACTGTAGTTCGTCTGTTAAAGCACAATTTATGTTATAATTGTTCAAGCTTTTCATTAAACATCAGCTTCCTGCAAAAGGCCTGTACCTGATACACTTCTGACAATTTAGCCAAACAAATGTTTTCTTTACAGAATACTATAGAGAAAGCCATTTTAATTCCTTAAGTAAACTTTCAGTAGATTATCCTATTGAAATCCATTATGTAGATGACAAGTAAGGAACTTTTTAACGACCTCTACATTCTGTAAATGCTCTAAGAAGTTGGTACAGAATCTTTATATTATGTGGGAATTATGTGGGTTATTTCTGTTTTTTTTAAACATAGTTTTTAGGGAACTACAAGAGGTTCTTTCTTTCTTTCTTTCTTTCTTTCTTTCTTTCTTTCTTTCTTTCTTTCTTTCTTTCTTTCTTTCTTTATTTGGGCTTGGCCTGGGATCCAGTTATGATCATGAGGATTTATGTAGCAAAAACAACCATGATTAATTTTACATTACCATTTTCCAGCCTCTCTTCATTTCCCAGAATGAAACACCATACCTTTAAGACAATGCAGTATGATTGGTTTCCCAGCCTTGTGCCTCATTTAAAAAGCAGTTTGTGAACGTGCAGGACTAAATTGCTGTATTCTGAATAGGTGAATATATGTAAATGCATTGACTTTCAAAACAATTTGTTTGAAATGGAAAGTATAGACTGGGGACTTAACAATAGATTTTGATGCCTTTGAGGCGTCAGTCTTCCAAGATAAAGGCCTTTTAAGAGAGTACTGTGATCCCTTTCACTGGATGGACAGTCTGACAGATGGACTAGAGTCAGTAACTGCCTACCTATAAGTTTTGCATGCCTACCTGCTAGAAAAATGAATAAAACAATGAGTAGTAACTTGGCAACTCAGGATATATCATATTATTTGCTTGGTTTTGCACATTTGTCTTGATTATTTTGTGTAAATATAGGCCTAAAAGCTTAGAGTCACTGAAAGTTCTTATCTGTCGATCTGTTGTTTGAAGAAAGCGTGTGACGATGGACAAATACGACGGCGCTGTTTAAGCAGCTTTGGGATTATGAATGTATGCACTGGGATTAAATGTATGGATGCTTGTCGTACACTGCAAGGCCTAAGACTCCTCTCGTTTGTAGGCTTGGCAGGTAGCGGCAGAGGCAAAAGCCAGCCACCCATGACAGCGGCATCAATATCACGTCTGGGGGCTACGGGCAGGGAAGAAAATTTCTACTGCACATTTCACAATTCCCATTGATGCTTTCAGGGGTTGCCATGACAGCACGGTGCACCGCTTTTAATGGAAGTGATTTAGTTAATCTAAAAAGGGGCTGTAACCGTAACATCTCTCCTGTGGCGCGGCAGCTCTCCATCGATCAGAGAAGAAAACGGCATGCTTCGAGACCACGGCCCCGGCCCCAGTCTCCTGCCATAAAGGGTGGGAGGGGGGCATGAAAAGGAGAAGTGCTGTGAGTGCCATGAGCAGCCCCAATTAAGACACAATCAGAGCACGGCTCAGTAGCACTATTGCTCTCCCACTGCCTCCCAACCTGCATGAACAGAATGTTTTGGTTTGCAAGATGGCAAACGTAATGCTGGGCAGTACTGACAAAATTCCCTATCCCCTTACGTTTCATGTATATCAAACTATTAGATGATATTTAGTCTTGAATGAAAGTTTATGAACTCATGGAACCTTATTGCTGCTGCTAAGCTTAATTAATATCAACATAAACCTGAAATATAGCTTTTGTTCTACTTCTCTTAACTTGACACTAAATTCAGCGTTACGCAGTTTTACATATGTTAACAGTTTTCAGACACTCCAAGGCAACTAGATTTTATTACAGAAAACTTTTGTTTCCTTTTAAAAGCATCGAACATACTAACCCTGTTTGAGTGAAATAGTCAAAAACATCCTCAGTCCATATATATTTTTAATCCAGATGCTGGATCCATACGTTTTAGCAGGTGACATCATAGCTTACTTTGATTTACTGCCTCATAGCACAATTTGGACACATGCTTTTCTGAGCTCTAAATCATATCGCTCAGCACTAAGTGTTTGTGCAGATAGGTCGTGCGAGCAAAGCTGGCCCAGCATCCTTTCTCTCACTTTTCTGCAGCGTCAGTATGGGAGCTAAGTGTGCATCTTCAGACAATGACAGAGTAGCGCCTGCATTCTGCCATGCCTCTTTTCCCACTGCTCCCTTTTCAAAAAAAAAAAAAAAAGGCAAAGAATAAAATGAAGAAAATAAAAAGAACAGCCAAGCAGATTAATATACCTGTGCCTCTGGTGCACGTTGATGATGTCATTACCAGGCTGTGTCTCCTGGGAGAGAGTGCTGCATCCTCCGCAGGGATTTCTGGCACAGAGAAGTGAGAGCAACACATTGGCCAGGCAATATTTATCTCAGTTAGGGTTGTCCAACACATTTTTGCTGAGGACATTCTGCCCAGTCTCTTTTCTCACTCGTGGTTCCACTGTGATTCTGTCCCAGCACAAATCCTATGTGCCTAAGAAGGCTGGCGCTCGTGCTGTTCAGTTTTCTCAGGTCCTGTTTCACTTTACAGCATGCCGTTATCTAAAACAGCACCGATCACACGTGGCAAGTGTTCCTGGGAAGCCTGAATGAGTTCAGCTGCTTCTTGGACGAGTCAATCAGCTGAGTTTTCACAGATACAGCTGCCACACAACGTTATAATGAGAACAGCATCCCATAGCTGTGTGGTATTATTCTGATTATGACAGTATTCTAGCTATGACAATGCGGTAATTAGAAGATCTGCATGCTTGAGTGAGCTTTCATCACTGCTCAGTTTCCAGGAAGTTCCTCATCACTTGTCGAAGTGTGGCCAGTACTGCAGTGTATGGATCATGGATGTCCTTAATAAAAGCATTGGACAAAAACAGCAGCTATGTCAACAGGATTGAAAAGGGGGATGAAAGTATTGAGAAACAATTTACTGTGAAGTTTAACCCGGCAGAGAGATAGAGTGCCACAAGTATGGTTGTTGACAACTATGGCAGAACAAAAACTTAAACTGGATGTGCAAAAATATGGATCACCAAGAATTTGAGATCTGCTGCTGTCATCATATCCTTGGAGCATTAGACAACATGTATGAGTAGCAGACTCAGAAAAGGCAGTCATTAGTATTCCATTTCACGCCAAGATAAAGACAGTGGGGAAAACAAATCCTATCATAAGCTCCACTTCTCATATTGATCCGACAGACTTCAAGTTTACTTGATGACGTGCTTCGACATTAGCAGTAGAGAAGACTCACTAGTGATAAACCTTTTTGTTATTTTGGTCTCTGTTTTAGCTCTGCTAGTGCTGAAGTACTTTGTGCTGTCTTAAGCATGTGCTGGGAGTGATGGAGAGGTGTTGGGTCTCTGAAGAGGGGCATGGAGGACAACTCAATGGTTCTCTTCCATGGGGAGGACTGCATTAGAATCTAATTAGATCTGTAGCACACTTACATTTGAACGGGAGTCACCCGCATGGAACAAGAAAGTGTGATTTTCCAGTTGCTGGATACTTAATGTTGTTTTAATTCTCCTCCCTGTTGCTACCAAATTTCCCTCACATCTGCTGTGTTTGCACTCGATCAGTCTGCTGCTCAGAGTAATAGAGAAATCACACAGTGAGAGAATGAGGCAGGAAAACACACAGCCTCCTTCCACAAATAATTTCACCCATGTTTGTTCTTTTGTTCACCCACAGGAGAAGAAATGGTTTTCTTGTAGTAACTTACACCTAGATTGATTCCAGCTTCAGCTACAACGTCCACTTAATGAACTCTGCATGTATAGTGCAGCCTGGATGCCCTCAGATTTGCGTGACACTCTGTTTGCAGTAAGGGAGGAGAGAGGACGGAAGATCCAATGATTCCACTCCAGCAACAGAAAGGCCATTTGAGTTTAATCTCTGATAGAGAAGTAGGCACTGAGTGAAAGAGAAAGCTGCTCCAATACTCTGTAATGCCCTCCTTTCCTGCACTGATGCAATTCAGTTTGCTCTCGCCTCGTCTTTATCTGCTCATTCATCCTCCCTCATCTGCCGATGCGATTTAGCGTTTGCTTGCTTCAGGAACACAGAAACATTTCACCCCTGCTCCACAGAGATGACTCTGAACTGAGTGAAAGATAGGCCAGTGGCTGAAGTCATTCATTGGTTTGCAATACATACAGAACTTACAATGATATCCAGTTCCTTTCTACCAGAGTTCAACTCCAGCTCATGCTTTGTCACGCCTACTAAATGGTATACATGTCTCACTTCTCTCACTTTGTTTCCAAGCTGTCGCTCTATTAAGGCATGGTTAAGGCTATTAAGGTAGGGTGCTTGCCTAAGGAGCAATGGCTCAAGAGGTCCCAGGTTCGAATCCCACCTCCAGCACTACCACCACTGGGTCCCTGAGCAAGACCCTTAACCCTGAGTTGCTCCAGGGTTACTGTCCCTGTAATTAGGACATGGAAGTTGCTCTGGATAAGAGCGTCTGCTAAATGCCGTAAATGTAAATGTATGCTGAAGCTCAAGTGCCAGCTATGCCTTAATGTGTAGTCATGTGTAGTCATACCAGCAAAAGCAAAGAACTGAATTGGGAAGCTCTCATAAGCTTCAGAGTGAGGATAGCATATTCTGCTAGCTTTCAACAGCACCATCTGTACCATTCTATCTCTCATGCACCCATGTCGATGGCTGCCAGGGGAGAAAGACGAAACCCTGCCCTGCTGCTGAAGCTGCTTTCCCTGGGATAGCTGCTTTTACTGTTTGCCTTCACCCTCAGGCCTGATAAAAGGCTCAGTCAGCTGTAAATGAGCGCCTCTCCTCCCTCCCACGCCCACCACCTGTCTGGGGAAGGACCTCCATCAGGACATGAAATAAGTCAAGCACCGGCTCACTCAAGTCAATCAGGCAGCACTCACTCGTGGCTTTACAGTGCAGACGAGCAGCTCAAGAGGGAGAGGAGTGTGTGGGCTTGCCACCACTGGTGCCATTCTGTTATTACTGCACATAGCCACCGGCACTGGAAACAAGGGGGACTGCCTGCTTCAGATGACCATTTTATACAGTCTGAGGACATAAGAAACCTATACTGGCTAGGTTTGCCAAGCATTTATGGATTTTTCTTTTCTTTTTTTTTTGCATAACACATTGTCATATACAGCTTGCATTACTGTAATTGAAACTGATGAAGATGGCCGGTGACAAATTAAAGACGGCATGCCACATTGAGTTTGAGGGAGGAAGCTGAAACAGCTTTACTACTTTATTACCTGTTTTTTCACTTTGAATTAATATCAGTCACTGACAGCCACTCAGTAGAGCCTTCAGTTTCAGGAGGCATCCTAAATATGCCACTTTATCTTTCAGGCTATTTCACGTTCATGTTTAAGATCCAGCAACTAACCCCTGCCATCAAGATAGAAGGCATTTCATCATAGTATTATGGTGAGCAGTCAGAATAAAGTTTCCCTTTTAAGAGTGATAATAATACCATACCTGCTATATTTTTCTCTCCAAACAGACACGTTGACCATGACTCGGATGGCCATATCAGCTTTAAGGACTTTGAGAACGTTATCACTTATGGACTGGTCAACGATTGAGATACCGTTGCAGTCTCTGAAGCCTGTCGAACACTTCCAGGACCTTCTCCATGTTTGTGTGTAAACCCAAACACCTTTGTTTTCTCAATAATCATTGTATCCTCTGGCAAGTAAATGCTCCTCCCTCCTTGCAGTTTTGTAGGTATTGGTCAGCCTTTAGGAGAGTGCACCCTGGCCTTGTCTATTGAAAGGCTGTCTTGCTTCAATGACTTGAGTTGTGTTTGATGAGCTTTGATGTCATATCGATCCTTTCAGTACGAGGCTGCGCTGCGTAATAAAGACACACACATTTCTATTGTCCAGCTGCCTTACAAGCTGCATTAAGAATAAGCCCAATCTCACCTGGTGTAATTTACTGGGTTGTGGTCTTCTCCCCTGGCCCCTCTCATCCTCCTCTTTTTTCGTTTTCCTGCATTATATTTGGCTATTTTTTCTTTCCTGCAGAGTCCTCCTCAGATATTTGCAGCAGACTCCTGTATGCTTCATGTTTTTTCCTATTAGACAGCATGTTGAGTGTTGGATGTCTTATAATCCTCCTCCCTAAACCCATTTGCACAGGCAGGTGGCTTTCAGAACCGAATATGAACGATCATAATCAGATCCTTCTTTTAATCAGTTGTGCACAAGACCGCCCCTTTGCAGCCATACATTAAAAAGCTGAGGTGCACTCTTCTAGGGGATATTATGCAATGCCTCTTGTTACACATGATTATGGAGCTGTAAGTACTTGTTTGTATTTTTGGAGATTTACCGCATTCCCATCTGAATAAAGATTAATTTGTTTTTGTAATCAGTCTTGAGTCCTCATCTGTGCAACACAGTGCATGCACACTCTGCCCACAAATCCATCAGGGGGACGCAAGAGGCAGCAAGGAAGGAAATGGACTAGGAGGAAAAATAATCAAATACAGTTTTAATCAAATATATGTTTAATCCATACAAGGCTCATTCTCAGCCATGGTCTGCTCCTTAAAAAATGATCAAGAGCAAGCTGGTTTAATCTCCATTTTCCTCTTTGAAACTAGATTAAGGGAATGCCCATATTCAATTGGTATGTTTTGTGTGCTTGTGTGTGTGTGTGTGTGTGTGTGTGTGTGTGTGTGTGTGTGTGTGTGTGTGTGTGTATAGGGAGGAAGGACAGGGGGAGCACAACGCCCTGGGCCAAACTCCACACGGCAAAAAGACATGGTGCTATGTTGCAATGTGGTTCCAATTTAAGTCTTGCCAATGGAATGAAAAGCTGCAGAATAAAACATTGGGCGCCTGCTGTTTATGCCAGCTATGCGAAGGAAAAGAACATGTTCCATTGTGCTTTTTCCCTGTTGCTGAGGTACTTTCTCTTGAAGTTGCTGTGGATTGACAGTGAGGAAAATAATTCCACGACTGACAGTTACTGGCCAATGTAATCAGGAGTAATTTAGTCATCACAAGGGGGATGGAAAACAAGAGAATGACTGCAGAGAGAGAACGAGGGCTTGTTTGGACTGCAGTAGAAAGTGCTTTATGCTGATTAGCACTTCTAATTGAGTCTCATAGCTTCTGCACCAACATGATAGACAACCTGTGCTCCTCAGGTTTTGTTTGTGTGTGTGCATGCGTGTGTATATGTGCTATGCTGGGGAAGGTTAATGAATCAACGTCATAAGCAATACCTTGTCAGGGTTTGATCCTGCAAGCTGGCTGTAAAGGCCACGTAAACATGTAGGAAAAAGTGCAGTGACACTGCATCCGTGCTTGTTTATGTCATTATGATGCAGTTTGATGTGGCCTAAATGAAGTCATCCTTGCAGGCACAGTCCCTGCAGTTCAGCAGCTGTAGGGAAATGAGAATGAGAGAATGAGCGCAAGAGAGAGAGAAGCAGCGAAAAGAAAAGGAGAACATGGAGAGGATGAAATATCATTAATCAGCCTTGGCAGATACAAATGAGGGACCTTGCTCCTTGCTCTACCTGCATGCACATACAGAGTGTCGCTACAAAGTCTGCTGTCTGTGAAAGAGAGATGCTCTGTTTTCTGTCCTCCGTTACTTGCTGCCGTTTGATGTGGCCATGTGCTGGAAGTGTTTAGAAGATGAGAGATGTGTCCACCTAACTGAGCACTCTGGTCAAGATCGGTCTGTGTGTCCCTCTCACTGGCTGTTATTGGGAGGCAGTCAGGGTTAACATGGAGCCGTATGTCCTGGATGATTATGAACAAAGGAAAAAGGGTGAAAGCAGGGCATTAGATTCAGATTTTGAAAACTCATTCAATGTCATTGAGAGAAATGTAGTCATCAGAGGGCTTGGAGGGTGACAAGATAGTGATGAAAGAGAGAGAGGGGGTGGTGGGGGGGCAGCTTGTTTGGACTGCAGATAAAAGAGTTTTTTGTCGATTAGAACTTATAATTAGGTTTCATAGCTATTGTGGCAACATGACAGACAACCTGTGCTCCTTTGAACAGGGTTATGTGTGTGTGAGGGGGAAGGTTGATGAATAAATTGCAGCAGCAGCACTTTGACATGGCCAGACACTACATGCTGACAGTGCAGACGATAGCAGACCCGATATAAATGTGACATCATGAGGAAATGAGCTGAAGAGAGAACAGGGTTGGAGATACAGGTGGCTTCATGCTTCTACACCAACCTGCAGTGTAGTGCACATTTTTCCAGGGAATGAAAGGGAAAATGCAAATGTATCCACACTGGTCTGAGTTTATTGGGTGTGCCTACCTTCTATCTATTTATTAGCATATTTGAAAGAAACCATGGGTTTACTTTGCAGGTTCACTGCACATTTTACTAGCCCCCTTTTTCCTGTATGTCCATGAAAAGGGGCCGCCATGGTAACAATGCTGAACAGGCATTATCTGAGTAGGGGCCTAGGCTCAGCATGGCAGTGACAAAGACGTGTTGTGTTTGAATACCAGGCACAGGATTGTGTGGAGTAAAGTTGCTCTCTTCTTTATTAGATGTATGCATTGTTGGACAATCTTTTGCAGACTATAGCTCTCATGTCTTTTATTTTGTCTCATGTCTTTTTTATTGATCATATCTATTGGTCATCCTTTTTCAGGGATCATATTTTGATCCCAGGCCCATTTTTTTTCTTGATAATTTTGATTTGATCTGACAAATTTGCTTTAATGACGTTCTTTCATGAACTACATATATTTGGGATGGAGAAATATAAATTGAAATATCACCTCTTATAAGAACTGTGTGAAAATAACCTTTACTAACGAAACTATGCCAGGTCCTGTCAGGCCCTATCGACTATGCAGTCTTCAAAATGAGCTCTTCACAAATCTTTCAGTCTCTTACAGAGAAGTTAAATCTTTTTTGATCAAGATTAAGATGCCATTAATGATATTACCACTAAATAGAAACTTCTACTGTTCACTTTGTTGCCACCTGTATCAGAATCAACTGTAGTTTTGTGAAATTATTCCCATCTGAGCAGCATTACTGTGAGTGCTGTTGTCACTGATGGATGCTAAGAGCAAAGGCAAGTTCTGAGGTGCTATGAGCATATTGATCTTCCTATGGGGAGCTTATTAAACATGATTTATAGATATGTTTCCCCCTTCTTTCAGCCTTAAGCTGAATTTAGCCACACAAGAGCCCAAACATAAGGGAAAGGATTCCAGTGATTTATAAAGATGCTGCCCCTCAGCACAGCCTCGCCTCGCTTCACCTCAGCACTACCTCTTGCAAACATGGAAAAATCAAACAATTCATGCTTTTTATCATTTAAAAATATTTCAACCTTGAAGCCTAGTTCATGCACTATAAGTAGATAACATTTACATTTAGGGACATCTAGCTTTTTAAAGTTCAGTTCATTGAATAAGCATTATTTTACTGTCTGCGCACTACAGGGGTGGGAAAAGCGATTCACTTGAATTGAAGTGTATACTTGTAGTTAACTGAATACTTTGTCATAGTTTTTTGAACCAAAACAGAAATTAAAGTGTCAATATTTAAACATATTAGATATGTTAAAGTACAATGCTGGGGTGGTCCATTGGTGTAGTGAGTAGCTCTGTCACCTGACAGTGAGAAGGTCCTGGGTTCGATTCTCAAGCAGGGCAGTCCGAATCCTTTCTGCAAGGTGTTTGCATGTTCGGCCCATGTCTGTATAGATTTCCTCCAGGAGCTTGGGTTTTCTCCCACCATCCAGAGACATGCGCATCAGGTGGATTGGAGATGCTAAATTGGCCCCTAGATGTGAGTGGGTTTGTCTGCCCCGTGATGGACTGGTGACCCATCCAGGGTGTTCCCGCTCCTTTTGCCCTGTGAGAGTTGGGATGGACTCTAGCACCACCTGCGACCCTACCTGTGACAAGTGGCTTAGAAAATGAGTAAATGAGTGAAGTAAAATGTAATTCAAATTGAAATTAACATTTCCTTTGGAGACTAATCCGAAGAACAAGTCTTCGCACAAAGACCAGGTAGCATAGTTCTTACATGCTGATATGACTTTAAGTGAATGTTTTAAATGAAAAACAACAAATCCAGATTTACAGGAACTTGAATGCCTGGCATGGAAAAATGAGAAAAATCTCCAGTGGCTCTTGCATAAAACATCTTAAGTAAAACCCTTTACCTTAAGTCAGCTGCCTAAAATCTCTTCGGGGAAATGCTTAAATGAAAAAAACATCTGTCACTGTAAACTGATGCTGAGGCTCTAAATGTTTCAAATGTTGAGGTGTTTTAAGTTTTCAGCTTTAAAGGTTTTTCTTGCACAGTTCACCAATAAATTAAGTACATAACAGCTTATGTTACCTGGGACAGCGGTGGCCGAGTGCTAAGGCACTCTGCCCAGATTGGAGGGTTGTGGGGTTAGGAGCTGTAGGTTACCCTCAGGTACCCTTTAGCAAGGCACTGTCCCCAACCCTGCTCCCCGGGGCACTGGATAAAGCTGCCTACTGCTCCAATGGTGTGAAGGGTTAAATGTTGTTGTGTGCTGTGTTGTACTGTCCTCACAATGACACAATCACCAGTTTTTATTGCAAGGGGTAACATAGTGTATTTGCAGCTCATTGAAGGTCAAAATGAAATAAATGAATGAAAAATTATGATTACGATAAAAAGTATGATCACAGTTTATGCAAAATATCAATATTGCAGTGGTACCACTATATACTGCAACTGAGATCCATTCCAATAAATTAAAAGGTCCTTAAAAGGGGAAGTGGTGGTCTAATGCAAATGTTCATTTGTGTCTTATGTCGTGTCTTATGTCGTCTTATGTGTGGCACCAGGGTCCTGGAGGAACGTTATTTCGTTTCACTATGTACTGTGTATATGGCTGAAATGACAATGAACTCGTCGGGGCAGTGGTGGCCTAGTGCATCGGCCACATGATCGGAGGATCGGGGGTTCGAACCCCTTCCCAATAGGTTGCCCTGAGGTACCCTTGAGCAAGGTGCCGTCCCCGTCTCACTCCTCCCTGCGATGGGCTGGCGACCTGTCCAGGGTGCGTCCCCCGTCCTTCGCCCTGTGTGCGCTGGGTTGGACTCCAGCGACCCCATTTGGGACAAGCGGATGGATGGATGACAATAAAATCCTACTTGACTTGATGGTTGTAGGTTGCCAGTAGTTTGCTTTGATGTTCCCTTGAACAAGTTACAGTCCCCATCACAGCTATGACAATTAGTCACTTTCATTTCAATAGCTGGTCACTTTTCTGAAATAAAATAATATTTGCCAGTATTGTTAAAGTTTCAGGACAGCCAATCAGAAAAGTGATCCTTTACAAGTATCAGTCTTATAGGCATAATAAAAAAAAACAGTCTCTTTGATTTCTCTTTGTTATGTCAAATTATGATGAAATATCATACACAGCACAGCACACAGTGAACCACAACAAAATTGGACCTCTGTATTTAACCCATGCAAACACTGTGCAGCAGTGACAGGGACAGAACTTTGCTTAAGGGTACCTCAGGGCAACCTTCTGGTAAGGGGCTTGAACCCACAATCTTCTGATCCTGTGACCCAACCACTAGGCCACCACAAATATATCAGTTATATTTTATTAGACAAACCCTCTCGGACATCAGTGAGGAAATGAAAAGGATTTAAAGTTTGGCCAAAATAGTTGGACTTTTGTTACTTGAATACCACATTTCACCTGGGGATGTGATTGGTTAGAGGCAGCCTACGGCAATATTAGAAGTGTAGAAAGCAACATTGTGAGAGTGATGCAATATGTTGTGCAGCCCTAATTTACAGTATACAACAAAGTATCACAGCTTATAGCATTCCTCTTCGCTTATCAATTTTCTTGAAAGGCATGTTTAATATGTAATTTTTTGTCATACCATTTGTGCTCGTACTTCTTTGGGAACAGTGCTAAAAATACATTTTATTCCTGTGCTGGGATGTCAGTGCTCAACAGCCCTTACAAATAAGAACTTAGTTTGCACACCACCACTCTGTAAGTCATGTATTAAGTAGCCTTACTTTCATTCACGTCACAAATCTAATCCCTCCAATTTTGAGAATCTCTAAACATGCTGCCATGGAAACGCAGACAGACAGGCGCTTGCTCTGACTTTTTGCAAGCTATGAGAAAAATTTCCAGTATAGAAAAGAACAGTGCATACAGATTCATGGGTTTATATTTTTAAACTTGAACAGAACAAAATGAAATACACCAGCGTATATACTGTACTGTGAATAAGTTTTAGGCAGGTGTGAAAAACTGCTGTAAACAAAGAATGCTTTCGGAAATGCAAGTGTTAATCATTTATTTTCATCAATCAACAAAATGCAGTGAATGAAGAAAAGAGAATCTAAATCAAATCAATATTTGGTGTGAAGACTTTGCCTTCAAAACAGCATCAGTTCTTCCAGGTACACTTGCAGAAATGCAGCTCCAAATGTTCAAGGAACCTCCACCATGCTTCACTGTTGCCTGCAGACACTCATTATTGTAGCGCTCTCCAGCCCTTCGATGAACAGACTGCCTTCTGCTACTGCCAAATATTTCAAATTTTGACTCATCAGTCCAGAGCACCTGCTGCCCTTTTTCTGCACCCCAGTTCCTCTGTTTCCGTGCATACTTGAGTCGCTTGGCCTTGTTTCCACGTCGGAGGTATGGCTTTTTGGCTGCAACTCTTCCATGAAGACCACTTCTGGCCAGACTCTGGGTGTACCTGGGTCCCACTGGTTTCTACCAGTTCTGAGCTGATGGCACTGCTGGACATCTTCTGATTTCGAAGGGTAATAAGCTTGATGTGTCTTTCATCTGCTGCACTAAGTTCCCTTGGCCGACCACTGCGTCCACGATCCTCAACGTTGCCCGTTTCTTTGTGCTTCTTCAAAAGAGCTTGAACAGCACATCTTGAAACCCCAGTCTGCTTTGAAATCTTTGTCTAGGAGAGACTTTGCTGATGCAGTATAACTACCTTGTGTCTTGTTGCTGTGCTCAATCTTGCCAGGACATGAAACTCTTCCACAACCTCACCTTGGTAGCAGGTTCCTCACCCAGTTTTAAGCCTCCTACACAGCTGTTTCTGTTTCAGTTAATGACTGGGTTTCAACCTCCGTGTGACATTGATGATCATCAGTACCTGTTTGGTAAAATTGGTTGATCATACACCGACTATAATCCTACAAAATCCCTGACTTTGTGCAAGTGTACCTAGAAGAACTGATGCTGGTTTGAAGGCAAAAGGTAGTAACACCAAAAATTGATCTGATTTAGATTTTTCTTTTGTTCGCTCACTTTGCATTTTGTAAATTGATAAAAAATAAACAATCATTATATTTCTGAAAGCATTCTTTGTTTACAGCATTTTTTCACACCTGCCTAAAACTTTTGCACAGTACTGTATATGTATATGTATATGTGTTTTCTTTTATATTTCTTTTATATTTTCTTGATAGATTAATATGTTACCTATGAGGTTCCTCTTGATTTCTCCAGCACTACAGTCAATCTGGGGCAGGTGTAAATATTTACAGTCCTATTTAACTCCTAAACTCAGTGTTAATATTAGTTTTTGCAGTGCATCTTGTTGATTTAATATTGCATGAATTATAATTTAGTAAACCCTTCAACATTCTGAACTTACAGGTGGTGCATGTACGTACAGGTGGTGCAAGAGGTTCCTGCACCGAAACCTATTGGGTCTTTTTAAAGTTTTAAAAAGAAAACTGTCCAATCATTTCACTTAAAGAAAGACAACTTGATGGACAAGCAAATTAAAAAGGCAACTTGATAAACAAGCGAAATAGTGAATACATATTTTATGCATGCACAAAACTTTTCTCTTATTTGATTGAAAAGTAACTGCAAGGAAATCCAGATCAAAAGACAATGTGTCCCTGAACCTTTACATCAGTCCTTAGAACTGCAGGAGATGAAAAAAAAAAAAACCTTTCAAAGCCTCTAAATAAAAATGACATGACATGACCTTGGTATGATGGGGATGGTGGTATTGCCACTGTGTAAAGTGGGTCAAGTGGCAGCATGTAGCAAAGAATGGATACTTATTGATTTTGAAGTGGATGATCTAACTTAGATGATTAATTCATTTGACTGAGATGTGTGTACGAGGAAAAATGGCGTACGTATCATGTGTAAATTAGGAATTTACCGCTGATTAGTCTTTGAAGTCACATTAATGAGGCTATTACTCTTTGAAGTCTCTTTAATGAGGTGGCACCGCAAACTCTCTTTATAAAGCGAATCCTGAATCTTGACCGTGCATAGAGGCTGAGTACACTATCTTTAAATACAGGAGAGGCCCTGCCTTGAGTCAGTCACTAATCTAAGGGACTCTGTATCGCTCTGCACCTGGACCTGCAGTAGGCGATGCTGAATACAGCACAGCTACCCCCAGCACACACACACACACACACACACACACACTCACACACACCACCTCCATATCGCTCCCCTTTTTTCCTCTCCTTTCCTTATTTCTTTAGCAGCTGAGAGCACACTCAGAGAACTCTAATTATATGTGCAAACAGAGCACGACCTGTTGAAATCCATATTACAGTATTACAGGAGGTTTGGCTCAATTAGCCTGGGTAAATAGCACTGACAGCCTCTAAAGTGCCTCTTATCGCCCCTTTTTATACTCTGAGAACATTAAAAGGTGCTGCTCTCTTTTTCAAGCCTTGAAACATCATTATAGGAGCAGAAAAAAAGCTGGTTAAGATTTTTTTACTTAAACGACTCTTGGTGTGTTTGGACAAGGGGGTGGGGGTTGGTGTTAACCAAAGGTGAAGGTCTACATTCACCAGGTTCATACAGCTCACTCATTATTTCACACAGTGCCTTCATTCACACTGAGTCATTCATTCATTTAGTCTTCAAGATGCACTGTTCACCAATAAAGCCTTCTATACTCAAGTTAGGTTTCGTATCCAAAAGAAGGGTTGAAAGAAGTATATAGGGAATAGGATTGTTGTGTCTTCCTGTCTTTTTGTCTGGCAAGCACATTGCTATTTCCAGACTGTGTTTACTCTGTGGGCAGAAATAGGTCTGCACATACAGTCTGCAGTCCTAGACAAAAAAAGCCATAAACCACCGTTCCCTGAGATTTAATTCTGTTATTTTTATTTATTCATACAGATTTGCTGACCTAAATTAAAGGCCTGAAATATTGACTCCTATGCAGACTTTTGGTTTTGGAGGTAACCGTGGCTAATGTGATGACCGAAATATAATCTAAATCCTCAACAACGGAAATAAAGCAAAGATTCAAAGAAAGGCTACTACCTTAATTAAAGCCCAAATGGACACAGATTAGGAAATTATCTTTAATTTGTATAATGTATATGTAACTTTACGTCTTTAAGGATGTAAAGTCTTAAAGCTTTCAACTTAACATGTACCTTCAAAAGATTCATACAGTTTATCTCACTGAAACCCGAAGGCCAATTTTCACTTAAGGTTGTTAAGTGACCAGTGAGGTATTGAAACCTCTCCAGACAGTTCGGATGCAACTTTAGTGAGTGGAGTGACCACAATACAATACAAATTAGCTTCTTCTGTCTTCCATTATGAATTATAGAACCTGGATGTCAGAAGTGATCACTTAATTTTATTGGTTCATACAAATTTGCTGACATAAATTAGTGACAACTGGAGTATTGAATCCTATTCAGACAGTCTGGATGCCACTTTAGTGAATTGGGTGACCACAGTATAATACAAATCTGCTTCTTCTGTCCTCCATTATGAATCACAGAAAGTGGATGTCAGATAATCAGTTACCTCTATTGGTGCATACACATTTGCTGCCCTAAATTAACCTTGATTCCTAAAAAGCCTTTTCTGAAGCAAGCACAGTGCCTGCAAAACAATGCAAATCTACATCTGTCTCCAATCATGAATATTGAAAGGTATCTTTAATTTGTACTAGGAGAATCTATTAATAAATTCTAATGCTCTAATGATGGCTCTGGTACTGCTTTGCAGTTTAAGGGGGCAATTATATTAATTCCACTACAGGACCCAAAGAATAGGACAGAAAATGCACCTCTCATTGATTATGATTATACAGAGTCTGTCCACTCTGTAGTCCGTCTTCCCGTTCACACAAGTCCACTAATGACCAGTGTCCGTGTTCAAGCTGTGCTGCAACGTTAAGCAGCCCACTCCTCTTTACTGAAGTTGACAAAATGGTGACAAGGATAAATAAACAATATGCTCAGGAGATCAGTGGCAAACCATAACACACAGTAACAGGAGCAACCACGGACAGAATTAAAACTGAATGAATTTAGAGGAACTGATGGTTAACATGGCAAAGCAGGGCGAACTAAAAAAGGTAGAAATATTTTTAGCTGAGAAGGTTCTCTGTAGTTTAATGTAACTCTGCAGGAGATGTTTGGTGCTGTGTTTACTTATTTTTAAAGGGTGGAAAGCGTCACCGCCGAGCGGTCTAAGGCGCTGCGTTTAGGTTGCAGTCTCCCTGGAGGCGTGGGTTCGAATCCCACTTCTGGCATGCGATATTCTGGTGGCCTTGTGGTTAGGGACTGCTGTGTGTGTGTGTAGGGGTGAAATGCAGAGGCTGCTTTTTGTGTGCTGTGTTTCATAATGACAAGTTGTGACTTTCACTTTCACAGCGGACTAGTTGGGAGTGTTTGGTTAGGGCCATTCCCTCAGTGAGAAGAGTCAAGATCTCTTGTGCAATGTATAGGAACATGTACAATGAAATTCTTACATGAATGCCTTTTCACAGACTGTAACATTAAACACTCAGTATATTATATTAGTATCACAGTGTATCACAGTGCAAGTATCAATATACACTATAACATTAAGAGGAGCATATAAAGTGACGCGTGTAGAACAGCAGTTATGTAAGTATTGTGGAGGCAGTAAGTGATTATATTATGTCTGTAACAGTAAAGTGATAGAAGGTTGGAGAAATTGACATTTCGGAGCGACACAGTAAATGATCAGTCATTTTAAATTTGTTAAACATTGTCAATATGGGGGAAGAAACTGTCCCGAAATGGTGTTGTGCATGATCTGATGGTCTAAAGTCATTTGTCAGAAAGTCCTCGGCCTGATTTCGGCTGGGGCAGACCTTCTCTGCTTGGAGTTTGCTTGTTTTGCTGTGTCTGCATGAATTTCTGCTGTTTTTCCGCCACAGTGCATAGACATGTGTATCAGGTGAATTGGAAATACTAAACTGCCCCCAGGTATGATTGAATTTGTTGGTGTGTCTACCCTGGAGTACATCCCTTTGCATTAAACCCTGAAAGCACATGGATAGGTTCCAAAAAGTTGATGGAATAGAGATAATTAACTTTATTGAGACATCAACAACACAAATAGCATGGTACAAACAAAAGTAACCCTAGCAGACCATTTAAGCATTGAAGTGGTTTATTGAGCTCAAGTGGCCTTTTTGAGCAAGAGCCTGTAAGACTTTAGGATCAGGAGTCGAGGTTTACACAGGAGGAGGATGCAGAGGACAGGAAGAAAGGAGGAGGATGCAGAGGACAGGAAGAAATGGGAACGGATGATCCACTGTGGCGACCCTAAACGGGAACAGCCGAAAGAAGAAAAAGAGTAGAGGTTTACACAGTCATTTGCACACTGGTCGTATAGCACTCTATAAAGTGTAATTAGTGACCAGTGACAGGGAGAACAAATAAGTGACTGGAGGTTCATAAAGGGCAGTGAGCCTGTCACCATATTGATCTAGCACATTTGACTCAGCAAAGTGACACAGCAGTACTCAGTCAAGTTTAATTGCCCTAGGCAACCTTTTTCTTAACTTGAAAATAAAAAGCAACGGATGCAAACCTTATAACAGCAGCAGCTTGATGCAATACTCCACTTTCTGTCAGCCAAAATAAAAAATGCAGTGGACTCCACATAAAACCACAGTTGCTCTGCACACTAAGATGGGCACAATTATTAGAACTTTATTTTTGTGGGGCCCCCTTTGAAAAATCACCTGACCTTACAGGTCTCATGGAAAAAAATAGTATTTGCTTGTTTGTCTTTTTCCAAGGTGACATTTTTCTGATCCTTGTCTAAGTAGGTGGTTCCTGGGCATGTCAAACAATTAAATACGTGTTAATCGACGGTCCGATGTGTGACTTGCAAAACTAAGCGGTTCCTAACCTTCCACTCTGGGCATTGAGAAGAAGCTAACATGTCCACCTCAAACGGACCAAACTATATCCTGCTGTTAGCTTCACACTGACTCTTATCCAAACACATCTGCAGTCCTGACATGCCAAGGTATGCAGACAGTGCTTGCCAGTGGCAAAGCACACAGCTTGATGGACGAGAATAGAGGAGGAAAAAGTGGTACATAAAGCCAATCAATAAGAAAGGATCAATGCTTTTGTGAGGGCTCAAGCAGACCCCTGGGAGGGTCCTGGCTGCAGAGAACATGCAGGGTGAAGTATTATGTTAGTAATCCCTCTTCTCTTTCTCTCAGAAAGGGCTCCAGTTGGAAAGGGGCATTAGACTGGCCCCATGCTTTTGGCCCACTTTTAAAGGAAATGGTTCCTCTCTGCCTTTGCCTCAGGCGTGAATGAATCAGAAATTTAAGGGAGTTAAAGAACTGGAAGCACCCTGTCCCATTAATGCCTCACTGCCCACGAAATGGGCACTGACTGAAAGTAGAAAAGACATATCCTAAAGCAAGACTGATGAAAATAATCAAAATAGATATGCAAATACAGTCAAAAATGTGAAGAGCAATTCAGGGGTATATGCTGGTGATTCTGATCTAAAGCCAGTCCTCACAGATGGAAAATATGATGAAAGTCCTTTTGTTTAAGTATAAGGAATGGCTTGAAAATTGTCACACTGCAGCTGTCTATTAGCTCTGGCATCGATAATGCTGCCTCCTGATATAATCTGTGCAGAATAAATCAGGGAAGCACGTGATGGAAACGATATGTGCTCAGACAGCACTCAATCACATTTTCTCTTTGCATACAGAGCACCTAATACAGTAATTCACTGCTTATATACTGAACCCATTACACTGACAGTAAACAGTTGGATGTGTAAAGGGGGGAGGAGATAGAGTCTGGTTGCCATAGAGACAGATCTGTTGGCGTTCACTCAGGGCCTGAACCATTTTTTATCTGGCGGGTCTCAAGGGGGGGCTCAGGTTTCGTGAGGAACTTTTCTGAGGTGTTGATTTTTTTGCGACTGTATTCAATTACAGTTTATGCTCAAGGAAAAGGAATGATCAGAGGGAATGAGCGGAAATGATAAATACTGGACATTCGATAGACTAACACCAATTGTTTAACCTAGAGACAGCTGCAAGATAGAGTGACAAGTGAGAGGTTTTCATGAAGAGCAGAGTGATGTTTCTTTTCCCTCTCACGTTTTTGCTTTCATAAATTGAAGGGATCATTATCAGTACTTGCCTCATTTTGAAGCACTTGAAAAAATGTTGGGCTACAAGGTCGGCAGTGATCATGGTGTACTGTCATCTAAACATCCATACACGTATAAATCAGGTGTTCGCGTGAACTTTCATGATAAGATGACTGAAGGTAATGAGAACTTAAGACTCGAAACAAATATGAGATAAATGTCAGAAGACAACCACTGAGCCTGTTTAGATCTTAGGCATCTAAAACTTTGCTCCCTTTGCAACTTAAAAAAACGCTTTGCGGAGATGATTGAAGACCTCTTTTCTTTCTCTACATTTATGAATGAATGTTTTTTAACAGTAAAAGCCTAAAGGTTAAAGAAGAGGGTTTGTGACTGGAGGCTTGCTGTTTCAATCCACAGGACTGGCAGGAAAAAATTTGGGCAAAGTAGGAGGTAACACAGCCAACAACCATGGCTGAAGTGGCCTTGGACAAGACACAATTCACTGCTTCTCTTATTCTGTGAATGCAAGCACAGAATGTCATTTCATTCATTTCAGTAATGGATGGTTTAATGGATGAATGGTTCTTAAAAAGCCAGGAATCATCAGTTGGTTTAAGGTTTTATTTGGGACTCATTTAACTTTATTTTATAAGGTTTTATTTTGGACTCATTTAAGGGTGGAGGGGGGTGTAGGATGCCCTGCCTCTCCCCATCATGCAGCATGATGCTAACCATGTGGACGTCTGTTACCAGTTATACCAAAATTGGCTGTCAATGTTCTTCTTCAAGCACATGGAACTCTTTAATGACATTACGTTAGAGGTACTTACATGTCTCTGTCTTTATCCTCTGGCATGGAAGCACTGGAGATCCAGCTAGTATCTGGAATTACCACTAGAAATTGAGGATGAAAGTGTGTAAACTCTACCTACATTTTGGAAAATCTCAGTGGATTTGCATTAAACAAAAGAATCTGTACTTAAAAGTTATTCTTAGAACCCTAAAGGCTGCATAGAAACCCTAAGCTGTGTCGATGACTCCAAAATTTATAGGGTTAAAAATGTATCATTGAAAAAAGAAATGCAACTACATATAACTGAAAACAAGCACATTCTATCACTTTCTTAAAAGCATATTTACCACGAAATGTTCTTGTTGATAGAAAAAAAGTCATAATACATTGGCATCAGATGCAGACAAGAAGATTCTTTCTGTTCCATTCAGTTACTGGTTGCCATCAAATCTCGGTTATGCCTAACACACTACATTAATTCAAGACCTATTGTGTCCTTGTGCCAGAATGCCTATGGCAGGCTGTTGACATTACAATGCACAAGGTGACACTGTAGACTGTGTGTGAGGATTGAGTGGATGAAAGGCTTGATATTTCTCAGCGCAAATGACCCACTTGGGCTTTAGTCCATTAGCCGGGTGAGGATCTGGACAAATAACGCCATCTGCACTGTGCGTGTAGTCTGAGCATGGAGGGAGGCAAGAGGGATGGAACAATGGATGGATTTGCTGGGGCCCTCATAGCCACATCAGGATGTGGTTGGCTGCTGAACTCCCTGGATACTTGCAGAACCATTATGTGACACAGAGTGCAGCCTGGGCTCGGACTGGAAAGCTGGCATCGCCTGAGCCTTACCCTAAGCAATTGTAGCAGCAGAATGCATCACTGGTTTATAGCCACCCCACCGGTGTGTGTCATTACAGCTAGGACAGCTCAATTTTGACAGCAGTTAATATGGCCTTTCCTCTTCTGTACCTCCAGCGCTGCATTCATCAGAGCTGGCTTCATCCACAAGTGCTTTCTGCAGTAAGAGAGTGTGAGAGAGAGAGAGAGAGAGAGAGAGAGAGAGAGAGAGAGAGAGACAGAGAGACAGAGAGAAAGAGACAGATGGATGGAAGAATGGTGACATTAGTTTCCTGTTCAAGCAGGGTTTGTTGTGAGAAAAGTGCCTTCTTTTATTGAAAAAGAATTGCGCTCCGTTTTTATTGTTTGCATATCACATTAAAGCTCCGTTCCATTCTGCTGGGTATCGTAGCGGAAGCATCAGCCATTACAGTGATTGATTTTCTTGGTCGCCAGACGCGTGCCTGTGTTACATCCATCACCCATTCGCCTGCTCTTTGCTCACATTCTTACAGAGAGTGAAAAACAATCACCACCATTCTGCCTAACTGCACAGCAATGCTAGCTTTGTCTCTTTTTTTCCTCTCTTTTTTGTGGTCTATTAAAATCGCAGACTTCAGTAGATTACTATAATACTTATTGTCTCTTGAGTCCCATTACAGATATGGCGTGGTGCAGTCCTCCCTTAAAGAGCACTTGGGCTCATGGTGAGAGACTAGTTGCGCATCCACAGGCCCCAGTGGGGGCATTCACAGCTAAAGATTTCAACACCTATTTCAATTAAACATGGGCCACTTCTGTACACTTTTTATTGGGCTATTATTGGTCAAAGTGTCTTCATTTAACATCTGAATGTGTAGAAATGTGTACAGCCATCTATGTGTAATACCAGCAGCATGTCAAAGAGACATGTTAACACAACACAACATGGTTTGGTAGTTTGGCCTGAATGTTTGCTTTTCTTCTCTTTAACTTGTTTTATATGTCCCAGGAGTGGTCCCTTTTCTTGCATATCCATGTAAACCACAGTAAAATGTATCAACATGTGGACCTGTAGCTTTTTATGCGTTTTCTATCACTGTTTAGTACTGCCTTCATTGTTCAACTTATATAACAATAAAAAGGCTTATTACTGATTTATTTGTTTAATCAGAGCAACTATAAAAGCTCTTAACTGTACAGAAATGTCCTTTTCTTGTGTTTGCTTGCTCATAATGGTAAAAAAAAAACTACAAATTTTTAGCATATTAAAAATGGCTAATTTATTGCCAATTGATTGGGAGAACAACACACATTCTTAAAAGTGATGAGTATAATCATTATCTGCCCTCTGCCTTTGCATTGAAGGTTACATTTAAAATGAAAATACATAGCTTTAAATCACGGTTCAGTTTTTAAAATATTTGCTCCAATTTTATCATGTCCAATTCTATCATGTGTCTATTTACAAGCACTAGCCTGACTCTCCTGGCCACATAATACCACCAGTGCTGAGTGTGTAAAGGCCAGCATGTGCTTTATTTAAGTCACGTGAAGCACAACCACACATTTAACATGCAACTAACGCAATGTCAGTTGTGCCACTGGCTAGCATCACACTGAGTGATAGAGAAAGGCAGGGCCATTCTGCCCTCTCAGAGAGAGAATGGCCAGTCGTGCTCTCTTGGACCAGGGATCTTGCTTTTGATCACCATCCAGGCTATGAGTGTTGCATTGCTTGTAATCAAGCTCAAATAATACTGCTCTTAACATTATTCCATGACATCTTTAGCAGAGGTTCTTGACAACAATTCACAAGATTCGTTGTTTCATTCGCTATGATCCTCCACAGTTGATTTTTTGATTAATGGGTGGCTGAAATCTCCTTACAATTTGATGTTAATATTTCCATTTTCAGTTTATTAGAGCATTCAGTACAGTATATGTAATGAATGCTGCACTTTATTGCGTCCCAGTCTAATCCTCTAACCTAATTGTTAGCCCTAGGCTCAGACACTAACCACAAGCTGTTGCATCCCTAATCTTTAGTCAGATTCCTGTTTCGGCGTTTTGATGTTCTACTTGAAATACACACTTCATATTCTTTAATTTATTCTAGTTACTATTCTAATTAACAGATTTTGTAAAAATGTTGTCATTTCTGTATGCATATCTGAGTCCGAAAGTGTAAAGGACAGGTGGCAGTGCAGCAGTTAAATATTATTACAAAATGGGCTCCATCGATTTAGAGCCTCACAAATAAATAGATAAATAATACAGAGATAAAAAAAAAAAGAAGAGAGAGAGAGATAGCACGAGGTCTCCTAGCTTGGGATTGTCTACGGCTGATCTGGTAAACAGGCTGAAAAAGAAAAAAAAATATTTGTTACATCCTTCGATAAGCTGTGTGTGCATACAGTCTGTCAGTCAGTGAGGTCATATCACACATTTTTCCACAACATTGAGCTTCTATAAGTGTCATAACATCTGAAAGGTTTCTTTATCTGCTCAGCAGACTGGGCTTATTGAAAGCGAAAGCGTATCGCAGTTTCTCTTTTCGCAGCCCGTCTGAGGCATTAGCATTACTGTTTAAAGCAGATCTCTGCCCAAAACATTCAGAAATGATAGAATATTCATATTTTATGTCAGCGTGTTATGAAACTGTGGTATTTCATTCAAAACTGCTTGTTTGTAATCCTTTGATTGTACCAGCCGAGTACTTTTTCACCGGAACCGGGCTCCATTAATTTGTTAAGTGCCTCAGGCAAAATATTGTTATGATACAGACATCCATCTGTGCTTTGTTTTTCAATCACATTCAAAGATATGAGAGACAGAACACCATGATAATTACCACAGAGACACATGAAGCAGATGATCAGTTTAAAGCATTCAGGTGGCGGAGTGGATCTTTAATCTGGGAAAATGATATCATGATATCTCTCAGGTCTGATATATACTCACCTTTTGTGCCTCTTAATACTGACTTCTGTATAAGCCAGAGGCAGGAGTGAATAGCAACAATGAACTGAATTAGTACTTTCCTGAGCAGATTCCAATGAGTCTAAAGGCAATTCTGGCCTAAAACTAGAGCTTAATATGTTACATTACGTATTTTATCATACCGATGGTAAATTATGCATGTTTTTTTTTTTTTTTTAGCAGGTTGTAAACATTGTAAGGGCTTAAAGAACACTGAAATTACACAGAGATGATAATTAGTCTGTTATTTTGATTTAGTGCATATATGTGTGTTTTACGCTGGAGAAAAAGCACTCATTGTTTTTCCCAGTATGTTTTATAAAATGGCACCTTAAGTAGAGTTTTGAGCTGTTGCTTTTACTCAAGTTGTTTTTGAATTATTATTTCAGGACTCAGTATTAAATTGTGGCTGTAGGCTACTGTTCACACTTCTGGCTTTAGGTCATCAAAGTAAGAGTGCATATGAATTTGGTACATGAATATGAATGGTTTTTGTGATTGTTTTATGCACAGTGGGCACAAGCCCGCTCTCGGTGCAACTCTTTAGTCCATTTTGGTATTTCAAAAAGGAATTTTCCATTAATTCATCAAAATCGATTGATTTTGTGTTAGAAAGTGGTGCGCTGATCCTTTTTGCTTCAGACTGTACTATTATATGGGCCACTGTCTTCCTCTTCAACCCCACTGCCCGGTTCTGCAGCAGACACTGAAACTTTATGATATTGTGTGTTGGCGAACACAAGTGCAATCCGATCCGACTGCTCTACAGCTGGTTGAAAGGCTTGATGGTTTTTGGCTGGCTTTCTGTGGCCAGGCTGTTTGGCAGCTCATTCTGTCTTTGTAACTAAAATGTTACATGAACATGATTAACTGCTTGATCTGAAATACAGATTGGAAAGCCCTCATACTCTCAAGTCGGGTTAGCTTAACATGCCATCAAAGCCAACTGCTCTGTCTCACGTTGTTGTTCTTCTCTGTAAGCTTCATGCTTCACCCTGTGCATTTTTTGGCCTCAGTTTACACTACAGGCTTATTAAATGGGACCTGTTTAGACAAGAACTAAGTTTTGGTTGAAATACTGCTCAGGGGAACTGAGTGTGGTTTACCCAAACTAGCCTACTAAAACAACTTATTTTCAGTGTTTCACATGCAACCCATAGCAGAACTCGATGCAGAAATGCAGCCATTTCCAAAAGTTTGAATGCTCTCAGTCAAATTTCACATATGTGAAAGTAAGCACACATCCTGTTTAAGAAAACACACAAACACTTACACCAATTGAATTACTGAGCTTAATAATAATCAACCATTCATTATCTGAGCCTCTGATCCCAACCAGGGTTGCAGGAGTCGCCTGGGGTGAAAGGCAAAGAAACATCCTGGACATGTTGCCAGTCAACGCAGGACAGACACACAGACATACACACACATACGGTCGCATCCAGGAGCCAATGTATCATCTCTAATCCACCTGACATGCATGTCCTTGGACTTTGGTAGGAAATTGTAGCACTTGGAGGAAATCTGCAGACATGGTGAGAACATCAACATGCAGAATAAGAATAAGCCATTTTTGCAGAGGCCACATTTAACGGTGTAAATAAACAGTAACTGTGCATTACAGTGATTATATATGTATGTATTATGCAGATGACTGTATTAAATGTGTTTTATCACGCTTATAATAAGTGTAATATGTGTAATAAAGTAACATATTGGGATTCTTTGTAATACCTATCGATGCTGCCAATGCCCAATATTACCAGCCCTGGGGCTGGGTGTGTGTGGAGAAAAGCAGTTTGGTAATAGTGTGTCCTGCTGTGGGGGTGAACTGAGCCCCAGGCACATCGTATGGCCACAGGCTGCTCTATGTGCCGCCTGACAGATTTAAGCAGCCCAAATTTCTCCCCATTTCACTGCCTGCTACTTTCTGTTGCATGTGGTATTTATAGACTCGCCTGCAGTAGCTGCACACTCTGTAATGGCTTTATCACTAATAATTATTCGGTTCCTCTGCTATAAGTAACACACCCTTTGATTGGCCGAAATTTTTTAATTCCAACAATGTAGTGTTTTGAAAAGCCATTTAAAGACCCAATTAGGAATAACTGCAGCTTTAGGGTTTAGTTCTTCAAAAACAAAAGATTTTCACATAATAAGCAATAACATGATGCCTACTAAAACTTACAACATTTAGCACATTGTCTGGAAGTAAAACTCCAAATATTTGGGTGGGTGATAAATGACTTTCACTGTTCCCTGTTAAGATACTATTATGTCCACATGAATCTTTTATGTTTCTGTTTCTTTACAGAATGTGGAATTTGAGTATAATACTCAAAGAGGAGGTCAATGAAGACGATGTAGAAGGTGAAAGAGGGTGAAAGATTAGCTGTCATGTCTGCTTTTTTTCACACGTATGCGGCAAGTCATTGTTTTCTACAATGTTATACACTGTTCTTAAAAACCAGACGTTTCTTTTCATGTTTAGTATACTTCTAGTCCTTATATTCACTTCAGATCTGTGCAGATACATATGCATTCATCAGCATCAACAAATATGTTTAAAATGAGATTTAAAAGGCAGTACTCGGAAATATCATAATATAAATGATGTAAAATGTCAAAACATTCTCTTCTCATTTTAAATGGCTCTGAAAACATTTCACGCAGGAAGCTCCAATCAGGGTGATGATCGGAGACATTATTAAGACATGGAGACATTATTAAACAACACCAACGGAAAAAGTTAGCAAATATCTTTAAAGAATCATTAAAAAATCACCATCAGTAAAGATGGTTGATAACATTTATAACTATATAACTTGTGGAAAGGTTATGAAACAACTGACGTCTCTTAGGCTAATAAAGAGGAAGAGAAGAGGGAGGTTTGCAGACAGTAGAAATTGGAAAAGTTGGAACAGTCGGGGCAGCGGTGGCCTAGTGGTTAGGGAGTTGGCCTGAGCTTGGAAGACTGTGGGTTTGAGTCCCTCACCAGTAGGTTGCCCTGAGGTACCCTTGAGCAAGGTACTGTCCCCATCAATGCTTCCCGGGTGCTTTCAATAGCTACCCCCTGCTGTATGAGTGTCTATGAATTTTGTTGTGTTGTGCCGTGCTGCGTTTCATAATGACAAGGGTTGTCACTTTCTTTTTTCAAGTTGCAGGACAACTTGAAAGCGGCACGAAAAACGGTTAAAGTGACTAAAATTTGCACAAAAGCTTCATTTGGTACAGTGCTCTCTGCTCACGTTTGGGGAAAGAGAGCTGCAGATATGATCCAAAACACGCCATAACCACAGAGAAGGAGGTGGGAGTATCATTTTGTGGAGCCGTAAACAGTGCATTTAAAAAAATAATGTAAAAATAGTTTTAATGTACTGTTTACAGCTCAGTATCATGCTATTACCACAAAAAACATTTGGGATTTGGGTTTTAGATTTAATAAACAATTGTGAAAATATACATGCACAGATACATGCAGTGCAATAGCTTCCACATTTTTTTTTCAGTTTCTGACTCATCATAACATGGATTTACAGTCATTACAGCAATGCACGTTCATACAGCGGAATTTGTTTTGGAGTGTTTGGTAGATGCTTTCAGAATAAAAATCTGATACATTCATGAAATAAATCCAGTTTCAAACTCATCATAAAATGGATTTAACGAATTCGTATGATCACGACTCGATCAACAATCAACAACAAGATATCCAACAATCACGAAGCAAAAAGAGTTTTTTGAAGTGTTTTGTAAGGGTATTCAGAGTTAAAATGTGAGCTTTTATGACTTTTGTAAGGGTAATGTGAGCTCATTATGGGCAAAAAATGACTGTTTAAAGTACGAGTCCTCAGAGAGTCACTGTAGTTTGGACTGTAAGAACATTACCATTGTTGGAAGTCAAGTGGGTTTTGTTTTGTATGGGACTACTTGATTCTTTTAAAGAGCGTTCTACCCGTGTTTCCTTCTTTTTGATTGGTTGATTTTCTTGATTTGCTTGATGTTTACATAGTTCTGACACTATGATCAGGTTCAGTGGTGCAACTCCTCAAACTGCTTTGAAAATCTAAATAAAAAATCACAGACAGAAATATCTGTAGACGGTCTCTTTTTGACCTTGATGATCATTTTAGCGCTATTAATTATAGGTTTCATTTTATTACAGTGCACTGAAACAATTTGTTGAATTTACTTAATTGAACTGGCCTCCACACTGGCGCAATTATTACTTTATTTACTCTCTTAACATTTTCACAGCAATATGATGATGTGTCATATTGAATTCACAGAGAACCGATGTATTGAACAAGTCAATTCAAGGTATTTTTAGTGTGCAATATAAAATACGCTGTGTATGGTGTTGTATGCAACAGTCCTGCGGGGCAGCGGTGGCATAGTGCTTCGGGAGTGGGCACCAGGATTAGAAGATTGTGGGTTCAAATCTCAGACCAGATGGTTGCCCTGAGGTACCCTTGAGCAAAGTACCGTCCCCATCACTGCTCCCTGGGTGTTTTCAATAGCTGCCCCCTGCTGCACGTGTGTGTATAGTGCCAACAAATAAGTTTGGACAGATAAGGGTCTGGGGCTGATCTTCTGGGTGAGGCTCATTAGACTCAGATATGTATAACACAGAGCAATGATCTCAACCCTGCTGAGAACTTAGGGCTGGGTTTTCTGGTCTCACATCAGGGAATGACCTCAGAAATGCTCTTTGGATAGATTTGCCACAAATTTTCACAGACACACTCTAAAATCTTGTGCAAAGCCTTCCCAGGAGAAGTGAGGTTATTCCAGCCGTGAAGGTCCAACATGTAGATGCTTGTGATTTTGGAAAGCGATGTCCAACAAGCATATATAGGTGAGGTGGTGAGGTGTCCACAAATCCACAGATTTTTTCCTTGCATGTTTATGTGTGGGTGTATGTGCTTCTTTGCTAGTTGACCAACTCATGGTCAATACACAGCTGAACACACTGCTCTTATTTATTCCTGCAAGGGTCTAGCAAACTGCTTGAACGCCATCCTTCATGCAGGAGTTATTTGTCCCATGTCACAGAGTGTAGCTGAGGGTCATGGTGGGAACAATGACATTCTTTCAGTTAAACTGGGTGGCACTAGGACCCTGAAAGTGTCTGCCTTCATCTCCAGGCTTGCTTAGTTCCACAGCTCAGAGAGAGAGGCGCACAGAGTGCAGGGAGAGAGAGAGAGAGAGAGAGAGAGGAGAGAGAGAAGGAAGGAGAGAGAGAGAGAGAGAGAGAGAGAGAGAGGAGGACGCTGAAGACCACTGTGCTCTCTGCTAGAATACTGAGTGCAAGTGGAATGGAGGGATTACCCAGTAGGATTTAAACATTTGGAGCTGGAACTGAAGCTCATGAGGACGCAGCCAATCAGGACAAGATCAGGATTAAAAGGTTGTGTATGTGATTGTTAATTCTTGCTGTAATCTATGGGCTTTCCCTGGGAGGAGAGAGTGTCTATGTTTGTTTTTTGTCTTTGTTTGCAAGTGAGTGCACTGGAAGCCCCTGTCCTGGGACAGTGTTCTGTATGGGATATGTGTTACCTCCACAGGGTGAAATATTGTGACAGCCGCAGGGGACAGGGGGCACGCTCCTGTCACTGTGGAATGGTACAGGGGGAATCCAGCCATTGCATTTGTAAACACTGCTTGACTCTGAGCTCCTCGTGTGAAGAACTGCTCAGCCTACCGTCTGCCAGAGTCTTCCCCTTCCTCTTTTTTTCTGCCCCCGTCTCTCTCTCTTCTCCATGAGATTTTATCCTTTGCGTCCCTCCCTGCTGGGGTCATGCACTTTTTCTGCTTGTTAGTGTTTGGATTGAACATGCTCAAGGTCAGCAGCTGCAGAACTTTGCTCTGAGTACTGTCAACAAATGCAGAGGCGGGTTAAAGAAAGAAGTGCCAAAGTGAAGTTTCACTGGGAATCCAGCTCCAGCAGGGGCATCGCACTGGACAGTCCAGTAGTCCTGTCCAGGGAGCAGTAGGAAACTGGATGTGCGTGTATAGTGCTGTTGCTCAAAGTAGTGCCCTCACTATAGGCAGCACTGATGATGATGATGATCAGTGAAGGATCTTCTCTCCTGAAGTGCAGGACTCCTTCCTTCTCTAGCTTCTGAACTCATCCCTTCTGATGCTGAGTCAGCTCAGTTAGTGGAAGGATCTTCTGGTAGTGATCAGACAGAAGTGACACTCATTGAAGAGTTCTACTCTCTCTCCCTCTCCCTCTCTCTCTCTCTCTCTCTCTCGGTCTCTCTCTCAGAAGGCGCCTTCAGGAGTCTCTTGCTGAGAAGCTGCCTCTGTTGTTTGTCTGCGTTCCCTCTATTCTCTCTGCTCTGCTAATCCCAGGCTTTCTCTGTCACTTGTTAGCATTCAGCAGCATTAAGCGCCGTACTCAGCCTTAAGCCTGCCAGTGTCTGCCTCTTAACTCGAGTGCAGGAATGTGTGAATACATGGCGAGGCACAAAGTCGGCAGGGTTTTAATGCTGGACTCTTCCCTCTTCCTCTGTGCGTGCTCTCTCTCTGTCTCTCTGTGCATCTCTTTCTGTTGCTCTCTCTTCCTACTGCTACCTACTCTCTTCCTGTCCCCCTCCTCTCTTTCTTTTGCTCTCTCTTCTCTTTCCCTTTCTTTCAAACTCTTCTTTTTCTCTTGTTCTATTTCTCATGCCTTTCTCTCATCCCTCCTTCTCTCCCCCTACTTTTTCTGTCTTTCTGCTCTTTCTCTCTCTCTCTCTCTTTCTCTCTCCATTTAATTTGAACCTCTCTCTCCTTCTCTTTCTCCCTCCATTTCCTTCACTCTCTCTTTTTCTCTGTCACTTTTCCCATACCTCTGTCTCTTTCTTTCTCTTTCTTTGTCTGTGTCTATCTTTTCTCTTTCCAGTGTTTTTTTGTGGCTCTCCAGCTGAAACTCTTTAACACTCTTCTGCTTTTTTTTCTTGCAATATGAGATGCTGAGCTTGTATTTTCCAAGACTTTACACTTTGTAAAAAAAAATAAGGCAGCGTTCTTCTGGAAAAAGTGAGTCTGTCTTCACAACGTGGATGATCTTGCTATAATTAGGCATTTAAATGTGAATGCGCTCATTTGGGACTCTTATTCTGTTTGGAAAATTCCTTTATGGACAGCTGTGGCTCTCTGCTATGGTGAGAAGACGTCTGCTCTGTCTGGCTGTTTATTTTGCCTGGGCAGAGGCGGTGTTGCTCTCCTTTGTGTTTGTGCCGTTTGGGAGAAGTCTGCATTTTTCTCCTCCCCGGCAGTAAGTTTTTTCCTGACCCTCTGTTTCTATGGCCCCCTCATGCGGCCACTTCTCTGCTGCCTATAGCACAGCTCTCCACGCCTATGAAAAATCAGCCTCCGATTGGCTGATTCTGCAGAAGCACAGGAAGTTCAGGGTTTCTAATAACCACCCAGAGACACAGTTACCATAGAGACAAAGATAAGCCTCTCTTACTAAAAAAAAGCGTCTGCATGTCATCACAGCAGCCAGTCTCTCTCTCTCTCTCTCTCTCTCTCTCTCTCTCTCTCTTGCTCTCTCTCACTCTCTTGCTCTCTGTCTCTTTGTCTCACTCTTTCTTTCTGTTTCTTTCTCTCTCTCTCTCTCTCTCTCTCTCTCTCTCTGTCCTTGCCTCTCCTTCTCCTGCCAGTTTTCCCATTAGCAGCTGGTCAAACAGCCCAGCTTCTGCCTGACAAAGGTCAACCTCAGGGTTTTCTCTGCTTCTTTCCTGCTCCTCAAATTTCCTCAGCACTTAACATGCAAACTTTTCTTGCTTCTCGGGTGGATTTTAACTGTTGGAGTGACGGGGTTGGAGGGTCTTTTGGGGCTAATGTGCAGAAAGGCATAGTTAAAGAGTCTGGCTGAGTGGAGGAGTTGGAGGCTTTTACTATGACTAAAGGCAGTGACCCGTGCCAGAGGACTGTGCGTGTGTGTTTATGAGTGCGTGTGTGTGCCACGTTCGTGTGCTGAGGCTATGCAAGCATTGTCCACTGCTCTGGTCAGAGTTATTTCTGTGGGCTGAGGTCATAGGAGGCTGTGCGTAATGCTGATACCAGAAACTGCTTGTTAATTGATTTCAGGAGTATTGTGCAAGCTTTTAAAAAGCCCTGCCTCCTCCAACCAAGAGCGTTTGAAGGTCCTCTGTTCACTCTCTCTCACACACACTCTCTCTCACACACACTCTCTCTCGCACGCGCACACACACTCACACACACACACATACACAGAGTCAGTCACTCAGCTGCAAGGCATGAGCAACAGAGACCTCGTCCTCTCCTCCCCCATCATACTCGTTTTTTAAGTGTGTGTCTGGGTCAGAGTTAGCCCCAGCCGCTCAGGGCAGAGTGGGCTGAAGTTGTGTGTATGGAGCAGAGGCAACTTGCTGCTGATGGGACTTCCTGTTGACAGGAGCAGTGTATTATCGGAGGAAGGGCCTGTTGGTAGGAAATGTGTCAGGCACTTGTTTTCTTTAAATTGGCAGCACATGATGGAACAGTTCTTTTGTCTACTTTGGGCCCGACTGTACGGAATCTTTCTGTACGTTTCAGCAGAGGAACACCTACATCTTTTAATCTAAATGTATTGTCCATGTTATCAGCTTCACATGCCATCTGCACCAGTTCTCCTGTTTTTCAGCAACATTTTAGCCCTGTTAGAAATGGCCAAGACAGCCACAGGACCCCCACACCACACATGCTGGTTGATCATTCCTATCACTGTGACAATGATGTGTTAGTGGTATATTTGTTTAGGTGCCTCACAGAGAGGATCACACATAGAGGTGAAGAGCTGTTGAACGTAATGCCTGGTTTCTGGTGGTTTAAAAGAAAAAAACAAAAAAAACAATGTGATGAAATTGACAAATTCTCAATAAATAACATATATATTATAATATATACACATCCTGTTTTTCTTTTGCTATCAGTTGTACTTCAGACATTAAAAGGCATCATAACAATACGTCACAATACATACAGTACAGATTTTGCCCAGATGTTTTTTTATTTCTTTTAGTCCCGAGACAACACCTTTAGCTATCAGCCCAATTGATACACCTTCTACCTGTTAAGACTTGATAGTAAAACAAAAAAGGACTCCATTAAGTGAGATCTATTGCATATATTATAATGTGAGCTCATTTCCCTCTGACTTTTTTTCAGAGAATTCTGCATTAAAGTTTCTTCTCAGAGTCGCCAGCTCTGCACTGGCATTGGCACGTTGAGAGCATCTGGAATCGCTCCCTCTGCTCCATCTCCAGCTCCAAACTGTCAGCAAGATGCATGCACCACCGTCAACCTTAGACTACAAACTTCTCAGCCCCTTCTTTCACATGCAAATTTTATACAAATTCCTGGGCAGAGAGTGGCCATTATATTTTTTGATACGGTTGTCAGTGCGGTCTGATCTGCTTCAAGTGCGTGGTTTGAGCGTGTCCATTTACAATCACAGCATGGTGGGCTCCTTTCAGGGCTTGAATCACCTTCAGACTCTGCTGCTCAGCCTTTTCACATATTAGCATCTTGAAAGAAGTTTCCAAGTGCAGTAGCAGGGGTTTTGGCCCGGTGCGTGCAGAGGCACAGCGCACCGTGTAGACAGGCGGGGGCCACTGGTTGAGTCCGTCACAGTTGAGAGGCGAAAGCAGATGCGCAGGAGGTCAAAGAGCTTTTTATTTTGGGGCAGCGGAGTGTGGGGCTCTGCAGCGTCCTTCTTTGTCTGTCTGGGATAGTGTAGCAACAGTCTGCGGCTTGTCAAACGATCCAGGTTGCACCGCCCCATTTCAAAAATTAAACAGCAAAGCAAATCAGTGGGGAGAAAACAGCAAGGCAGAAAAATGTGTCGAAACATCACAGCAAAAACACCTGATGGGGAATGACTGAATATGCATGATGAGGAGAGGAGGTAGGCTCTGGAGTTCCTGCCACACCAAAGAATAGGAAAGCAAAATGCTACAATATTCCCAAAGATGTCATTTACAGTCATCCCATCAGATACCATTTGCAATTGTCCCATTCGATGTTATCCACAGAATCTTTATCTTGCTTCTGTTACTTGGTGAAGCGATGACTGTCAAATCTATGGTAAAGGTCTCTATGCCTCTTTAGATCACATGTCCTTATGTGGGTGACTGAAGGCATAGCATGGCATCTTCCATCAAAACGAGGCCACTTGTGGTCCCACCTCCCCTCTTTCTCACCCCTCCCCCTGCATCTCCCTCTTCCCCTTGTGACCTTCAAGGTATTTTCTTTCTGTCCCGGTGATTAAGTGTCTGGAATATATGTGATGATGGAGGCTGCCTAATGAATGATAGAACCTCGACTACTTTACCTCTGGGATAGTCAAGAAGTGCCTAGCGGTGCTCTGTCTCACACCCTTCACCTGACACAAAGACATTGCCGCAAGCCCTGTTCCCTTGTCTCTCTGTAATCCACACTTAACTTTATTCAGCTCAAACTGAGCAACTCTGCTCTGACTTTTCATTTCTTTCTTTCTACTTTTTCTCACATGCTATCTTTGTCCATTCTTGATCTTTGTGTTGTCTAAGCGCTCTCTTCTTTATCCCTTGTTTGTTTGTCAGTTTCCAGTCTGCATGAGGGGAAAAGTCCAACAACAGTCCAACGGTCACTACCATCCTTTTCCTGGCCATCTACCTACATGCAGATCTAACACAATCAATAGATTTCAGGTTTTCTGAACAGGTTTTGCACACTGGTGGATCGATTGTTGTGTCTCACACATTTGCACATTCTGTTTTGCACACAGATAAAGCATTTGCTGTGGACTGTGTTTTTGCCCCTTATGTCAAGTTAACAGCGATTTGTGTTCCGTTGTTCTTCCCCTGTGACTTGCATGTTGATCCATTGTAACTATGTCAATAACGTCAATGCATTTTGTCTTGTTGTCAGGGTGAGACTCTGTTTCCAATATGCCAAAACAAATTCCTGAACTGAAACGTACCAGCAAATAAAATGAGACTGATTCAGACCCAAAGCCAGAACTTCGGCATGCATGGGACATCCAAAACCATTTCGAGCAGAGAAGCATTATCAGAATTAAAAAAAAAAAAAAAAAAAAAAGATATGAAAGCTGAGAAATCTGTAGTGGGTCTGTCCAAAGGAAACATAAATTCAGGAGAGAATCAACTTTTCTAGCAGTCACCAAAGGTCTGCTCATCTGGAAATCAGGCTGCTAATGTATTCCTCCCACAACATACAGCAAATCTCTAAATAGAATCATCCAATAGAAAATGATGTAAGCCTTCTGTTAGTTGACACAGCATGCTACTATACTACTTACCAGTAAATATACATTGTGGAAATGGTGGTTTAGTAGGGCAAAGCGATGGCTGGTGGCTCATTGCTCCATCAAATGGCCCATGACACTGATGCATCTTCAGGGTGAGTGTTTGTGATTATACGTGTGTCTCCAACATGGAAAAGTGAAGTGTCAAGATACCGCAACCTTGACCAGCCTGTCAAGTTATAGGAGTTATAGGAGCAAAAGTGCTTTCAGTAGCGCTGTGGACCACCAGTGATAGAATAATCAGGCACTTTGTGGGCTACACAAAGGTCAGGAGGGTTTCGTTTACTGACTGAATGCCGCTCAGAATAGCTGAGAAGCTTTGAACAGGACTGACCAAATCCCTTCGAAAGCATCAGCTGGTTTCAAATTCAAGTGAGAGGAACAGTCAGATAGTATTGGTCCATTTGTGTGTTTTGTTCATTTGTGCTTGGTTGTGGAGAGATGGGCTTTAGTGCTGAGAGATTTGGCGGATCAGTGTGTTATGGAGCCTTCATTGTTCACTCGGATCATTCTGTCCTCCATTCTGCAGACATCAAGGACGTTCGCAGCTCTTGTAGTACAGCCACTGGACACAGTCTATTCCGGCTACCACCAGGGGACTTCCACACAAGGACAGCACACACAATGACATGATGCCCAAGTTTCAGCACATAGAAGGAGAAGAATTTTGACTTTTGAGGGTTTTTACCTGAACAGCCTTGTCAACAGTTCACAACTTTGTATACAACTGACTGGAGCTGGAAGAGGATGTTTAGAAATGGCATCATTCTGCCTTCTTCACTGCGTTTCATTCAGACCTGCAAGATCTCCTACTCATCTGAGGGAGCTGCTGGTAGAGAAGATGTCCTGATTGTTTGAGAAAGCCGACAAGTGGAAAGCAGTTCCGAATTCAGCAGAGCCATATCTCGTTCGGGAAGCTAGGGAGAATCGAGTCATTTCCATTTCCTCTCCTGGCCCATCATCAGTGTCATATTTCATTGATATTGCTTTCATTTTTGTTCTGTCAGTGAAGAGACAGGCCCACTGTCGAGTGGATAAACAACTATATTTTACAGGTCTCTCCCGGCGCAGGGCCACTCTCCTGTGTAAATGGCTCTTTGCCTCACTCCTAGCACTGTGCCCTGCATCACACACATCTCTCTCTCTCTCACTTTCCTCACTCTCCCTCAACCTTTAGTTTTCTTTCTGTTACTTGCTTTTTTTTTTGCTTTCTCCTTTTCCTGCTCATTCTTTTCTCCCTTAATTTTTTTACTCTTTTCTCTAGTGAGTCTCTCCTTTGTTCTGTCTTCTTCTCTGTCTGTCCCTAGTATAGTTCTCATTTTCCTCTCTCCTGCCTGCCCCATTGTGCTTTCTCTTTCTATACACCTTTCTCTTCTCTCTCTTCTCCTTACTCTCTCTCTCCCTCCTCCTCACTCTTCAGTCACTTGCTCACTTTCTGTCTCTTGCCCACTCACTCTCCTTTCTCTCTCTCCCTCCCACCCACCCCAACATGCAAACACACATATACGCCATCCAAGAGTCTCCCCATGAGCCAAGAGTAAAGCACACTTCCAGGGCTGACTGACATTTCTCAGTGTCAAAACATGTTCAGCACATTGTTCACATCCAGGACTGATGCCGTGATGATTTACCGCTCAAGGACTTTGCTTAGAAAAGTTATGTTTTATCACATTCAACACTGAATTTTTTGTCAGTCTTCTTTATTTATTTAGAAAGTGGAAGTTCTTGCTGGTGGCTTCCTCAAAGCTTCGCTACATTCTTGGCTTTTAAAGTGCAAATTAGCCTCTGTGCACCACTGCTGCATTACACATGCTCACACAAACACACGCACACACATTTGTGCTTGTGCCTGCCTGCTCACAAAGCACTGTCTAGCTCTCCCCACCCTTGCTCTCCTTAGCCCTTTAACACTCCTCTTTCTTCTATCCTTACTTACGGAGTGCCCTCAGCCCTCTTGACCTGTATTCTCTCTGAATGGCTGTTCATTTAGCCTGGCTGTTCATTTAGACTGGCGCTGGAGATGGCGCTGCTGTGTCCGCTGCCTCCTGAATGAGCTCATCAGATGGAGAGAGACTGAAGCTGGTGAGTCACTCAGCACAGTGTCAAGGCCATGCAGTCGCACGGCTTATTAAAGAGCCAGCCATGGAGGCCTTTGCTGATGAGACTAACCCCACAAATTAGCCCTCTTTTGTGCCAGCAGACACACATAATTTTCCTGCAAATGGAACAAGGCAGGAGAACAGGAAGTGTAGCATGGAAAAAGCATGGGAAACTAAGAAAGCATCAGTTCAGCAAAATGTTTGTGTGTGTGTGAGGGTGAGGAATGAATGTGTATGTTATAATCTACATTTGTTACTATATTGCGTTAATGTAGCTTCTAAATGACTTTCAGAGCAGCAGTTTCAGCAGACTGCATTGAGCAAAGGTCAGCAAACAGCAAACTATCAAAAGCAACATAAAGTGAAAGTGAAAAAAGTGAAAGTGACTATTCTTGTCATTGTGAGTACACACAGCACAGCACACAGTGAACCACAATGAAATTGGACCTCTGCATTTAACCCATGCCCAAACACACACCGTGCAGGAGGGGGCAGCTATGAAAGTGCCTGGGGAGCAGTGATGGGGATGGTACCTTGCTCAAGGGTACCTCAGGGAAACACACTTGTTAGGTGGTTTGAACCCAAAAATTTTCGATCCCAACTCCCTAACCACTAGGCCACCCTTGCCTAAATAAATAAAATCAAATTGATTAGACTTAATATTTGTGCATATTGCAATATTCATTTTTTTGGAATTGAAGTTGAATTTGATTTTCTTATGCAGAGATGTCCTAATCAGAGACAATCCCCCTGGAGCATCTCAGGGTTAAGAGTTTTGCTCAGGAACCCAGTGGTGGTAGTGCTAGAGTCCTCCCAACACTCTCCAGCATTTCCCATAAAGAAAAATTCAAAGGCATGTACAAGCCTGTCATAGAAATAGGTCAAAATCCTCTCTATACTAAAGTAACATAGCTTGAATGAATGTAATTGCATAACATCAAGGAAAATGTATTTAAACGAGAGAAAGATGAAGTGGGATTCTGTTTTGACACGTCCAAATTAGTATAAATGGTATGGAGACGAACGCTCCGTTGGGGCGACCCCTAACGGGAGCAGCTGAAAGTAGGAGAAGGAGAATTGAAATGTATCGTTGGATGGTGCAGATGCTGTTACTCATAGCATAATACCAACATACGCAAAAAGCTTGTTATTGCGTGAAACTAAGCTTATTGAGGGATGTGCTGATTTGTATTTTCCTGCATAGAAGTGGTTGCCAGAGTGTAATCTCCAGAAAAGGGTGTGAAGAGGCTGCAATTATGTTCCACACATGAATCTTTGTTTTTGACTTAAACAGGTCTTGAATGGACAGCAGGCTACACAGAAGGTGCTCTGTAGTTTTCCCTGAGCAGATGTGACACCAAACCTGAAAAATTCGGCTTTAAACAGTCATAAATCCATAAGCCAGATGTCTTTAATGGCAGTGTGATTGTGGACTAGCAGTAGCACAGTGTGTTGGAATGTGTGGAGATGTGCCTGCTCCAGTGTTTGAGTAAACTGTGAGGGGAAGAAGCAAATGATTGGCACACAGCACCCAGGTCTCTCTTCTGAGGTTAACACATGAGACCACACCGGGACGGAGTTTTAGAGTTTGTGTGTGTGTGTGTGTGTGCGTGCATGTGTATGGGTTGAGTGATGTAAAAGAGCATGTGGAAATTGCCTGGTTGTCAGCTCTCCTGGTTTGCTGTTCCTGTTTTTTCTTCCCCTCAGCCTGCTCCTTTTCAGAATATCTGTGCATCAGCACCTTCCTGAAGGTGGAGGATCTAATCAGGGCCGTATCAGCCCTCGCTGCGGCGGCAGGCTTCATTTCACCCGCGCCTGTCAAGTGGTCTTTATCAGAGGACAGAGTGACTTTGAAATCCTACTAACGATCCTAGTTATTCCCGGACAGTTTTCTCTTCAAACTGACGGCGCTTCAGTGCGAATAAGGAGAGCCTGACAGGAACATCAGGGAAAGAGTGAGTGTTTCACTCCTGTCATCAGTAATTGCTGATTTGGTCTGGAAGGTGGTTATATCTGTGTGTGCAAGGGCTGTCACTTGGACTTGGTCCATGTCAGAGCAGAGCAGCAGTTCTTTAGCCTGTTGGAGGAACCGATGATTAAAGGGATGATTAGTCTGAAATAACCTCCTCTGCAACTAATGATTATTTTTAACATTTGTTAATCTTTTGTCCTGTCACAGCGCAGTTATTGGTATAATTCAGTCTTCCTTCTGTGCTACATGCAGTTATTAAAATTGTATTGCCCCTACACTTCCTGCTGTGTATCACAATTTGTAAGGGGTATCACATTTGATACAGAAAATTATGAAATCAAGTCCTCAAATCTGATTGAATGAGCCGTGACATTCATGAAATGTGAATGTGAAAGACGGTTAAGCCGACCGTGTTCACCATGTTTTTGCTGCGTTGGTAGAAGGCACTAATACTTGGTGAGAACTGGTTAGGTTACATGAATGTCTCCAGTTTTTAAATGGATGGGTCTTTGGTTAGATCCACCTTAAGTGAAAGTGAGAACATTGTGAAACAACAAAATGCATTTCCTGAATTTAACCAAAACGCTGACAGTGCAGCAGGGGACAGCAATATCCATGCCTGGGGAGCAGTGATTGGAATGGTACCTTCTTCAAGGGTACCTCAGGGTGACCTACTGGTCTAGAACTTGAACCCATGACCTTCCCATTATGGGGCCTAGTCCCTAAACACTAGGCCACCACTAGCATGAAATTAATAGTTTGGAAGGAAAATCCTTGTGCTGGCACACACTGTGAACAGTGAGTAGTGAATTGTCCTCTGCATTTAACACTTCCAAACACCAGTAGTGAACAGGAGCATTGGGCTGCATTGTCCGTGCCCAGGGAAGAGCATGGGCGACACTGCTCGGGGACACTACTTTGTTCAAGGGTACTTCAGGGTTACCAACTGGTTCAGGGCTCAAACCCATGACCCTTCAATTCGAGGGGCCTAGTCCCAAACCACTGCTCAGCAGTCCAGGCCCTGTGAAGCCAATGAGGGGAAAATAGATGTGGCATCATAAACTCACTGCAACGTGAGGAAACTGCACAGTAGCATTCACGTTATTACTGAGGTGGCAATTTAGAAAGCAGAAACTATTCATGAACTGATGGTTTGCCATCGTTTTGATACTTTTTAAATAATTTGAAAAATATTAATGAAATAATCTAGGGTTAGGGTCCTTCTTATCTAAACACACTAAATGAACATTTCTTCCTGAAAGAATAGTTTTATTATGTTTTAATACATTTATCTGAAATAATGAATTGAAAATGTTTGCTTAATCATATTTACAGAGAGATGCCTACAAAGCATTGTTTATCAGAATGAGAATGTGGACCATATGAATATTAGAGAGCACTTTTTAACAGTTTATTCATCACAGAAGAATCATCACAGTCTCTTCATATCATGCCATGACCATCCCATCTCGCAATGTGATAGTCGCAACTGCAGCATCAAAGAGAAATCCTTCTTTTTTTAAGGTCTCCGTAAGTGCAGACAAACAAACCGGTCATCAGGTAAAGTTGAGTGCTACTGAAGAAGTGCAGTTATGCTGCTCCCCCTGTTGCCATGGCGTTATCAACACGAGCAAACTTTGGGCTTGTGGCAGTCAGCCTACCCCAGTGTTTGCAGAAGATAAGTGAAAAGGGCCATAGGAGTGGAGAAATCTGAGTGGATGGCTGCACTACACAGAGCGAGTAATAGAGAGGAGACAGACCTCTGGCCAGCCATGCACTGTTTGGAATGTGGAATTGTTCCCTCTCTCCAAACACACATCTCTGCCAGGCCTCGATGTGAAAGCACTCCCTTGTGCTTTGTATTATTTTAACTCAATTATCAGAAGAAAACGGCTCCGCCGTAGCCAGTGGGCCGCTTTGTCCCCTCTGCCGCTCATATTTTTCCAGGCCCGAAACAAATTCAATTGGAAATGTAATTTTGTTTGCGAGGGAGCTGATTAGTGAAGCAGCGTTTCACTGGGGACAGTTTACGGCGCGGTAATGGAATGACACGAATAAATTGTCATCTGACACAAAGATTAAGTACAGCGGAGAGCAGTAAACATCAGTGTCACATTTCTGCTCCGTGATCGGTCAGCTGTCACCTCTAGCCTATGCTGTGGCCTCAGACTCTGGGCTGTGTAGCTCAGCAGAGAGGGCTGTTAGAGGGGACAGTGTGTTTTTACTTCAAGGTTAATGAGGGCAGTTAGTGTGGCGTCCTCAGCCAGTGCCATGCGCTGCTGCAGCATTCGCTTTTGTGCATTGCATATTTGGAGCGAAGGCTTGAAGAGATGTGCAGTTTTTCAGTTTTATGTGTGTGTGTGTGTGTGTGTGTGTGCGTTTGTTTGTGAAATTAGCTGCAGTTCTAATTGGCCGCGTCAGCGGTGAGTTGGGCGAGAGTGCTGTGATAACTCAATGCACTCCCTTTACGTCCTGCTGACTCCAGCACCAACAGTATGTTTTCCTGCACACACACTCTTTCTCTCGCCCTCTCTCCCTCTCTCCCTCTCTCCCTCCCTCTCTCTCTGGACACTGCACTGCTAAATTCTAAACAAGATGTATGCCGTGCCCCAGTTGCTGCTGCTCCAACTTAATCTTAAACTGTTTGTCACTCACTGGCTCATTAAGGTTGAGCCACGGATTACACCCTTGCGGAGGTTGCTATGATGAAACCTGTTGGAATGTAAACATGTGGCAGGCGGCTAAGTGGGACCAGCGTGTTGGTCATTAATTACAGGTGGATATGGAGTGAGATTCCTCATGGAAGGTTTGCGTGCGTGTTGATATCCCATGTCTTTGTTTGCCTGGCACGCGGTCAGGCTGCAGCTGTGTTGAACAGAGCTGAAGTGTGTGTGCACACACCTGGCCGCTCCTTTTCCAGTAATCAGAGTAGATTACAGTCTGCAATTAGTCTCCCAACAGCTCATTTTACCAAGCCGTGCTCAAAACCCGCACTCCTCTCGAAAAGCAGCCCTCGGAGTGCAGCTGCCAATTGCAGGCCATCCCAGAGAAGACTTAAAAGAGCACAGAGGAGACACATACTGGTCTGCATTATCAGCACTTCATTTGCTTTACACATTTTTACATTATGCTGTTTTGCACTTTCTGATAGATAGATAGATAGATAGATAGATGAATAGGCAGGCAGGCAAGCAAGCAGGCAGACAGACAGACAAACAGAGATTTCATCAAAGGAAACAGAAGGTGGGGATGGAAATGTATAGAATTCTGAATATTGGAAAGGGGAGTAATCTTGTTCATGAATCTTGTAAACCTCAGTTATTTCATATCTCCATTTTGGGTACTTTTTTACTTTTTAGTAGTGCTAAAATAGTTTGACTTGTGACGATAGCTCAATTTATTTATTTCTCTATCATAAGCCGGGGTAGCGGTGGCCTAGTTGTTAGGGAGTTGGCCACAGAATCAGAAGATTGTGGGTTCAAACCCCTTACCCTGAGGTACCCTTGAGCAAGGTACCGTCCCCGTCACTGCTCCCTCAATGCTTGGGATAAATGCAGAGATCCAGTTTCGTTGTGGTTCACTGTGTGCTGTGCTGTGCTGTGCTCTCACAATGAAAAAAATAGTCACTTTCACCATGTCAGGCATTCACATTGACTTGTCATGAGTCACTGTTCCATTCATAACCATTATTTTCACAGAAGAATCCATAAAGAACTCTCCTTTTAAGAATGCCTTTTTTTTTTTTTTTTGATTTGCTTAAACAGAAAGCAAATCAGCCTAATAGACTCTGCACAAGTCAGATGGATGATGATAAAATGTTGGCCCATAAGCTACATTTTTCCTGAGGTCCACTTCTGTCTCACGCACCTTTAAAACTCATGTAGGTTAACAACTTCTGTTCTTTTGGGATGCTCTGTTCTTTGCCTTGCAAAAAAACCATCATGGGTCAAACTAACTGCTGAAAATGAAATAGGAGAAAATGGCTTATATAAGGGACTAAAGCTCTCCCAACTCGATCACTCACACAAGCTTCTTCTTCTTCATCTTTCGGCTGCTCCCGTTTAGGGGTCCAAACCAACCACTGACACAACCTGTAGTAAATCAAATTCATCTCAAATATTGTTCCTACATGGTGAGAGAGACAAAGCATGGGTCTTCCACAGAGCTTAGTGTTTTGTGCTTTTCTTTTTCTTCCATTTTCTGACTCTCTTCATGTGGCATGCTGGGTGTGCACACGTGCGTGTGTGTGTATGCCAGAGAGAATGTGTGAGTCCAGCTTAGCTTAAGGCTCATTAATCTGTCCAGTTGAAATAAAAGTAGTCACAGGTGATAAATACTCCGCAGCTGAAGTTTCTTGGCTATCAGCTGGATATCCCAAGCTTCACTGTTGCTAGGTAACAGTGTCATAGGAGGACTATGGGATTGTGTGACAGTGATTTCAACCTTCTGATGGAAAGTATGAAGACTCTCACAGATAAGACTGCCTTTAAGTGAGCACATCTCAGACATTGATCTGTCCCCTTTCTGAGCATCTATGTGGGAGGGTGTGTGTGTATAAGGTGGAATATGTCCACATAATGGAGTTCTATGGAGCTTTTAGGGTATTGTGTGCTGTCGGAGCTTTGTGAGGATCCCAGGAGCCTGTGGTGATTTGATGTTAGAGAGCGTGATGGCAGTATTCAATGCTGAAAAGCCAAAGCCACTTTTCTTCCCAGTCCTCCTCATCTTACATTTCTCTCCCTAACCTCAATTTCTTCATGAAGGACTTTACCTATCATGAGGGGATCTGCTGCGTCTGAACTTAATATTTAGGACAATCGCTTTTCTGCAGGAAATCCCCACAACAAGGCTGTTTTCTTTGGTCTGCAAATTTGAGTACAATCAGAGTCAGTCAGTCAGTCAGTCATTTTCTGCCGCTTGTCCCAAGCGGGGTCATGGGGGGATGCTGGAGTCCATCCCAGCTCACACAGGGCGAAGGACAGGGGACACTCCTGGACAGACGCACCCAGGAGTGTGACGGGGACAGCACCTTGCTCAAGGGTACCTCAGGGCAACCTATTGGGAAGGGGCTTGAACCCCTGATCCTCCGATCATGCGGCCAACGCCCGAACCACTAGGCCACCGCTGCCCCTTACAATCAGAGTATTTTCTAAAAAAAAAAAAAATCTGATTTTTTACTTTGGCTGCATCTGCGGTGATTTTCCAACATAAATGATGTGAACCAGCCAGATGTTTACATTGTGCTGTGTGTACAGATTTGTTGATGTGATGCTCATTTTTCAATCAGGATATACATGTAGACCACAAAGTACAAACATCAGATAAAGAGTAAATAAACAATGTTGCATTTTAGTTACTTTTTCAATTGTGACTTTAAAAAATAACTAAATGATATTAAACAGACAAAATGTGTGCAATTTGCAGACTTGGCTGAAAGGAATACAATTCAGAATTGGCCATAATAGTTCAGGATCGAGCAAAACAAAAAATAATAATAATAAACACCAAAAAAGACAAGGCCTTGTATGCTCTTGGAACAGAGTTGAGAACGAGAATGATTGGCATAAAATACTAGAAAACGTAAAACACACAAAAAAAGTGTTAAATAGTTTCTTTAAAGTGATGCCATAAAATAACCACCTCTAAAGGACCTTTCATTGGGCAACCCTTTTTGTAAATTAGATATGTGGCAGCGGAGACCTAATGGTACCATGAGTAACCATTGAGCAAGGTACCGTCCCGGTCACTGCTCCCAGGCGCTGGATGTATGGTTGTCCTCTGCTGCACGTAGTGTGTGGGTAGAATTCAGAGCAGAGCTCACAATGACGAGTTATCACTTTCGCTTCACTTCATGTGAGTGTGAATAGCCTTGCTAAACTATGCATTCAAGAAGCAAAGGAAGCTTAATCAGTGCATGTGGCAACTTTGAACGATTTCTGAGGTGATTCTATGAATCTTGTGGGAAAAATGTCCCACATTATTAATAGCACCTCGCTCTGTTCCCTAACAGTTACCTCTTATTTCAGTTACCTTTGAAAATTGCTGTTCATTCCGTACAGTGACATCTGTCTCTATGTTCTGTTCCTCTAGAGAGTCCACAGACCTCCAGCTGAATGGCTGAATCCGCACTGCAGACGAGTTAAATTACAGCCGCGATTTCCCCCCATAACTCTCGCATATATTGGCATGTTCAGGGACCTGTTGTTTTCCCAGTTATTAGCAGAGTTCAGTGGCATTTTCACCGGGGGTAGGTTAGAGCTTCTGCCATCCCTGACGTGCCATTTGCATGCAATTTGCATGTGAAAACTGTTGACACAAGTATTTACAGTTTAATTGTGTTCACCTTTGCGCTATGTGCTATTCAATTTTGGAATAACTAATTTGCAACCATTTAACCTTAACTGCAAATCAAAAGCAATGAATAACATTTTAATTATGCTGCACCAACATCGGCAGCATGTGAGCAGTGTGCATGTGTGTGTGCGTGTGCATATGTTGGTGTGTGAGTGTACACATTTGTGTGATTTGATCCCCTAAATGGTGAGATGCAGTGAGCAGCTGTTTTGCTCTCCTCAATAAATGGTGTGTCCTCAGCTGCTAAACATTACTGCATGAAAATAAATCCACCAATTCACGTTCACAGCTTCTGTCGTTAGTATTTGACCATAGTTCTCACATCAACACGCACTAACTTACAAAAATGGCCCTTTGCCACCTCTTCTTAAGCCCATAATGTAACCTCTGTTATCTCAGCCCTCTGAATGGTGTTGGGAGTGGCTCGAAAGGTGAGCCAGATGAATGAGTGGAAAATACTCAATGGCGTCTTAGAAGTTCACAGCAAGAATTGTATTTTGTCTTCTGCTGTAAGCACTTCGCTTGAACTCTGTGTTGCACAATGAAGCTCCTTGGCTTTGTATTATGTCATGGTTCGGGCATACAGACCAACAGAGAGATCTCTACCCATCACTATACAGTACTATACAATCAATCAGTCAATAAATAAATAAATAAATAAATAAAAAAAGGATTAAAACCTCAGCACAATTATATAAATTGTGCAAATAGTACAGACAGAGAGAAAAATAGTCCACGGATATGTAATGTAGCTGTTCAGCAGTGTGGGGTGGAGAGTCTAGGACAGGGCGAGTATTGTCTAGTGAAGCTGTTCCTAATGCAGCAGATTAATAGCTCAATACACCCCCAGCTAACAGATGCCGCACTCATATCATTTAGAGGTCAAATACAATAATAATGTTTGAGGACAGTATGCAAAAGGTGGATAGCGCCCAACCCAAGAGTTTATCTTCCCAATTAAGTGGTGGACGAACAATGTGATTTGTCTAGTTACATCAGGCTGGTAGAGGAATAACCACCCACGTTGTAAGAGCTGACCTCTGAAACATGTTCACCCTTCGCTATAGCTGTGTGCATATGGAGATGTCTTAATTGTGTGTATATATATACACACACATACATGGGGTGTGTGTGTGTGTGTGTCTTGGGAGCTATAATTATTACGGCATAAATCAAAAATCTGACACCACATTTTCCCCCCACTACTGTTCTCTGACTGACCTGTGGGTGCTTGGATTGATATTATAGTGAGATTGTATGTCATTGCATTGTATGAACACAAATCTGTGTGTGTGTGTGTGTGTGTGTGTGTGTGTGTGATTAGCAGAGGAAAGTGGGGCTAGCCGTGTGCTCTGCGGTAGATACAGTGTGATTTCGGGTGGCATTATCAGTGGTGCGTGAATGAGCGCTGCTGATCCAGCTGCACTGATTAAAGATTAAGACTCTACTTTACAACCTCATCTAGCAGGATTTCTCCCTCTGTGCTGAGCTCCACATGTCACGCTCCACAAGCACAGGAACTGTAGCTTCCACTGAGGGAAGACCGTTGATTCTGCTTTCTACCCTCCTTCTCCCCAAACCACTCGGCCACCATGTTCCAGTCTCAGGCCGTTGCTCAGTGTGATAGCATCAGTCTCCACTGGGGAAGGCTTATCACTGAGCCAGTGCTGCCATTGTGTTTATAGCCATGCTTTGGATCAGTAAGACCCTTCTTATATATCAGGCAGGCTTGTAAAGGAGCCCAGCTCACTTTCCTTTATTAACTCTGCGAGAAGGCATCCAAGATGTAGATCAAAGTGCAGGTAACTGGTATAAATTCTTATGCTCTGGGACGTATATTGTTATATTTAAACATGCATTTTGTGTGTGTGTGTGTGTGTGTGTGCTGTGTACCATCCACTTCTCAGACTTAATCTATGGAAGGAAAGGAGAAACTTTTTAAAGGCAATTATTATTAACCATTTCAGCGTGTGGTAATTATCTGTAACTCTGAGAAAATCAGAGGGGCTGCTGAAAGTTTTTTAGTCCATATTATTTGTTGCTTTGCATTGGGAAAATAATGTGCTTTACATTTTGCCTTATTTGCTGCTATTGAATGCAAATGAATGTAAATTAAGTAATTGTTCATTTGAATAGTGTAGCAAAATGCCTCTAATAACAGCTTCAAACTAAACAATAGCAAAAAGGCACCCAGACAGAAGCATAATGAGATCAGTAAGAAGTATAATGAGATCAGTAATAATAGTGATTCCATATCCTGTGTGCTTTAGCACAAGCTGAAATACAGTTTCTGTGTCGAGTGTTGGTGGTCCCTGCATCACAGGTGTTTCTCTCTCTCTCTTTCTCTCTCTCTCTCATAATGAGTACTCCTTGTGCAGCCTCCCAAAGGCAGTCAGACTGGAACAGTTATAATCTTCAGTGCACTGGAGACTCCAGCCCCGCCCGTGTGGAACACCATTAATTGCATTGTTAAGTGTTATTGTGCATGCCGGCGTCTCGAGTGCTGTTTACTAATGAAACACAAGTCGCACACTGAGACACTTTGTACCTATTAGATTTAAAGTGGTGGTCCCATGCTCCTTTCTTCATACTACATGGGAAAACAGATAAAAGAATGGTGGGAGAGGGGTCTGAAAGAAGCTTGTCTTTATAATGCCACTGAGAAGGGTTTTCTGGTTTGATTCAATATCAGATTCCCTAAAAAAGTCCTTATGGACCCGCAGACACTCTGTCCGGACTCTCTATGTGTGGCAAGTTAGTTATCTAAAAATCTAGGCCATCTGAAAACTCACAAAGCTCAGCGCATGATGTTTTTCAAAGAACCCGTTTTTTTAAAGGGATGTACAAGTGTGAAGAACCTTCATAAAGATGGAAAAAACTTCTAAATAATGCGGAGGAGGTTTATTAGTTAAAGATTTTCTGTTAAACCCATACACCCAACCCAAAACTGATCAGGAGCCTCTATTTTTTGAGGTTACGGAAGGTTAAGTAAGCAGTGAGAGGTTTGTAAACACGCCTCCAGCTCTCTGCATGTCCAGCCCACACTCCGACCTGTCCTGCTTCAGATGAATTGAATGCGTTGGAAGCGGTGTCTTAATTTTCATTAAGTGCCCTTTCCCCTCAAGGCCGTGCAACTATGGATTCAGCTCCTAACTGGGTTTCCCCTGCCACTGATACAAAGCCAAATTCAATTTGTTGTCTCCTGGGTGCTCTCCCCAGGCCCTGGACTGATACTCACAACAGTGGGAACTTGTTCAATCATTCAGCCACCATGAGTTAGAAACGGAAAGCTGTTATGTAAACTGCATTCAGTTTATTTCCTTGATCAACAGGTTTGATTCTGTAATCTTTCCCTTTTTAGTTTTAGATAAAAGCAACACTGTATGCTTATCAAAACTTTTGATCACATTGAAACTCAACTTTTTTTTTATACTCACAAACACAAATTTGGCATAGATTGAAATCATTTGCTCTGCCTTTGTTATCATTAACTTCTAAGGGACAATTTTTTTTTACTATGTGGGTGGTGCGCATGGGTATGTATGGCCATATGTGTCTGTTTATGTACTGTGTGGCATCATAGGTATAAAAACAGATGTTTGTTTGCTCTCGTAGAGGCTCAGGCTGACTCGGCGGTGCCTCTGTAACTGGGATTACATTTGTTTCCTCTGTCATGCATGGCTGGCTGGCTGTATTAGCTGGGTGCTAGCCGCGCAGTGGCATTCATGGGGAGAAGGCCAGTTTCTAGTCGAAAGATAAAGCTGTTGGATTTCACATCACACTATGCTCACTGACCTTCAGTGAAATGTTATACCTCAGCCCAACCCGGCTGCTGGGGCCTGTCTCAATCTCCGACTCACAGAGCCAGTTTACAACAAAGATATAAACCTACGGGACCGGAATTGTTCGAGAATTGGAATGTAATGTCAAGCCGTGTGTGTGTGCGTTTTTGTGTGTGTATGATTGGGGTCTGCTTGGAGGGTTGAGTGCACAATACCTCACCATGCATAGAGAAGCATGAGTTCTTTTTCATTACTCTATATTTAGCCCTAATATTGATTGTGTATGTATCAACTTTACATATGAGTAAATTTACCTCCATGGCCACCGGAAAACATTTGACGAGCAAGTATTTGACCCATCATTTTTAATCCTCTGAGCCGATGTCCTACCACTCTTCGCCTTAGTTATGCCAGTAAGCTCAGTCCACCTATTTTAGAAAACAAAATCCACTCTCCCTCTCTGCACGCACCGCTGAGTTCTATGAGTGATGCTATAAATGAACCACTTTTGCTTCCCTAAAGAACCTGGTTCAAAGAAGAGATTTAAAAGTGAAGGGCCTGGAAAAGATTCAAAGAGTCTTCACATAATGTAAATGTTCTTCTCCAAACTGAAGGATCTTTTAAGACCCTTAACTGTTTTTCATTGAGAGGATTTTGAAAGATTTATTTGCTGTTTGTTTCTTGGTGATATAAATTGCCACCACATGGTTTGTACTGCAGAAGGTACTGCAACATTTTGGCAACGTAAGTCATTGGATGGTTTTCACCTGATCATTTCAAATCAGGTCTATCAGGATTGTGCATGAATAAGATTTTAGCCACACATGTTTATGCAAATGCTTATTTATGATGGTCCCTTTCAACTCTGGCCAGTCAGAATCCAGTTGCTCCTATTTAATATGCAGATGAGATCATTTATTACAATCAATTCCTTTTCTGTTAAGACGTATTTCGGACCACCTTCTGTTTTAAATGCATTTTGAGTATGATCAGAATGAATCACTTCCACATCATCTTAAGTTCGTTAAACATAGGAGAGGAAGTGACTAAATGGCATGAAAATGCTAAATAAATGTAACAAAATATACAGAACAAAAAAACATCTTTGCTACTTACTAAACTGGACAGAGGAGGACAGTGGGTAGGCTACTTTCAAATTAGGAAAAAGTGAAAGGTGCGCAGAGAGTTTCACCACCACATTCATGAGCTGAAATGGCAAAAAGATACTTTTGGAGAAATTACCACATTCGTGACAAAGCAGAGAGCAAACCGATCCAATTTTGAGTTTCTGAAAGCTTTTCACGTGCTAGGTCACAGCTGATCTGCCATGCCAATCCCAGAGACATCAGTATCTGGCCACTGAGTGCATGCCTATTAAGTGCTGAATGAATTTACCGATGTCGGAAGAAATTGTGCGTACAGTCTGGTCAGAATCTGCCTGGGATACATGCTTTAATCACACTTATCTTAGGTCTACTAAGAACTTAGACTGTGGAATCCTCATTCATATTTACACCAGTAGTCTCAGAATCTGTCAAATCATAGGTGTGAATTTATACATATCTGTGGCCTGTTTGTACTGTAAGGGCAAATACAGTACACAGCAGAAATAAAGCTTAGTAAATTACCAGCAGGGTAAGAAAAACACTGCATGTGATGCAGTTCTCATCATACACAATACACTGACCCTTTCAATGCTCTTCAACTCAGGGTCATCTCTTTAATTTGTTTCTTATATACAGAAACGGGGACTACAAAGCCTTTATTCTCCTGATGTCCATAATGCCCCTGGCCCTGCACAGCCTGCTTCAACAGCATGTTACACTGGACACTTATCGTGTGCCTGGAGCTGAAGGGACGTGAGTTAAATGGCATGGGGAGGTCAGGTGTTCTTTATAGAGAAAGTGACCTTACCTTTTAACCTGCTACTCAGCCTCAGGGATATGATTAGCTGCTACAGTGAGAGGGTGGAATAGGATGGCGATGTATTTTGCATGATTACATTAGAAAGACTGGGGGATCTGCAGGCATGTACAACAGTGCACCTTAATGGAAAGCTATTATGGCATTTATTTAAAGGCTTTTCTACAATTTGTACTGCTCATTTGCACTGAATGGTGGTAGAGAGAGAATGAGAAAGGGGCAAAATGTGGATATTAACTCAAACCTTGGAACAAAAATAATATTCTTCACACAATGTCGGATACCAATGGAAATGAAGACAAACGATGGTTGTCCCTTGGGGTTCATGGGTGAAAGAATTTACCGAGCTTGTCACTCTGACCCAGCTGCTGCTGTTGCCACGGAAACGGACGCCCGTGCGCCTCTGGGTAACTGTGGTGACTCAGTTGCCGCGGCAGCTAGGCTGCACCTCCTCTCCTCCTAGGCAACGGCAAGCGGTGAATAGAGTGGGGATTAGGACTTGCATCTCAAGCAGCACAAAAGAGCCATAATCTAGCCTAATGGCATCTAAGGCGAAAATATATGCAGTTGCAGACACTATCAGGGTTTTTTATCTCAGCTGAAATGAGCCCTCGGTTGTTAGGTGGAGCACTCAATATGATCTGCTTACTGCGAAACACCATTTTTACAGGATCTCTTCACCTTAATCCATGACAGGTTTTTGCAGTGACAAGTCAGTAAGAGGTGATTAGAGGGCATTATTAAATCTGTTGTTGTTGCTTGAGTCACCGTTAAGGGAGACAGTATGATTTGTTAAAAGTCCGTGGCCACATGGTCATGTTGTAAAGGAGTACATGACACAAAAATGCAAATGTTGCTAATAATGCATGGAAGCTGGTAGGATGTCAGTCAGCATTATACAAACAGATCCTCCCAGCTTTGATTCATGTAGCGTTTCTTGGAAAAGCACAGAGGAGGATGGATTCCTCTTTTACATTCTGGTTCCTCTCAGTGGTTCTTCTTCATGGTTTTACAGAGCTTTTCCCTTTTGTCTTTCTATTTCTTTGCTCCTGAAGTTTTTTTCGGGGTTTATCTAAGTGTTTCTTCATAATGCTCTTAAACAGTTTGGTTCCTTTGAATGTTTTTTCTTTTCAGTCTCTTTCAGGACACACATTTGAGGCTACTTTGGGACAGTGATTGTTATATAAATTGAACTGAAGAATAGCTTGAACATTTTTGCAGACAGATTTGTGCAATGAAAAGTAACTAAATACATAAAGAAAAAATATATATACATAAAATTGGATGTACAGTCCAATGTTCCATCATGGATCAATATAAAGGTAAATAATAAACATCAAAAAGACATTGCATATCGTGTCAAATAAAACCATAATCATAAAAAATCACAAAAACCTATTGTAAGTGTATATTTTACTTATTCACATGATAAGTTGAAGAGTGCAACCTAAGCTGAGCTGACTGAAATGAGTTTTAGAAACAATGCTTTAGAACTGCATTAGAAAACCCTTGCACCAGTAAGTCAGCTTCAATATGAAAGCAATATGCAACTGCCTATTAATACCCAGTGATGTCCAAATACATTAAGTAAAAGACATTTTGTTTAGAGCCAGCCTAGAGTGCATGGGATTCTTCGGCTCCAAAGCTCCAGTGCCCCTCACAGAGCCTGGATCTGGATGTGAGAATGAGGAAAGTGGAGAAAGAATCCCAGATGAAAGTGAAGCCCTGGTCTGCCAAGCCCTCACTGATATCCCAGCTGTGTTCACTTTAGGTGCCGTCCCCTCTCACCTCATTCGTTCTGCGCTGGTCATGAGGCCAGGCTTCAATGCATCAAATTATTCTCTCAGCTCCGGGTGTGTGTGAGCGAACGCTGGCAGATCACTCAGCATTACAATGCCCTGTAGAACACTCCTTCACTGTTGACTCCTGCCAGTCTACCAGATTAGAGACTGTACCTTTCAAGAGAGCACTGAGAGAGAGGGATGGAAGAAGAATGTACATTTGTGCATGCTTTTTCTTTTAGTTGTATGCACAGGCAGCAAAGCAATCCTGTGAGACAGTTATGGTATGCTTCACGTGGGATGGTTCCTACACTGATTAGATACACTTTGGTAGATTAATCAAAAAAGCAGATCATAAATCATCTTTGTGAACACGCACCGCTGTATGGTAACCTTGTTAGACTGTGGAAACTCTTACTCAGTGCTTGGCATTGAGCATTCAAATAGTGTCTGCATGCACAGAGAGAGAGAGAGAGAGAGAGAGAGAGAGAGAGAGAGAGAGAGAGAATATGGCAACAGTATGCTGACAGTCTAGCTGTGATTAAAGACTGGATTTTCAATGCACTCGGATGAAGTGGTAGACGCAGCGTGTTGGTTTTCTGAATAGCGATTAAAGTCATTTGATCATTTTTTATGTAATTGGGCCTGTTTTGAATGTGGAACGGATGTAATGCTGTTCTGTAGACTCTTTGAGTTGGACACGGTTTAGACTTTGAAGAGCATGAAGTGCCTACCTGGAGTCACTGCGAGGAGATGAAATAGGCAGTGAGTTTTGTTGTGATTCAGCTTGATCTTTGACCCCTACTCTTTTTTTAACTGAATATATTTTTCTATTTGGAGCTGGAAATGTAAAGGCACAAACACATCAGCCCTTCCAAGACAGGCAAAGACGTTTAGTCTTGGGTCATTTAATAAGAATTAAAACATTGAATCTAGCTAGTTCTAGTTTAAAACCAAATTCTTATGTAAAGACATTTAGAACATGGTCAGAAATGATTATGTAAAATTTGTCAAATTTTAAAAATAGACGTTTTTTGAATTGGTTACAGGAAATGTGTTGCAGAAGTCTTTTAACAGTGTAATTTTATTGTAATATTTTCATTGTAAATATAATTGCACTGCACTTTGAGGCAGTTTACACCATAGTTTACATGTTGTTCTTTGGCTTGACACAAACTTTTGTTTCACCAAAATGTGTCGTTGGTCTGAGTTTCCTGTGTAAACAGCACATCAACACACTCCCTTCCATTTTACTCCATTTTTTATTATTTTTTTTTTTTTTGCAGGTGCTTCTGCTTATGCAATTGTATGCAGATTTAGAAACCACATTGCCACTTGTGTCGAATGTGGTCTAAATCGTGTAGTTTTAGTGTGTGAATGAGCAAATCTGATTGTAATGCATCCTGCGTGTGTTTACATGTGGTCAAGTGGACTCTGAACAGACTTTGTGTGGTCATTTGCACTCTATGGGCATGTAAACACGCTGTATGCTTGTATTTGGTTGGGATGAAAAAAAGTGAAAGTGACTACCCTTGTCATTGTGAAACGCAGCACAACACAACGAAATTCAACCTCTGCATTTTACCCATACACGCGTGCAGCAGGGGGCAGCTATTGAAAGCGACCGGGGAGCAGTGACGGGCACGGTACCTTGCTCAAGGGTACCTTAGGGCAACCTACTGGTGAAGCAATCGAACTCACAATCTTCTGATCCGGGGCAACTCCCTAAACACTAGGCCACCGCTGCCCCTTACGACAATACACATTTTCTGGTCCTTGGTCTTGAACATCCTTCAACTTGAATCACTACAGGGCCTAAGACTTTCAACCTTTTTCCAGTAAAAATAATAATAAAAGGCCACCAGCTCCTACCCTGTGTTTGCTTTTTCCAACGTTAACAGCTGACACAGGTTACACCGGTACATGGACGACTCTCAGCCTTTCCTAAGGCAGATCTAGCATGAGGTCGACACTTGCCAGGCAAGTTGCTGGGGCCTGACATGTGACGCCTGTTCAAGGAGGGGTTAGCACAGTCTACACCCTCTGCCTGACTTCTCACAGGTAAACACGAGCCGGATGAGTTGAGACTTGCTGGAAGTTTGACACAGGCCGAGGAGCTCTCCTGCTCTTCTAAACAAGACTCTCAGTCTGGTACAACCGTGCCACTTACTTTTGAAGACTATTTTCCAATAGCGCGAAGGGAAGGACTGACCTGCAGCCAGAATAATGGAGGCCATCGCAGAACAGGTACAGAGATTTTAGACTGTCTGTTTGACTAAACTCTTCTCAGAACTTCATTAAGATGATTTGGATGTTAAGATGGCCAAAGTAAACACAGGCAAACAATCGGCTTATTCAGAATCACACTTAAGTTTGCATCACCACATTCCTCTCTCTGTTTATTCCAAGTTCAGTTGGGGAGAAATCCATGGCTGTATTTTCCCACCAAGTAATCGAGTTCACATCTAAAGAAAATGAAAAGTAGAAACAGAGGAACATGTTGGCAAATTCCCTGAAAAAATGTTCATGTGCTTTTTTCTTTAAATAATGACCGTACCAAAGTATTCTTAACGCTGAACAAGAACCATAAAAGAACCTTTCCCTGCATGGACACTCACTCGTTTGTTTGTTCACTCACTCACTCACTCACTCACTCATTCACTCACTCAATCTTTCATGCACTCACTCGTTCACTCACTCACTCACTCGTTCACTCACTCACACACTCATTCACTCACTCACTCACTCACTCACTCACACACTCATTCACTCACTCAATCTTTCATGCACTCACTCGTTCACTCATTCACTCACTCACTCACTCAATCTCTCATGCACTCAATCGTTCGTTCACTCGTTCGTTCGTTCACTCACTCGTTCGTTCGTTCACTCACTCACTCACTCACTCACTCAATCGTTTGTTCACTCACTCACACACTCACTCAATTGTTTGTTCACTCACTCACTCAATCATTTGTTCACTCACTCACTCACTCAATTGTTCGTTCACTCACTCACTCAATCGTTTGTTCACTCACTCACTCACTCACTCAATTGTTCGTTCACTCACTCACTCAATTGTTCGTTCACTCACTCACTCAATTGTTCGTTCACTCACTCACTCAATCGTTTGTTCACTCACTCACTCACTCAATTGTTCGTTCACTCACTCACTCACTCATTCACACACTCACACACTCAATCATTCGCTTCACTCACTCACTCACTCACTCACTCACTCACTCATCCAAAACACACCTTCACAACAAAAAGGAGCAGCCATTAAAGTGTCAGCCCTCTACTGCAGACTCAGTGCAGTGCGTGCTGTTGGATGTAAAGTTTCTTGTGCGTCCTTTCATCCAGCGCTCTTGGCCGAGAGAAAGATTTAAGACCAACACGAACAGCTCATTACTTGTCCATCTCCCACTTAGCTCCATGATTGTTAGAACACAGCTCTCATATTTTGGCTGAATATTAAAATGGCAGTTTGGCAGCTGGTTAGCTTATAATAAGGACAGCCTGCATCTTGCGTTAGTGTGGAAAACGCTCTCTCTTTTTTCTGCCAGTGAACCGTGCACGTTGTTATTCAGATGTTGAGGCTGGGGGGGGGAGCACACGCCGGTTAAAAGTCCTGTTTTCTGTAACTCTTGATGTTGATATTAAGCATGTGAAAAGACTAAATGAGGATATGATGGATGCTCCATAACGCGCAGTGTTATTTACAGACAACTCGGAGCAGTTTCAGGCAGAAAGAGGGCAAATCGATGGATTCTGTAAATGCCACAGCAGCAGAGAGTTCAGCCAGCCAAGAGCATGTACTTCCATCTTGTTGAACATGTGCGTCTTTCTCTAAATATCTCGCACGTCAAAGAGGTCTCCAGCTTTGTTTGTGTAAACATGGACAGACACTTTTTTGGTTGCTCACAGGATGCACACGCTACTTCCAAACGCTCCAATTACATCAAACTTCAGTGACAAAATATCAGGGCTGAATTGAATTATCCATTCCAATCTAATTCTCTGCTCCACACGTCTGCACGATGTATTGCATGTAAATGTGAGATGTAAAACCAGATTATTAGGCCGTTATTAAGCGGCGCTGCTTCACTAATTTATCACAAATATGCTCCGTACTGTTAACAATAATGCACCATCAGCTCTCTGAAACAAAGTGGATTTACTCCACAATACTCCAAAAGTGTGCTAATTAATATCTTGATAATCAGCCCCCTGACACAGCCCTCAGACTTCATCACAAACAAATGTTTTAGGGAGGCAGATGGTGTTTGGGCTACATAACAGAATGGCACGCTTAATTATCCACTCTCAAACGAACTGCGCTCCTGCATGCTGGCCAGCCCAGGGCCTTTCCATGCACAGGCCGCTGGTGAGAGATTTTTTTTATTTATTTTTTTAATATTTGCGAAATTAACCAAGGAAGCAAAGTTTGGTGTTGATGATTCATTTCCAGGCCTGGGACATTTTCTTTTTTGGTTGTGATTTTGAAAACGTATAAAAGTATCATTTTCCCTACTTTATATGCAATCTCAGTTTCCAATTTGCTTACTTTTTCAGCAGTTGTGCTAATGTGAGGTTATTATTCATGTGGAAATGATGTACATTTTCAAATCCAGTAAGTTGAAGAGAACTGTGTTTTTTTTTTTTTTTTTTTTTTTTTTTTTTTTAATACATTTGTGAAAGTAATGAAGTTCCAGATTTATCTGGCGCTTAATTTTGTCAAAATGGTAATGTGTATATAATGTTAATAAGGAGTGAATATTTAATTAGTGAAAGTGACTATTTGTCTTTGCCGTCAGCACGGCACGCAGCGAACCACAAAGAAATGCTTCTCTGCATTTCGCCCATACACGCACTGCAGCAGTGGGCGGACATATCCAATGCCCATGGAGCAGTGTTGGGGATGGTACCTTGCTCAAGGGTACCTCAGTATAACCTGCCGGTCTGGGACTTCATGGTGCCTAGTCCCTTATCCACCACTGCGCCAGAAAAAAAACAAAAAAAACAGATATATTCAGTAAATGTAATGTTTATCTAAATCTTGTTTAACCTCTCTTCAGGGAATCCCAGTATAATTAGCACTTTCTGTTCAATAACTGGTTTGTCTAATCAATGCTTCATGAAGTTAAATCAGGCGGTGCTGATGTAAGGGTTTACTGTTTGAAAGCTCAGTGCTCACCAAGAAATCTACAACTAAATCTGTGTCCTTAAAACCAACTCATAAGAGGTCACAAACAACTATTAAACAAACAACTCTATTACGTTTTGCTGAATTTATCTTTATTCAAATTTGTTGTGGTGTATTTTGTTATAAATACGCACTTTTTGACCCTTTAAAATCCATGGTCCCCATTTGGGGGTCGGACTTAAGTTGCAAATTTCGAGAAAGATGGTTATGCTGGGGGGAGAAAAAAAAAAAGCACTTTTTTTGCCAAGGTGAACAGTTTTTAAACATTTTGCTAAAGTGCTTAAAAGCTTTTGCACAGGACTGTATTTATATAACATCTCCTTTCTGGATCCTCACAACAATGAGACCAGTCAAGAGCTGAGAACTGAACACTGGTAACACTGAGTTCAGTTGTACTGATGTACTGTTAACACAGCGCACTGACATTATAAACCTGGCAACCGCACCAAAACGTCCACACTGTGCGGCTGAGGACGCTAGCATGGTTGCAGCATGTATGTGTAATTATTCATATTCATATTCTGAATTCAGAGTCATATTCTTGGAAAACACACACACACACACACACAACCCAGAGGTTTGCTGTATGTATTTGATTCCAACTTACTCAACACTTCCTCATAAATATATTCACATCAAAACAATTAGTGATGACACTGTTTGATCAAAGCTGGATCTTCACACTGTTCTGAGGTTTCTGAGATTGCGATCTAATCAGATTTTTCGTCCTGTCTCTGTAAACCCTTTCTCCTGAGAAGTACTAGGACTGCATAGTTGTCTTGTATTAGTGCTGCATAAAATCAAATTACAATACTGGGGTTAACTATTAGTAAAATACATGTTAGACAGATGAGAAACTGATTCAAATAACAGGATTTAAATAAAAATAAATCACTTTTTTTTACAGACGGTCTACTTTTAGTGTGTGTTTATGAGAATTATTGTTGGTGTTTTTCTTTCAAGTAGGATATTTGGTCAAGAATGAGGATCCAAGTCCCTTGGGATGCAATTGGCAGTTGGCAGCAAATTAGGCCCAAACGGAGTGCTGTGCTGTCATGGCAACAGCGCAATTAAATTATTTCCCTGTCAGTTGTAATATAATGTTCTGAGCTGAGACTCACGAGACTGCAGCGCCCCACTGGAGGCTGAGCTAGATGAGGGCTCCTCATTGGAAAGATGCAGTGCATTGATTTTTCATGAATGATTTCAATGGTTGAGCTGCTATAATACGGTTCAGTCTGAATGAATTTTGTTCCATCTTTTGAAATGCTTCTCACCTTGAGTGGAAATGCTGAAGCTCACTTTAGAAGCCAAAAAGGCTTGTGGGTTGCCAGTTTTGTCTTTTGCATCCAAGTGCTCATATATGATCATATTCATGACAACAGAACATCCACTTTTTGTTTCTGTGACAAAGCTGTGCAGAAGCTGTGTGAAGTTCTAATATAGTCCCTCCATTCCAAATTGTATACTAGACACGTGCTGTCCTTCTTACAGCATCACAAACAGTGTGGAAATTTTCAGAAATGCATTAACATCCCTCTGGCCTCACAAGCTCCATCTTTGATCTTTTGAGGATGAAAAAGTTTGAATTGCTTACATTTTTAAAAAAATGATCTCAGCATAAAGTAGCATAACATACATCAACAACACAGGGATCAAATAACTTCAATTATCTGTAGCATTCTTTAAATCTTATGTAACGCTGGAACTACATGAAGGAATTGTCAAGTGTAGCAGATTTCTTTATTTTTACATGAAGTCATTTATCTTCCCCACTTCTCATGAATATTGCATTACTGAATAAAATGGTTAATGATTCAGATCAGCAGACTGTACGTGAGTAAAATGTCACAACAACACAAAACATGACTGCGATCTTTCACTACCCCTTTGGATTGTTTCACAGTTTTCTCATCAGAATACCTTTATATGTACCTTCTTGCCGGGACACCCACAAACACACAAGTCCGCCAATACTGGGAGTATTAGGGCCAGCATTTTCTTGCATTAAGGCACATGAAATACCTTTTCAAACCACTGTCATTGGACAGCTCAGAACCCTTGGAAGAGGATGCTCTGGCTAGCACTGAGTTGAGAAATGTAGAAAAGGGAATGCCATCCCACCCAGATTAATTGCGGGAAATTATCTAACGGAGGAACTCATGATCTCCAGGTCTAAAAAAAGGTTTTAATGCATTTTATACATTTACAACCCCTTGACAAGTGTGTCTTTTATCATCTTCGTTGTACTCTTTAGTTTTGAAGTATCTGAATTTGACTATTCCTGTCATTGTGAGCACACGGCATAACACACAGTGAAAAACAATGAAATTACACCTCTACACCCACACACAAACACGTGTAGCAGGGGGCAGCAAATTGAAAGTGCCCGGGGAGCAATGACTGGGATGGTACCTTGCTCAAAGGTTACTCAGGGCAACTTACTGGTAAGGGATTCGAACCCTTGATCTTCCGATCCGGGGGCCTAGTCCCTAAACACTAGGCCACCAATGCCCCCTGATTTCAGATCTCCTGATATTTCCAGCCAGCACTTTGTTACTTCCTATAAACCAGCATAAATGACATGACTGGAGAAGGGAGAGGGGAAAAAAGAGAGAGACATAGAAAAAGAGAGCAGAGAAGGAAGGGCATGAGGTCGGACGGCTGTTCAAATTGATCCCTGTCACACTGTCACAGAGGATTTAGAAGGCTACTGGCTGTTTTTCTAGTCAGTTCCTTGCCATCTGAATGTGTATTTGATTGAATTCCCATTACTGTTTGCCCTGCCGAGTTGGCTGTACTGTTGCGGGGGCATTACAGAGAAATGGATCTTACTGATGTTATTGATACTAAAGCAGGCCCATGGGGTTTGATATGGATTTCTGAACACTGCTTACACTCAGACCACTCCTATTTTACTGAATTTGTTGAATGAGTCCACCACCTTTACTGAGTGTAAATATTTGAGCTGACTTCATTCAGTTGAATGCAGTATTTATTAAAAACAATCAGGTGACACTCTTCTGATAAAATGCTTTACTGAAATTAACTGGGGTGACCAGTCACTCCACTGAGTGTGTTTTTATTGAGGGTGGAAGGTTCATCAGTGTGTGAAAAACCAGCCCTTAGGGCTGTAGTTCAGCCATCAGTGGCATAACATGTTATGGCATAATTTGTTTGAGCCTCATTGTTCAGGGGCGTTTCACAGCGAGAGTGTGTGTGCATGTGCATGCATGAAGGTGTGTGTGTGTGAGAGAGTGTGTGTGTGCGTGTGCATCTGTGTATGTGTGTGTGAAACATAAAGGTACTTAAACTGATTTGTTTTTGTTCCAGTTGTTTACTGGAAATGCTGCAAATGTAGATATTTATCATTTTCCTGTGTGTGTGTGTGTGTGTGTGTGCCTCCCTGTCTCCCTGTAAAAATCAACTTTTGGACTTGGTTGAAATACATTCCCAAGCTATAAGAATGGAATGGTTATGCTGGTGTTTGTGTGTGTGTGTGTGTGTGTGTGTGTGTGTGTGTGTGTGTGTGTGTGTGTGTGTGTGTTTCTGGGGCCCTGTTTTGTTCCCCTGAAGGAAGTTAGCTCCTATTCATGCAGCCTCAGTGTAATGTGAGTGCAGTGGAATCTTAGTGCTGCTCAATGGCCCTATTATCAATCTATAAACCTCCTCAGCAGGGCTGAATGGGCTGCTTCACGTTTCACCTGCACATTTCGGGGGGGTGTGTGTGTGTATGTATATATATACCGTAATAAAGGGCAGATATAAATTGCTGTAGAAATTAATGGTTGAATTCTATTTAAAAATGCAAGGCAATTAATATTTTTCCATTTACATTCATTCATTTAGTAGACACATCTATGCACTGCTACTTTCAAGTGACAAAAAAGACAATTTAATGTACAGTGTAGTAAGAGTTGCCCACTAAGTGCTACATTTATTCCGTTGAGCAAGGTGCATGCATTTAAGTTTTCTTTCAAAAACAACCGCAGGACCGGTAGAGAGGATGTGAGGGAGATGTTAGTGGGAGAGGCATGCTATGATGATATTATAGGTGTAAGGGGTGAAAGGATTCTTAGAAGAGATCAGTTCAAGAGATTCTTGAAGAGAATCCAGATTCTTGGAGAAAGACAATCCTGCACTGAAGACAGAAGGGAGCTTGTTCCATTATCAGGAACCACAATCGATAACAGTCTGGACTGAGATTGCCCTGAGTTTGGGGATGGCAATGCCAGACAGTGTTACTTGGATACGGCTGGCGAGAAGTCACTCTAAGTAATAATGAGTAAATTTGATTGAATTTGAAACAAACAGTAATGGGTTGTCGAGAAAGGTTAATGAGTGGAGGTATAACATGGCCTTTCAGGTTGATTGAAAACTAGATGCACCAGTGTATTCTTGATATTAAACTAAGCTTTATCTAAAGATTAAACGCTAATGCTACGTTCCATTCTCTCGTTAAATTGATTTTCCCACATTTCAGTAAGAATACAATACAGGTATTGTTAAAAAAGGTCTTTTGTTTATTTATAAAAATATGAAAACTGTATAAGTGCAACAATAAAAAGTAATAATAGTAATTCTTTATCTTCTTATTGTTTTTATTATTGTTGTTTTAGATTTAAGACACTACTTTCTAGCATAACATTAATGACATTTTTGTCTCTCTTATCTTGTGCAGGAGCCTTGGTCTAAATGGGTCCAGTCATGCCTCCCAGTAAGAAGCCGGAAGCTTCCGGGGTCAGTGTTGCAAGTGGCCTGAGCCAGCTGTACCAGGTGGGATCCATCACGCGGGCGCTACGGGAGGCCGAAGAAATGGACCTAGCCCTTCCACTGCCTGCCCTCAAGCTGGAGAAGGCCAGCATGGAGGACGAAGAACTAACCAATCTCAACTGGCTCCATGAGAGCAAGAACCTCCTCAACAGCTTCGGAGACCCTGTGTTGCGAAGCGTCAGCCCTGTTCAGGAGCTCGATGACGACACCCCACCCTCTCCGGCTCCCTCGGACGTCCCATACGATGCCAAGCAAAACCCCAACTGCAAGCCCCCTTACTCCTTCAGCTGCCTCATCTTCATGGCCATAGAGGATGCACCCTCCAAGAGGCTGCCGGTAAAGGATATATACAACTGGATCCTGGAACACTTCCCCTATTTCGCCAATGCCCCAACAGGCTGGAAAAACTCAGTCAGGCACAACCTCTCCCTCAATAAGTGTTTTAAGAAAGTGGACAAGGACAGGAGTCAGGTAAGGATGCTTTTTCGGAGTTTAGCCTCAGCCCATAAATCATTTAGGGGCCAGTGTGGGAGGTGCAGAAATAGCACTGCTGCTTTGGGCTCCCACAGCCTCGTCTCTCCATCCACCACTGTTCAACCACACAAAGTACTTAGCAGTGGCACAATGCCTCTTCAGTGACTGGGCACGGCATAACATTGCTGATGTGGTCAACCATTGACTGTATTAGTATATTGGTTTTTGTATCACTCATCAGTATTGATTTAAAGTCCGTGCAGTACTGAAATCATAGAAATAAACTGAAATAACTAAAAACATATGCTGAAGATGTGAAGATTTATTGGAAGCTCCAGATTGCTTTAAAGGTGTGGTTAAGAATAAATTTAAAAAGGGTGGTGACCTGTCACTTAGAGTTATGCCTCCAATTCAGGTCATAAATCATCAGAAAGTGAGGAAAGACACACCTCTGCTATAATCCTATTGTATTCTAGTGCTCATATGGGACTACAGTAGAGTTTTAGCACCAAGTACATTGCATTTGTAAGTTAAAACACCAATGTTCAAAGTTTATAAAAGGCATCTGTTCTAGCTGAACACAGTACAGTTAATGAAGATGAGCAAGCCTTTGTATTTTCACATTCCTGTGTCCTTCCCATTGAAGCAGACTGTCTCTTTTGGCAGATACATTTTAACCGCATTTGGACAGACCTAAGAGATCTAACAGAAACAGAACAGAATATGTACCATATCAGGTTTGTGAGGCTTTTTGAGCAAAAATTTGTAATGTTATTAATGCTAAACCTGAATATATCCCAACACCCCAATGCTGTGAAATATTTAGAAAATGCTGTGAAGTTAAATTTCATCAGTTTCAGCCAGAATGAAAACACTGCTAGGGGCATGTTACTTTTAGATTTTGCTTCTGTAGAGTATTAGTGCTTGTGGCTTTAGAGTGTATTTATTTCTCTGGATTATAATTGTACAATTTTAAACCAGTTCAAAGCTGATTGATCAGATTTTTTATGATGAGGCTCTTAAAGCAGACAAAGCACATTAATTAGGACTCATTAGATGTTCATTGAGCATTTAGCCTAATCTTCACAGCCCAATAAATGTGTATGCCTCTATATGTGTGTGCTTGTGTGTGTGTGTGTGTGTGTGTGTGCACATGTGTTTGTATGACTATGTGACTGCTTGCCAGTCAGAACAGTAAAGCCGTTCCATGTGACTCTTGGAGTTCACCGCCATCTGGTCTGCGGCTGTGGCGCAAAAGATTTTTTATTTTTTTTGGTGTGTATGCGTCTCCATAGCAACAGCTTTGCAGTTGACATGGAAAGTAAGCTGTTGCTGTAGCAACAGAGAAACTGCTGTGTGTGTATGTGTATGACTGAGTCTTTGTGCGTGCAAATGTGTGTGTGTTGTGGGCTGGGAAGGGCTAATCCAGTGGTATTGGAGCAGTGGAGTTAAGACAGCAGCAGCAGCAGGGTGGGCTACAGGCTCCACACAGCCATCACCCAGCGTTAGGCTCATCTGTGTCACCCTGTTAACCCCTTCGCACAGCCTAGCGACACACTCCACTACCTAAATCTCACATACACACACACACACAGAGACATGCACCCACCTTTTCTTCCTCACGTTTGGATGAGCAGCTCGTATAACCAGAAAAATACTCTGCATTAGTGTTTCACCTGTTTTGCTGGAAATATCCATTTCTGCAAAAGTCAATCAGTAAGATGGAAATAAAGTCAATAAAGTGTTTTGGTCAGGATTAACTGTGGAAAAAGTAGTGAAAAGCTTTAAGAAGCATATGGGCTCTGTGAGCACTGAGGTTCTTGATGATACTTCACAGTGCAGGTGTGGGAGTGCATCACATAACGTGGGAAATTCAAGGGCTAGAAATAATTCATAGTAAGTTATTAGTTAAATCGACCTTTGAATTTAGTATAAACAACCTGGTACTGGTCTGCTGAGCTGACTTTCTTAATCCCACTGATTGTGGTCAGAGTTACGGGAATCCTTTCTTCCTGAGCCGGGATCATTTTTAAGGCCCAGGAGATACACTGCGTCTCTGTTTGTGTTTTAGACGATCGGGAGAGGATGTGCTGTGGCTGTAATATTGGTACCTGTGTTTTGGCTGATTGATTAGATCTTGACCACTTTAGGCATATCAGTCAAAATAATACATGAACACAGGAGAATGATTTACATAAGCCTCAGCTGGAGACCAAAGAAAAAAAAAACTGCTTCTGCTGGTTGCTTTGCATTTTGCTGAAGTCTCTACCTTCCATGCACCAATCCATTATCTGACCAAATCCAGGGTGAAGGTACAGTTTGGACGGATTGACTGTCCATTGCAGGACAGACACCCAGACAAACATACTCAGAAATGCACAGTCACACCCAGGGGGTATCGTAGCATCTCAAGTCTTCGCACTGTGGAAGAACACTGGAGCAACAATTTTTGTAATTCTTTTTACATTTTTGCACATTTTCAGTCATCCTGGGAAACTATGAGGAGTATTTCAGCCATGACCGCTTAGTGAATGTTGCTACGTGATACAGCCAATCAGAACAGAGATCGTATAACATGACAGACTGTTTCATGTACATTCAGCAGACTGTTAAAGGAGACAGAAAAGTTGGAACATGGTCATGTAAAAAGTTAATAAAGGCTGTGTGTGGTTTATAAAACCACAAAAATGTCATAAGTGGATATTAAGCTAAATAGTCAAAAAGTGGAATAAAATGTTTAAAAATGTTTTGGAGAGGCCACATCTGCCCTGGCTGTATGTCTCACATTTTAAATGGGCTTTAATTTGCATGGCCTCATTGGCCTACTTAATTAATGAGATGACTAAGTCTGTTTTAATTTCAGATTCAATGTGGATTTGTTATGGATTCATGCATCACTCTCCATACTTTAGCTGTGAGAGGCAAATTAAAAGTAGCAAAATAAAAGACTAAATAAGCAAACATTTGATCGAGGCGCAGGTCTCTGGGGTTTACAGAGGAACAGGGCCTAATTAGCTTCCTCCAAGATGAGACGTCGGATTGAGAGATAACACGCTTTGAGACTTTCTTAAAGTTCTTTGTAGTTCTTCACCAGATAAATGGACTTTTATGGCTGTTTGGTGAGGTTTGTGGTGTAACCGAACTGGATTGTTCCTCACTGTAGCAGGTGAAAGGTGAACTCTCCGCTGTTTCCATGGCGCTGTTATGAACACACTGCGTGAACTTGGCACCTGAGCGCTGCTTTTATGGGCGGATCGGCCGCTTTCGTGGTCCTCACAAAGACACCCCTACACCTACAGGCACATACATGTGTGTGTTTACAGCCTGGCCTCTCTGGCAGCCACCCTGATTAATGCATCATTTCTAGTGTTGTCATTGTCTCCATGACAACTGAGGTTACACAGGAGAGCAGGTACCGAGTGATTTAAAAAAAAAAAAAAAAAAAAGCAGTTCAGTGCATCACCTGTGCTGCTGGAGCTCTGTTGATTCACAGCTCGTTGACTCTGGGCCTCTATTGAGTTCGGCTTCATTATTTAAAGAGGAGAATGTCAGACATAATGGGTGAAAAAGGCCTGTGTACCCATTGCACTCACTCTCTCTCTCTCCCTCTCTCTCTTCCCTTTCTTTTTCTTTCTTCTTTTCTTTCTTTCAATCCATCACCTGTGTTCGTCGACTCTGAAGTTCTATTGAATTTATTTGAATTATTTATACAGGAGTATGTCAGACATAACCGCTGAAATGGGCCTATGCACCGCTCCCTCTCTCCCTCTCTCTCTCTCTCTCCCTCTCTCTCCCTCTTTCTCTCTCTCCTTTAACTTATGTTGGCTCTCCTGGTCTACATGTCCACCAGTGTATGATCCTGATATCAGCTAAAGTCTGGCTGTAGCTGCTCAGTGATTTCTGTGTGTGTTTGCCAGCTGCCATGATTTGTGCAGACAGATGTTGGACTGTGAGCAAGGCTGCGGGAGTAAACCTCCTGCACGCAAACTTCACAGTGACATTAGTGCCACACACACACCTACTGGCGCACACACATTGAGGTTTATTTTTACCCAATATCAGGACTCATACGCGGCATATTCCACATGTAAGCACTTACTGGAAATTAACACTTACCAATAAGTATATATATATATTTTTTTAAATTCCAACTAAAACGCTGAATATAAATCAAAGCTTTTGCTCTTGTAATTAAAAAATATTTTAAATATTATAAAAATTAATATTAAAATGTGTTTTGAAGGCACTTTTTAAGAGTTAAGGTCAATTTTTTTTGCACCTGTAGAATCCATCATGCTTTTGTCAGTTTTCCAACAAATGTGCAAACGTACAAATGCAATCACACACACACACACACACACACACATGCACACCCCAGCTGCTCTAGGTTACTGTTGGTCACACAGGCAGCCCCAGGGAACTGGCCGCTAAATGCTGACACTGCAGCCTCTGCTGATCAATACTGCACGAGCAGCTCTCTGCTGTCAGCAGCTTCTGGCCTCTTCCTCTTTCACTTCTTAATGCTCTTAAGGGCGAAGTTGAAAAATCATGCGTTTAAAACTCTAATTTAGGCAAGAGTGCTTTGACATGAAATAGAAGCTTGAGTCTAAGCAGACATTTACATAACCCTCACGAACGAGGCCGGCGCTGATGAAGGAGAAAACTCTTATCACACCAGCACGGCTATCAGTGAGCTAGGTCTAATAACACGTTTGAGCTTTTTTTGTAGGTTACCCAGGGAGAAAATAAAAAAATCCCCTCTGATCTTTGCTCTCTTTGATTGCTCTGCTTTGGTACAATTTACTATTCTGTGTTGTCAATTTGAACATAAACCTTGCACTGCCTGTTCTTGCCTTAAGTGTTTTATATGTTCTGGTAAAAATAACAGCAGTAAATGGTAATGTTTGTTCTTTGTGTTCTTTGATTGCATGAATGAGAGATCCAAAGAAAGGTCCAGTGAACCAAGACAGACAGTGTACTGATAAAGGGAAGATTGCACTTAATGCCTCCAAGATGAAATGTACAATTGAGCAATTATGGAGATCAGTTGGCTGGTCTAATACAGAATCTGTCGTGGACGTTTAGAAGTGACATGCTGGGTCTTGATGTGACAGATGATTCGGCTGAACACTGGGTTTAAATGCAAAGCTGTTATCTTCACTGAAGACCAGTGGTTCATGACATAGTCTGGACTTAATGACACTTAAGACTGGATGATCCTCTGAAGGCCTCTGTGCTCCGTCTCAGCTGCGGCTGCTGAAACTGTTGCTGCTCGTGACGATGATTGTGATTACATTGAAATCATTCTTTTTATTGTCGTTTTTTCAGTCAGTGTCATTGTCTTGGTTGTTTTGGAGGGTGGAAAGCACCGCAAAGGATTATTTTTCAGTTTAGCAAGATAATTTACCCCCAAAGTCAGTCCTGTCCAGTAGGAGAAGAGCTCAGATCTTTGCCATTGGACAGTCATCAGTGTTGAGTTTACAGGAACTGAGTGTAATTTGTGCCATGACTAGTGCTCTCACCTCACAGTGAGAAGGTACTGGGTCCGATTCACAGACCGGTTGGTCCAGGCCCTTTCTGTGTGGAGTGTGCATGTTCTCCCCATGTTTGTGTGGGTTTCCTCCCACCGTCCAAAGACATACATGTCAGATAGACTGGAGATGCTAAATTGCCCTCTAGGTGTGTGTGTGTGTGTGTGTGTGTGTGTGTGTGTGTGTGCGCGCGCGCGCGAGTGTATGTGGTGGACTGGCAACCTGTCCAGGGTGTGTCCCTGCCTCTCATGCTGTGATAGCTGGGATAGACTCCAGCACCCCCCTCCCCCCTGGGCCTATTTAGGACAAGCGGCTATGAAAATGAATAAGAGAGTGAGTGAATTTGCACCATGTCACAGTTTATTACAGTGAAAGATGTGTGGATGCATTAGTGTGTTCTTTATTGTCCCTGGGGGCTTCTCTTAAAGGCAGCATCAGAAATGAGCAGGGCTTTGTTGCTTTTCATGCTTAACTCTTTGTTTCATGTTAATCTTTTCAAATGAGGTTTGATCACATTATCACAGGGGAACTGGTGTTGGTCTTTTTACTTTAGTGACCTTTCAGAGGCACAGCCAGCAGTACTCCTTCATCTTCACACATTTACATACGGAAACTTACCAAACATCAGGACAGCCTAATGAAAGAGCCGTGCAGGTTACACTCAGTTACCCTACACTTACTCTGCAAAGGTGTTGAGGTGTGATCTGAGTTTTGCGCTGCTGTTCTGCATCGCTGTGAGTCTAATGAAGCTGAGTCAGAAACTTGATTCTGGAGAGGGTTCTCATGGCTGTGGGCCGTATGCTGAGCTCATGGGGGGAGGCCATATTGCTTGGGTATAATCTCAGCATGCGACAAGCGTGTCAGAATAAACATGGTGCGCTCACGCCAAGAGAGACCATGGAGGCTCGTGAGTGTGTGATTTAGAGGGACTGTTTCTCAGCAGGACACGATCTGGCTGCCCTGTGCTATGGGCACATACACATGCTCATGCGCGCGCACACACACACACATGCACTTACTGACTCACACTCCCGGTCCTGGGCATCCTTCCGGCACAGGCAGCGCTAAGGGAGCCGGCCTTGTCTCCGTTTATCATGTCATCGCTTACTTTCCTGTCCCCGGCGTCCTCAGGAAGGCTGCAGCCTCTGGAAGGGAATCCTCTTTAATTAGGATTACACACTGTAGGTAATTAACAAATCATCATTCTTCTCTGTGCTCTTTTCCACATTGCTGCTTTAGTCCAGTTCAGTTTATTGCTGGCCAGTTGAACGTATTAAAAAACCTCATTTGGAAAAGCATGTCCTGAGCTTAACATCTGAAAGGAAATAAAGCCCAGAGCAGAAATTAGAACATCAAAGGTGATGAGGTTAAATTAATAGATAAAGTAGATAAATGTGGCATATTAAATGGAACATTAAAATACATTATATACAGCACTGTGCAAAAGTTTTAGGCAGGTGTGGAAAAAATGCTGTAAACAAAGAATGCTTTCAGAAATATAAATAATGATTGTTTATTTTGATCAATTTACAAAATGCAAAGTGAGCGAACAAAAGAAAAATCTATATCAGATCAATATTTGGTGTCAGTATCTTTTACCTTCAAACCAGCATCAGTTCTTCTGGCCCCCACAGAGCCCTGATCTCAACATCATCCAGTGTGTCTGGATCACATGAAGAGACAGAAGGATGTGAGGAAGCTACATCCACAGAAGATCTGTGGTTAGTTCTCCAAGATGTTTGGAACAACCTACCAGCCGAGTTCCTTCAAAAACTGTGTGCAAGTGTACCTAGAAGAACTGAAGCTGTTTTGAAGACAAAGGGTGGTCACACTAAATATTGATTTGATTTAGATTCTCTTTTGTTCATTCACTGCATTTTGTTGATTGATGAAAATAAATGATTAACACTTCCATTTCTGAAAGCATTCTTAGTTTACAACATTTTTTCACGCCTGCCTAAAACTTTTGCACAGTACTGTACATACATTGCAACACATGCATAGCAACCAAGAACCAATAGAACATTTTTTTTAATGGGCCATAGACCTGCGTTACTTTGTGAATAAGTGCAGTTTGTGGGAATGCTGCCATTATTTCCAACGAAATTAGCATAAGTGTTGGACATAAGTGTTGGACTGGTGGACATAAGTTTCAGTTGATTCTACATTAAAAATACTTTTGGAAATATTTATTGAGGTTGTGCTAAGAGTGGGCGGAGCTAAGCCTTCATTAAATCTGCTGACTGAAAATTTGGTTAGAAACCAGTGGATGCACAACACACTGCATTAGACAAATTGTTGTTTGTTTTGTTAAAAAATAGACAAATTAAAGGTGCAATTTATGCAAAAATCCGAAAAGAAAATGTTTTAATAGGTTTTTAAATGTTTTAAATGGTTGATTGGATATTTTTCCTGCTTGGAGTGTCTTGGCTTAACCAGTAGACTAAAATATTGTCACTGCTGCAATGAAACCTCATAGTGGGATTTTAAGAATAGTGTAAGTTTTAAACTGCTTATGCAGCAAGACTCTTTTCCAAGACATTTTAAACAGGTTTTAATTTAATATCCATAAGGGCAGCTTGGAGTAAAATGAAGCATAAACCTCAAAAACAGAATTATGCTGGTTTGATATGACTGGGATGATTTGTTGGACAGTTTACATGATTGGACCACAAATCCCCCCCCCCGACTGCCACTACAGGGGGCGAGAGACGGTTGAACTGTTTAACCTTGTAATCCACTGAGTGGTTTTGAAGGTGAGTAAGGTCATTGCTACAATTTAGCCTTTCGGCACAAAATGTTTTCAGCAAAAAAGCCCGCATTCATGTGCTCCTTTTTGGAAACAAAAAAACATCTCCGATCAGCATACAAGGGCATCCTCTATAAACCCAGCTTGACAAATCCTGCCTTGCCAATCACACTGAGCTCGGTATTAGGTGTGAGAGTAGAGGTCACTATGTCTCTGCAAAGAGCACAGTATGTTTGTCTCTGATTTGATTTCAACCACCAAACATAATGAAAGAGATGAGGGTGATGAGTTTGCCAGTTAGCTATTAACGGGTGATGACTAGAGGGCTTTAGAGTCCCGAGCAAAGATGTTATTTCAGACACCTTGATTTATCCATATTGTGCCGGGGTGGGTCACTACATTCGTATAGATTGCTTTTCCAAGAAAATGTAATGGACTTCATTTAGGAAATCAGTGCTCTGCCCAATTGATATGATGGATTGCTGAGTGTTGAGGGCAACCGTCAAACCACTGAGCAATCTAGGGTGAATGGCTTCCATTGTTAAGCTAATTGTAGGCTAAAGAAAATAAAAAGGGAAGTGATTAAAGAATTTAAATGTTGGAATATTGACTAGTTTTTCTCTAACGAGAACCCCAAAATCCAACTTTTGGGTACATACAGCCTCACAATTCCTTATTTCACAGTGTTTTAGAGGATTGTGGGGATGGGGATGGTGGGGAGGGAGCTTTGGGGGTGCTCGTAATGCCAGGCCTTTCATTTTGCATGGGAGCTGATAGGATTAACTGTATTGGTTATGATGGAGTGTAGCGTCTTCAGAGGCCCACGGTTCTTAGCGAGAATGAACCATTCCTTTGCCAAGACTATCAAACAGCCTTTATATACTCCACCATTGCCAGTTGCCTAGGAGACCAGTGTAATCCAAGTGTTTTCTCTCTCTCTCTCTCTCTCTCTCTCTCTCCCTTTCCTCCCTCCCTCTTCCTCTTTCTCAATTTCTTTCTCTCGCTCTGTCTCTCCCATCTCTTGCCTCTGCTCTCCTCTCTCTTTTTTCCACTCTGATTGGAGACTCTATTGACTTGTGCCATTGAGCTGGCCTTCAGACCGACACAGCAGCTGTCAGGAGATGGAAATAAATCAGAGGGAAAGTGCTCTAAAACCTATTGATTTTCCCTGATTACAGAACATTTGGAAATTTAGACCAGTGCAACCATTTCTGTGGGAGGCAAATATGAATAATCTGATGCCTCACATGCTGGTAATATCATACACTCCAGGGATGGCTGTGTCCTTGCTGGAAGTTTTATGACTTAGGTGCCCACACACACACACACACAAATGTACACACTCCTGCACACACAGGGCCTGACCATATATTCCATTTAATAGGGGTTGGGGGTGAGAGGGGGGTTGTAGGGAGGTAAGTGATTTATATTTCATATGTTGCTTATTCATTGAAATCCACGAAAATGTTTATTTTCAAGCAACACTATTGCTAACAGGTTGTAGGTCTTTCTCCAGGCCTTGTGGCTTTCAGTGTATGATCCTTTCTCTCTTTCTCTCTTGCTCTCTCTATCTTCTCTCTTTTTAAGGTACCCTCCCTTTTGAAGCTTAGTTGTTGTTCTGCATTTTCCTTAACTACTGATTTATCCTCTTCTTACTTTCCTTTTTGTTCCCTTTCTGACACTTTCCTCATCCATCAGAATGTTTACATACAGCAATTTGTCGACATGCCATGTTTTAGGATTGAGTGTCATGGTGTCGTGTGCCCTTGCATTAAGCCCTGATAGAGTTTAAAACAGGCTGATGGAGACTTGACAACTTAATTATGCAGACAGTATTGGTTTGATCTAAAAATACACATGTTCACTGCTTCTGGAGGAAATGGAGTTCTTTGCAAAAAGGACCTTTGCATCCTAGAAAGATGTAACATTAAATGTCAAGACTTATCATTAATTCCTTCTGCATGTTTTGATCTCTGTGTGAACATCACATTCACTTTTTTTAAATCACTTCTATCTTGTATGTTTTATATTTTATCAAAACCATTGTTACAGCCAGGGATTCAGGGTAATTCAGGTATTTATGACTGAACCAATTGTGTGTGTCATAATAATACTGCTACTACATCTACACAGGATTGTTTCTGAAGTAGCATAAGTCAGTTAGGCCACATCCAGCTGTAAGGGGTCCCAAGAGTATGTAAATGTTATTTTTGCTTTTTACGTAATTTGTGTCACTCGTGATTTTTTTATGAAGATATCATTGATGCTCACCAAAAGCAAATGGTCCACACTCCACTTCTACTTTTTAATGTATTTAATATTTTGAATGTAATTAAATAATATGCATATAGTCAGTTCAGTTGTTTGAAGATTATATTTGCTCTATTTGAAGTTCATTTTTGTTTGTTCACCATAGCAATTATTTCCTTTTCCTGATCAAAATAAAGTGATTAAATGTATTCGTTCCTCCATATAACATGAAATGATTGGCACTAGTGGGAGATCTCCAAGTATAGCTGGCCCGGACGTGCTTAAATAGCCCTGCATTCACAGACATTGAAACATCAGTTATCAGTGAAGCCTGTAATTCCCCTATTGGCGAAGCCCTAATCAATAAAGTGTATTACATTTCTCAGGCTCATTCTCATACGATCTTAATTAGGGTGGCATTTTGCTGTTCCTTCATTTCACATCAGATCTATCTGCGAATTTAATTTATCCCTCAAGTGCATCCTCTCCCATCTCCTTTTAGAAAATGCTGAGTCTATCAAACAGCTCTGGAAGGCATGCATATGCACAGACATCTGTGCAAGGCCTATTTTGCACATCTTTGTTTTTTTATGGTGAGCTGGTTTATTGCTTTTTTCCATTTCATTTTTCATTATCAATCGGAGGCAGTGAGGAGGCCATGGTGGGGCCAATGGCTGGGAACTCATTTCTTCCTTTGGTGCACAGGGGTAAATGGAGTAGAATTTGCCATTTTGCCGCTAGTGCAAATCATTATTAACCTAGCAATTGGTCGTAATGGAGAAATGGGGCTTTGTGATGTTTGAAAGGTTATTTCGCATGTCTCAAATACAGTGCCACCCGCTCTCTAGTGACAGAAGCCCTGAGTGACATTCTGAGTGACACTGAAAGTGGCTGCTGTCTCGGACATCAGAGGACAGAATCATAGGGGGATACTCACATGGCATGCTTCAGTTCAGACACTAGGGTTTATTAAAGCTTCAGGCTGCAAATTTTTGAGCGTGACTCTTTTTTGGGCTGTTCGGGCTGGAGGGTTGATGCCTTTTCAGTTTTTCATGGTGAAATGCAGCAGATACAAACTGATCTTTGACTTGTCCGTATGTTTTATGCAGACTTTCATTTTGAGCCAACTTACTTTTTTTTTTTGATTAAATATAAGCTGCATATAAATAGTGTGCTCTTGAAATGGCATAATTGCACTCTGCACATGGCCTTATTGTAGATGGTGGTGTAAATGAAGTTACTGACACTGTTGAAGGGGAATTAATTTAAATACATGATCCTGATTATAATCTTTAGGTAAAATGAACATTACTGTTCCAGCTTGACTGTCCCTAATGGCACTCCGACTCCAATATACCCTGATTGCTACCTTCAGAGCGCTCTGATGAAAGGATTAGAAATAAAGTTTTTGTATCTGGAAATTGAAACCAAAAACTTCACCTCCAATTACACCACATTAATTGACCCACCTCGCTCTAAAAAAGAGATGCCAAAATGGAAAATCACTTTTGATTTTCATAAGCAGACAGTGGTGGCTTAGTGTTTATGGACGACGCCCCAGGATCAGAAGGCCATGGGTTCTAATCCCAGATCAGTTGGTTGCCTTGAGATAGCCTTGAGTAAGGTACTATCCCCACCACTGCACCCTGGGCTTTTTAAATAGCTGCCCCCTGCTGCATGTGTGTGTGTGCTGTGTTTCACTATGACAAATAGTCACTTCCAAAAACTCATTTAATGCGTGGTTAAAAATTGTTTGACAATTTTTTAAAGAACCTCCAGTGCTTCATCAGTTAACATTTATTTCCAACATCCTGACCAAAACAGTTTTAAGAACTCAAAAAAAAGAGTTTGTGCCCTAAATGCATTTACAACACATCACATCACTCCAGATGTTGATCTTTAACAATGTTCACTTTAAAAATGACATAACAATAAGATGGAAACAAGTTTTGGTTACTGGTATATAAGACAGATATAAGAAACACTCAAATCCCAACAAACTAGTTTCAGGTATTTCAGTAACACGGCGGTGCAGTGAGTAGTGCTGTCGCCTCACAGCGAGAGAGTCCTGGGTTTACTTCCCTGGCAGGGCAGTCTAAAGACATTAACATCAGATGGACTAGAGATGCTAAATTGCCCCATAGATGTGTGTGTGTGTGTGTGTGTGTGTGTGTGAGTCCTGTGATGGACTGACAACCTGTCCAGGGTGTGTCCCCACCTTTTGCCCTGTGAGAGCTGGGATAAGCTCCAGTACCATCCACAACCCTAATTGGGACAAGAGGTTAAGGAAATGAGTGAGAGTCAGTGACAATTTTCAACCCAAAAAGTCTTTATAAAGCAAGCACTTGTGGTTCTCAAATAATGCTATATTAAATAATGTAAGGATCATAAATAATTATGGGGTGGTGGTGGTCTAGTGGTAGGGTACTTGCCTATGGACCTATGGCTCAAGAGGTCCCAGGTTCGAATCTCACCTCTAGCACTACCACCACTGGGTCCCTGAGCAAGACCCTTAACCCTGAGTTGCTCCAGGGTTACTGTCCCTGTAATTAGGACGTGGAAGTCGCTCTGGATAAGAGCGTCTGCTAAATGCCGTAAACGTAAATAATGTAATGTAAGGTCTTTGTTATATTAATGTTCTGAAGCAGTCCATCTAAGATAAGATCTATCTAAGATCTATCTTTAACCTATCTCCTCTTTAATGGCACTCAGACTCCATGAATTACATTAAAGGCTTTGAGATTTTGCAAGTACTCTTGTGTTACTGAGTCTTGAACAGCGCTAGGTATTGGGTATATGGGAGTTACTGTTATATGATCCGGAAAACAAAATCTCAGAAAGCTTGACCAATTCTGACCACACATTCCTCTCTCCACTTCTTCAGACAAGCCCCTGGCCAAGATGTTCCTGTACTAGTAACTCTGTCCTGACTGGCGGTGTTTGTACTTTTGTCTTTCTCTCTGCAGAGTATAGGTAAGGGCTCCCTGTGGTGCATAGACCCAGAATACAGACACAATCTCATCCAGGCGCTGAAGAAAACGCCTTATCATCCCTACTCCCAAGTGTTCACCACGCCTCCCACCTCTCCTCAGGCATATCAAAGGTAAGCAAGTGCCCGGCTGGCGATATTGATCCTCATACCTCTCTGCCTCTGTATTCTCTCTCTCTCTCTCTCCTCTCTCTCTCTCTCTCTCGTTCTTTCTCTCTCTCATTCTCTCTCTTGTACGTGTGCTAACAGGCTGTGTTAGCTCCTGTGTCTGCCGGCAGAGAAAGCCTGAACGGAGCTGTCAGAGAGCCGCCTGGCACCGGCCTTCCTGAGCTGCTGCTGCTGCTGCCTCGCCGCTTCATTTCATTTAGATCCAGCTAACAGGTCCACACGCTCCTAGCCACTCGACTGTGCAAGACAGAATAATTGCTTTACTGTAAAACCTAAACTGGCATATCATCCTTAACAAAGGATATGGAACAAATGGGCAGGCAGTTCAGTGGCTGGAGAGAGGAAATGGAGATAGGTGTTCTTAAAGAGGCTGAATCAAATCAGACAGCTTTAGTTACAACACTAGTGGGAGGGGGAGAGGGCCATGCATGGAGGACAAATCAGGTGTTGTTTAAGTGTGTAAAGGAGTTAATGTAAGGAAGTAGTTTGGGTAATAGGTGGAAAAGAGTTTGTGTAATGAGGTAAAGAGGAATGAGTTTATGTAATGAGGGGAAAAAAACAGGAGTTTGGGATTACAGTAGAGAGGGGCTTAAGACAGGGATGAATAAACTCAATTCCTTTTTTTTAATGCTTGTTTTTTATTTTAGTTTTGAACTGACTAGACTGTTTGAAAAACAGCAGCTTGTCTTTCATTTTCATCAAGAATGAGCAATAACCCAAAATTACTGGTAAAAAACGTGTTCCTCACACAGTAAAGCTACATTTTTAACATTTTTAATCTTGTGCAGTTTCCATTTCAGAGACATATGCTCACTCCAAGTACAGACAACCAGCATTTGGGTAGCTACTCAAGAAGAGGAATCGTTTTATTTCTAAACTATGATTACTTATGATTTCTTTCTTGTAAAAATTAATCTAATTACTCTCTACCTCTTTATTGCTCTCTGAATGTGAAAGTGGGGGAAAAAGCAATAATTATTTCAGTACTTTATTTTGAAAGAAACAATGGATGTCATTAAAAGGGCTTTCTTTGAACAAGACACATTCAATTATGCTTTAAAAAATGCTATACGGACATCCAGAAACTTGCCAGCAGAGACATTAAAGACCTACAGAGCTGCTCCTGAATGAAAATTGAGTCTAATGTGTTTGGATTCACTTTACAAAACTTGCCATGCCATACTGGTCTTTGCAATCAAAGCAAACCGTCACCTGTTGAAGGCAGCACTCATTAAGCAGTTAACATAAAAGGACAAGCAGGGATAATCTGTATCGAGGCTGTAGTCCTGGAGGGCCTGGATCCAGCACAGTTCAATAGTACCTCCACTAAAATAGAACACTTTTACCTGGTGGCTAGCAGATGAAGTGAACAAGGCTTGCTTGGGGAATTGCTGTGCTGGGCCCTGGCTCTTCAAGACTAGAGCTGTGCTCCGCTGATCTATAAACAGACAATTTTTTGTGCACCAAACCGAATTAATAGTGTTCTCCTTAAATGAGGATAAGTCTTACATTACATTGTTGCTTGAAAAAGTAACCATGTTCCTGTAAAATGTTACTTTTCAAGCATCAGAAAGTATATTTCAATCATGAAAGAACCTCATAACTACCTGTTTTGAATTAAAAGTGGCATTTCTTGCTGCTTTCATCATGTTTTAAAGCACGGTCCCACCTCTTCAGCTGAATGGATAGTTAAAATATAGAATGGGGTTAGTGGTAGGAGCTCGAGAGGAATGTGTGTTTTGAAGTGAAATGTTTTTATTTATCATCCTGTCACCTGAGTTGCTTTCACGCTGCTCCAGTTTTCAGTATTCAGCAGTAAAACCAAAAACCCACTGCCAGCATGCTGCTGCCTCGTCAGTACAAAAATCCCTGCAGCTCGACAAAGTGACGCTCAATGAGGTCACCTACTAAAAAGTCATTACCTAGTTGAACTCCTGCAGGAAATCAAGCTGCACATTCTGCTTTTATTTGCAGCATAGGGTTGTTTTCCAAAAAAAGGCTCCTCAAACTCCCCCCAAATTCACCACAGTCAGTCCTCAGGAGTCAAATGGGACAGTTGACATGTTCTCTCAATCCTGCTTGATTTTAAAATCATAACTTAAAAATGTCTTTAAAATGACGTTCTACAGTCATTTCTGTAACACAAAATGATTCATGACGATGATAATTATAAAAATAGCTGCAAGCAGTGATGAGAGGGCCAAGGAAGGCAGGGCAGAGTCACCATGGCAACTTGATTTGATCATGTTAAAAGCATGGCTGTAAGCGCTGAAACCTGCCCTTACTTCCTGATTTTGATTTGCAGTGATAGAAGAACAGTTTTGTGAGGCTTAGGATGAAGATCATCTGTGCAAAGGTTGGGGAATATTGGGCAAACATTGTGGCCTGTGAAAAAAAAAAACTATTCTACAAAATTTAATATCGATGCCCAATCAAATAGGGTGACACAAATTGCCATGTCATATTTTTGGTCATTGCACTCCCTGTGGTCAAATGTCACAGCAATTAGTTTTTTGCTTCCTCAAAATGGTGATCCAAGTTAATATACCAAGTCTGGCTTAGAGGCATCAAACCGTTGAATCATAATAAAGTGTTTTGAAAAACAAAATCCAACCTTTATGAGGCCTCTGTGTCAATTTTGGGGAAGATAAGACAGGGTTTCTGTCCTATGTTGTACCTCCTTTTAGAAAACTGGGTATATAATTCACAGGCATAAATGTCCTTCCAACTTTGACCAACTGCTAGTGCCAGAATAAATGAAACTCGGTAAAATCAGTCAGGAGATCTTCCCTAATCTGTGTGCCTTTTTAACATGAGAATGTAAGAGCTGCCATCATGTTACCACACAAGGCTGCCTACTCAGCTTTTGCTTTGCCCCAAGTAATAATCACAGCTAAATTATAGTGAATTAACAAATAACTGTTGATAACAAGAACAAGATAAATTACAAAATAAATACATAAAGATATTTTAAGCCAATCATAATGGGAGGCAAACAGCCTCTCTCTCTTTCTCTTTGTCACTCTGCTGTGTGTGAATGCTACTGGGCAGTCATCAATAGCAGGTGTTAAGATATGCCTGACTCTGTGTGAAGTATGGTCAGTTTGGCTGGGAAAATCACACAGCCTGCTTCTACAGCCATTATTTGAATTTTCAGTTAACAATGTGGCCAAAAGCCTATATTTTCAGCATGCACCTTGTGATACTTCTTTTTTTAGGTTTATTAATTTGGAGTAATGTCCCAGAACTGCCACATTTAAACCTATGCGACGTATGCGCACACTTCTAAAAATACATTTGCTAAAGGAGTCCCTTGACCACTTTTGGTTCCTAAAGGACCTTTCCCTTTATTATTCTTTGAAGACCCATTTTTGCAAATGAGATGTATGAGTTGAAGAACCTTTTAAAAGATTTAAAGAACATCATGTAATGTAAAGGTTCAGAAGCCATTAAAGGCAAAAGTCTAGAGCAATAAAGGAACTCAAGGATTATGCAGCCTGAACGTGTTTTAAATCTTTGACAATATCCACAATGTGTTCAGAAAAGCACATGGGATATGATTTATTGTGATGACAGAATATTTTTATAATGCCCATCAGTAATTATACTGCAGCAAGAAGACCCATCACAGCACTTCTGTCCCATGGAACATAACAGATACAACCATTTGGCTCTTCCTGAGCTTTTGTTTTATGTTTACCTAGCGTTGGGTATATTCACCTACAATTCAGTTGTTTCTCTGACTATATGTGTTTTAGTATCATGCTAACGCACCTTTCAGAGGTTGTTTTTTTTAGTGTGAATGTGCAGGGACACACTGTGGCTCGCCTTCCTTTCCTGCTCTCAGGCCAGATGGTGGATCTGCATGTAGCAGCGTGTAATAAAGTGTTTATCTGGCCACTGCGGCTCACAGGAAGCAGAATGGAGCTTTTTATAGCATTCCCCGGGTTCACACAAATCAGCTGAGTCATATGCGGCCGCTCTCCGCTCTTTTACTCCTTTTGATCAGCTTTAAATGGACCCTGGGTTTATTATTTTTTTAGTGAAAGAAAATCACAACAGTAACAGGGGCCTAAAAAAGTGGGTTTCAGTCAGGCAGCCAAACACATGGAATTAGGATTTGATCACTGAAGCCTGTGAGACGTACATAAACTTACAGTAGATGCGGTTCAGATGGAGAGCAAACATACTTTAAAGTGCTATTTGTTCATCACTGTGCTCATTTTTGGGCACAAAGCCACCCATTGACCCTCTGACCCAGTGTGTTGGCCAGCTCTGTGGAAAGAGGAAAAGAGAGAGAAAAGAAGAAAGACAGAGAGGGGGGAGAGACAAAGAGAGGCAGAGAGAAGGATAATAACAAACAGAGAAAGAGAGAGAGTTGCAGAGATAGTTGAAGAACGGGAGAGAGTCAGTAGGGAGAAAGAGTAAGCAACTGGAGAGAGAGAAAAGAAAAAAAAGGTGGAAGGTAGGGAAGGAAAAAGAGAAGGAGATAGTTGGGGAAATAAATAATAGGACAGAAATGAAAACAGAAGAGTCAATGGGAAGAGTGAGTGCAAGAGGAAGAAGGAAAAGCAGAGAGAGAGAGAGATAGGGAGAGTGAGATGGAGAGAGAGGGGAAACGGACACTAATTAAAAGAGTTAACACAGGCCCAGGCACATCCACATTCCTTAACATACCAACAGTGAAGCATGAGAGAGACAGAGCCAGAAAGAGAGAGAGAGAGAGAGAGAGAGAGAGAGAGAGAGAGAGAGAGAGAGTGAGAAAGAAAGAAAGAAAGAGAACAGGTGGAACAGCTGGGCCCTCCGAGTCCTACTGCATGTTTGCCCTTGCAAGGTTATTAGCGTGATGGTCACCATGGCAACAGGAACGCCTCCATGGTAACACGTAGCTGAGACAGGTGCAGTTGCATCACAGGGCTATTTGTTGCCTGGCAAAAGGACAGGCCATTAGCGCTAGAGAAATACGCTATCGCCCTGGCAACACGCAACTCTCCATGGCAACAGCAGATGGCTTCGAGCCTATTTTAGGGTTTTTCTGTACCTGCTTTTGTCTGTCTTCATAAAAATTCACGGACGCGTGAATTATTGGAGATGACAACTGGAGGTCCAGTAGCTTTAGGAGATTAATTTTAAATGGGACTCTATGAATTGAAAGAGCACAAAGAAAAGAGGGGGAAAAAAACATGAACACTAAAAAAAAAACATGAACAGCTCATGCTGAATAGCTCAACAACTCCTCTGGGCAAAGAAGAAAAGCTAAAAAAAAAAAAAAATAATAAACCAAATAAATCACATCATTAGCGTATAAAAGCTCTTTGCCTGGTTTTGTGTTTATGTTTGTTCTGTGTTCTCTCTCAGGGCAAGTGCAAGACTTCACTGTAGGCTTTCATGTGTCTGTGGTGTGAATGCGTGTCTGTGGTCTGTGTGTGTGTTTGACCTCCCAGGATGCTTTGGTCCCTCAGTAGCATCAAACTGCAAAGGCCTGAAATGGCCTTGTTAAATGATATAGTTTTATATCCTATAACAGCTCTTTCTGAGGTGTCTGTATTTAGCCTTTAAACTTCTCTTCTCTTGTCTCCTCTCCTCTCCTCCCCTCTTTTCTCCTCTCCTCTCTTCTCCTTTCCTCTCCTCTTCTCTCACAGTCAAGGACACAGCTCCCATATTAGCTCTTTGGCTGCAGCCGACTGATTGGCCTCCACAGATCACATTTCATGCTGCCATAAATGCTGAAAAGAACTTTTTTTTTTGTATTCAGTTTCATAGATGTGGAATCAATAGGGATTTTTGGTGTTTAGCATTCACAGAATGAAACTCTGCACTGGATCAATTGTTTCCTTATATAAACTCAGTGGTTGTGTGATTTCTTTTTTTTATTTTTTCCTCTCCCCCATTCTTCAGGGTGAATTAGAGAGAGAGGAGAAGTGTAACAGCTCTTTTGTGGGTGCTGGTAAGCAGTGAATGGGACCGTGTCTCTGTAGATTTATTGTTCTTTGGGGCTTTTTTGTTCTTTTGGAAGTTTGTCAACAGCCCGCCTCTTTTTCCTGTGAAAGGTTCATGGAAAATACTCCATCTGGTTTCATGAATTTGATTCCTCTTTAGCTTCTCGCTGTGTCTCGAATGCCTGCGTTTGCGAGGGAGAAAGGCAGAGCACCTTCACAGACTTCATAAGGGGAACAAACACTGTTCCAGGGTGCTGCCACAAAAAAAGAGTTCTCCACAGTCAGGCAAAGGTCAGACACTCTTCAATATTAAAAGTGTTCATGATGGTATTATTTGAGTTTTTAACTCAAGAAGGTCAAAGGTCAAGGAAGTTCATAGAGCAGCACTGGATGATTTCTCAGCTTTGTGAATTTCCTCTTTCCAACTTTGCAAAGATTCTGCTCTGAAATTCCTTCCACTAATTGTGTGCAGTGTCCACAGCCCCTCCGGCCTCAAGAATGGCTCCATTGTGAGCGGGGAGCTCGGAAGAGAAAGCTGCAGCAGCTCCCGTTAGAAACAAAAGTAAAACGCAAAAGTGTGCTGGGGTAGAACCAGTGCTGGCACCAATTAGTCTCTAGATTAGTTAAAGAGGATTGTGATTGCAGGGGTAAAAAGAGAAAGTAGTGGGCAATAGGATTTGAAATGAGATTACAGAATCAAGTAAAGGGGGTTGGGCTTTTGTTTGGAAATTAATTCAGTGGTCTGCCTCGAGCTGGTGAGACAGACTGCTCCTTCAAAGCTGTTTGCATTAACGGGCTCAATCCTCAGAGCAGGGGAGTGTTAAAAATAGCTGGGGCGTAGACCCAGCACGACTCCTGCCAGTGGCACATGTGGTTTGTGTGAAAAAAAAAAGCAGAAACCCGGGAGCAGAAGAATGCTTGCCCCTCTGGTGTCCAGCAGTTAACAGAAATTTTAACATTTTCTAAAACGTTGTGTTGGTCTCAGGCTTAAGCTCCTGCGGTTCAAGCACAAATACCAGAAATAGCTGTCATACATGATGTTAAAGGACGGTTGCAGTGTTTTTAAACAGCCACTTCTGTGACATTTGCTCAGTTATTATGAACAGCAGTTTGGTCACCTAATTAGCCAAAGAAACCAGTGATTTCCCACTGACTTCTGTGTTTTAAGTGTAGGTTTTCTGTTCATTCATTAAGGGGACACATGTCTAAATGATTGTTTCCCTAAATGGGAGCAGCCAAAAGAAAAAGAAGAAGATGATGTCCAAATGATTATTTGTGGTAACTGACCGTATCTTACAGGTGCGGCAGATAAAGATTAGGTGAAAAAAGTGTTTGCAGGTGGAAAGAACTACACTTAGACCTGTTTCCCTAGTCCTCCAGCTGCTGGGACAGGCAGATACTAATGGGTCAAGGGTTCCTCTCGACCTTCTCCGTCTAGCCTGCTGCTCCATTGGTTGACTGTAAAGCCTGCTCATGTCACTTGTTCCAGTCCGCTGCAGCTCTTTGCTACATATCTCAGTCCAACAATAGCCCTGCTGTATCACAGAGCACAGGCGTGGATTCCATTACTTGCAGCTTCATTGTTCTCTCTTCTAAATGTGTAAAATTTTACTGTGAAAACCAGGGGCCAAATAATTGCAGCTCCAGACCCCATTCCCGTTTATGATGCTCGTAGAACGAGGGGACTGTAATAACAATAAAAAGCTGTATGCATTTTTTTTCCCCCTCCTTGCAGCTGATTAAAAAAAAACGACTTGGGTCATCTATCATGAGGCATGCGGTGTCCATGGCAACATATACTGTAGCTGTTACCTGATGTGTGTGTTAGAAAATACATACAGCGGTCTGGATTAAAGAGAAGAAGAAAAAAGAATGTACGTGTGAAAAAGAAGCCGATAAAAAGAGAGAGAGTGAGATATGGCCGTGGCATGGTGAACTTAGGAAACCGAGGCTTGGCCCCCATTCCTCAGCTGACAGAGCAACCTCTATTTCGCCAGAAGAGGCATTGGTGATTGCATTGCTTAAATCAACATCAGCACTCCGTTTGGCTCTGCTGAGCTCTGGTGCAGAGATGCCAGAACATACAGAGGACTTCAGAAAGTCAAACCGAAAGAACCCGACTTTAAACGTCCAGCGTTTTTAACCCAATCTTTATCTGTAGTATCCTTAGTATGCTTTTAGTTAGCTTAGTCAAATAATATTGATGCTCTCCTTGTCTCTGTAGTAAGAAAACAGAAGAACTATTTTTTTAGGAGCCAATGGGGAATAGCTGCAACATCTACTTGACATCTAATCATAATTTTCTGTTATTTTCATTGTATAATATATTGAATGGCATGAGCAGTACTGTCCATGACAGTAAGATCTATGCTTCTGATGTGAAAGGAAATTAGGTTAAGTACAATCCATAATATTGCCCTAATAGCAATCTGCAGCTTTTGTTTAATTGCAACAGTAAGTCAACCCGCATGCATTTTCAGGTGCAGGAAAAAAAAAATTAAAAACTTGTTTGGAGTTAGAGATGTTTTAGTTGCTAGGAGACTCATATGCTAATGAAGCTGTTCATTTCAAGCTGTGCCAGAGCTGCACTAAGACTTATTTTAATCTTGTTTTACAGTCAGATAGACATTCTGACACATAATTAAGGTGGCCATGAGGAAAGGAGGCTCCCCATTAAATGGTGAATTGTTTGGAAGTGTCCGATAAAATTTTGGCCATGAGGTAGACTGGTGTAGGAGGGGCTGCAGGTTGGGTCTGGTGTGGCCGGAGCCCCGTCCCTCTCAGCACTGGCATCAGTCGAAGCTGGCGAGCCGACGGTACGCTGACATGTGTGAGCTGGGGCTCTTACATGCTCCATATAGACAAATACACTTAAAGCTGGGAGCCTTTGCCACTGTTTGTTCTAATTCTTAATTAGTTAATATACTGTAAGGAGATTAAGAAGGGGGTAGGGGCATCACTGTGACTGAGTGTTATCTGCTCAGGATTCCTCTGCTGGGAACGAGAGAATGGAGAGAAAGAGAAAGCGCAGGCCTGGTCAAGCAGCCACTCGCCTCTAATCGTGGCACTGATACCTCCACATCTGCAGTCATCCCCCAGCTGTGGATAAAGTGCCTCCTCTACAGGCTTTTACAGGGGCAGCGGTGGCTTGTTTGTGATTGTGGGATCAAACCCCTTACCAGTAGTTTGCCCTGAGGTACCCTTGAGCAAGGTACCATCCCCGTCACAGCTCCCCGGGCACTTTCATAGCTGCCCCCTGCTACGCAGTGTTTGCATGGGTTAAAGGCAGAGGTCCAGTTTCATTGTGGTTCACTGTGTGCTGTGCTGTGACCTCGCAATGATGAATAGTCACTTTCACTTTACACCTGGTGACCCCCTTTTCTTCAACTACGAGGGAAAAACGGCACCTTTTAACTTTTTGTGCTCTTCTTTTTCTAAGTGAAAAATTGAAAGTGACAACCCTTGTCATTGCGAGGTCACAGCACTGCACACCATGAACCACAACGAAATTGGACCTCTGCTTTTAACCCATGCACACAAACACCGTGCAGCAGTGGGCAGCTATTGAAAGCACCCGGGGAGCAGTGACGGGGACGGTACCTTGCTCAGGGGTACCTCAGGGCAACCTACTTGTGAGGGAATCGAACCCACAATCTTCCGATGTGGGGCCAACTCCCTAACCACTAGGCCACGCTGCTTCTACTACTGACAGATAGCAAATGCTTAAACCAAAATGGAAATTATTTAAAATAAAATTGCAAACACCATTGGCCTCAAACTTTTCCCCCAGGACGGAAAGAGCTGAGGGCTGAATCAGTCTTACTAGATGCTGAGTTCATTTCTGTACAATAGTCTGACCAATGCAGGGTGTAATTCAGTCTGAAGAGTACCCCACTGTGCAGCCTTATGCTCTGCTTTTGCAGGCGAACACATCGGCAAAGCTTGTCATTTTCCTGAGTAAAAGCAATGATTAACGCTGCTAAGGGTCCATTTCAAAATATAATATAATGATCGGCTTACTGTAAGATCATGTCTAAACATTGCATATCGCACTGTGTGGTTAACTGTTGCTTTCTTAATGATGTGGTTGGAAAACTGAAGCTGTTTTATGCTTGAAAATGTTCTCTTTTTTCCTATTTCACTCTGTCCCTGTGTGTCTGCCAGACGTTTTTTAAGGCCAGTTTATGTTTTACACACAAATGTGTTCTTTCATAGCTACAGTCTCTTGCTTAGACAAGCTTTGCAAGTTTTATTCAGCCTGTTGACAAACTACAGCAGAACATCTGTCAGAAAAGCAGGTTATGATCTCACATCATTATAACAGTTTTGTTCTTTGTTTTTTCCCATTTCCAGCATGCCCAGTCCTCCAATTTGGCCAGGAAGTCCATTCTACAGGAAAAACAAGGGAGTCCTCCTACAAGGTATTGTGAACTTCCCTTGCTTTCTTGTCCGTCTTTTGTCTGTCAGTCTCTTTCTCAGCTTCTCCTTCACTCTCCCGTTCTTTCTCTCCATTCTTCACTTTTTCTCCCTTTTGCTCATCTTTCTTTCTCATTCATCCCTCTCTCATTCTTGTACATTTTCACCCCAGTCTCTCTCTCTCTCTCTCTCTCTCTGTGCCTCCCTCTCTCTTTTTCTCTCTCTGTCTTTTACTTCATCTCTTTCTCTCCCTCGTTCATCTCTCATTCTCTAACTTTCTCACTGCCTCTCACCCCTAATATCTCTCTACACCTTCAGCTACACCTGAGCCTGCATTATTCATTCACTTGAAAGCAGCTAAAACAAGATATCTCGGTTTCATTTGTGTGTTATTTAGACAAGCCATTCCTTCAACAAAGGGCTCACAATTATGTACCTGGATGTATCATAATGGAATTTGTGTCGTGGGTGTATTTTGTGGCAGTTTTTATAGAGTCTGCTCCAAATCTCTATTCATTTCAGTGTAATTTTTGGATTCTGGCAAACATCCTCCCTCCCATCTTCCCTTTTCCTGTTTTTTCCTACTGTAATCCTGTGGAATTTCCATTTTCCATCTTAATTTAGAGCTATCAGGAGGCTTTCAGAAAGGAGCTTATGTATAAATCATCATTGTGTAATTGTCATTTGACCAGTTCATCGGTATTCTGGGCTCTAACCACAGTAAATGGCAGTGCAGAAAGAAGAACTTGATGTATGACCATTGTATGGGAGGAGTGGGAGCAAAGTGGATTTTTTTTCCCCCTTTTTCAGAGGTCAAAGTCTCTGTTCAGTTTATGAAAAATGATACAAAGATACTTCGGGATTAGTTTTAACAGACAAAAGTAATTGGAAGTGATTTGTCCTTCTTAAGGACTGAAACATAAAGGGGGTTGATGCATGTCTGGCTGTTTGTGTAAAGATATCCAGACACGCCTCCTATTTAATCAGTTTATCAGATTCAGCTTAAGTCAAGTTATCACTCCCAATTGCAAGCATAAGATAGAGGGGTGCGAAGTCTACAGCGCTGTGGTGCACTTCCACTGTGTTCGCTGCAGTGATGGAGGGGCATACCTTTGGGAGGAGTTTGTAAGGCATTTGTGAACCAGAACTAGTCGTTCAACATCAATCCTCTTTAACTGACTCAGGGCAATCAAATCCTCACCTTGGTGTTCCAAAATCGAGCTTCTTAAAAGGGTAGAGACCGTTAAACACAGTGCGGAATGAGCCCAAGGTCTACAAACCTCCGGATAAACGAGTGTATAGCCAGATTGTTTTGTGTGTAATGTTAAAAAGCTCTCATTAACTTTCAATAACACTGTTGAGAACCTTCCCCACCTCTAAAGCAGACAGCTCTCCTGGGCTGTGTTTTATCTGGGACAGTGGTGCTTTTATAGGTCCAGTATGAACAGGATGCATGTAGCCCACTAACTGTTGCTTCTTTTTAAATGCCCTCTCACCCCTTAATGCGTCTCTTGTGTGGTGGCCATAAAATGTCTGAAACCAGAGTTCTCTGCTTCTCTGCTTTTAATGTGTTCTATAAAACCTAAAGTCTGAGTAAAGTCTGAGTAAGCACATTTAATCTATAATGAATTTTTCCATCTTAGAAACTCTTAACCCTGCAAGCTTACAAGACAGTGATTGATGGCCTAAATCGATTTTGGTCACAGGCCGTTTACATCGTCAACTTCCCAATATGAAAGAGTTCTGAGCAAAACATTCACTGTTCAGTTTCTTTTATCTTTAACCCTCTCTCTCCCCCCCTCTCTCGCGCTCTCTCTCTCTCTCCCTCTCTCTCTCGCTCTCTCTCTCTCTCTTTCTCTCTCTCTCTCTCTCACCCCTCTCTCTCCCCTCTCAAGGCGCCCTCTCTCCCCTCTCACGCTCTCTCTCCCCTCTCTCTCTCTCCCTCTCTCTCTCGCTCTTTTCTCCCCCTCTCTGCACTCTCTCTCTCTCCCCTCTCTCTCTCTCTCCCCTCTCTCTCTCTCCTCTCGCTCTTTCTCCCCTCTCTCGCGCTCCCTCTCTCTCTCTCCTCTCTCTCCCCATCTCTCCCCTCTCTCTCTCTCTCCCCTCACGCCTCTCTCCTCTCTCCCTCTCTCTCCCCTCGCGCCTCTCTCTCCTCCCTCTCTCTCTCCCATCTCTCTCCCCTCTCTCTCTCTCTCTCTCCCCCTCACGCTCTCTCTCCCTCCCCTCTCTCCTCTCTCTCTCTCTCCCCGCGCTCCCCTCTCTCTCTCTCCTCCCTCTCTCTCTCGCTCTTCTCCCCTCTCCCCTCTCTCCCTCTCTCTCCTCTCTCTCCCCCCCCCCCCCCCTCTCTCTCTCTCTCTCGATATAAAGATATCTAATGGGAGGAAAGAATTGATTAAATCTCAATATCAAAACTTTCACCAAAAATGTAAATGAATAATTCAGTTATGTTATGTATTATTTAATATGTTCCCAACATGAACAATGTGAATGCATAATTATGCTTTATTATCTCATTTATTATTGTAAAAAGTAACATGCACAAATTATTCTGGAGGATGGGTGGCTTTAGCCTTTCAAATTTATACCATCCTCCTCGGATCTCTTTTCTACACACTCACATTGACTCAACGTTCATTTCACACTCTTGGGAACTGCACCTTTAGAGAGTTGCAGAGAGGTGCCTGTGCAGGCGGTGGCTTGCTCGCTGTAATTGGCAGTTAGCAGAGTGTTTTGTAAACTCTATTGTGGCTGTGATATTATACGGAGCGTAGGGAGGCGGCAGGGGCCCAGGATGCACCTGTAACGGCTGCCACGCGCGTGGGAGAGACATCTGCTGAGTGCAGAGATGCTTAACTTACTCACGCGAACCCACGAACAAGCAACATGTAGCATGCAGACACCTCTTACACGGCTTCAAGAGCTGAGCTGGGCTCCCTAACCTCCACTCTTTCTGCCTTTGAAGCCTTCCTGCAACACAGCCATAACCCATTAGCTATTATTCCAATTAACATTCTAGCTCGTACTAATTAGCATTACTTCTTCAAAGTGACTCAGCGACTAGTTCATTAAGAAAAGTCTGTTTTTCTTTGTGAGATGCAGTTAAATGTTTGAGGAATTAATTCATTTATTTTTATTCAACTTTTATTTAACCAAGCAAGAGCAAAATTCCTTATTTATTGTGGCGGCCTAGCAAGAAGCAAGGATGGAAAAAAAAAAACCTCTTGTGGAACGGGGTACTGATTAGAAATAATACAAATACGCAGATTCCAATGGTTTTTTTCAAAGGTTTTTTTTTTTTTATCACAGAAGTAAAGGAAAGCTGACTGCTGGATGAAGGTTTTTTTTGTTTATACTTGGGTAAAAGAAAGCAGCAAATAGTTTGCTGGGTGAGACCTGTGTGAGACTTTATTCCCAGAGGTCTGCAGCACTGTAGACGCAAGCATTGTAGCATCTGGGTGTTCACCATGAGCTCAGTGTGACGAAAAAGTAAAGACACACTTTATGGCTTTGAACTTACTGTTGTTGGTGTCTTCATGCAAATGACTTTTCTCCTTCACCCTCAGATGTTTGTTTTCTTCACATGGTAACGTCATCAACACACACCACTAACTCTCTGCAAGTTCTCTGTTAAATGACCTGCTCAATCACACATGGAGATGGATATTATGCTTATTTTTTAGTGTAAAGTCAGTGAAAAGACATTTTGTAAAGGTGTTGCGTAATGTTTACATTCTCTTAAGCACCTTCATGCTAGTCTCACAGGGGACAAAAGTGATTTTATATTATGAATATATCTGGGAGCAATGTTTTACTACTGCAAAAAGAAGGGTGTCAGAAAGGTTTGACGCAATAGAAGCATTTTTTAACCTTTCAGTGGACAGTTCTTTAAAGAACAATTAAGTGAAAGTGACTATTTGTCATCGTGAGCTCAGCTCAGCACTCAGTGAAAAACTATTAAATGCATCTTCTGCATTTAACGCACTGTGCATCAGTGGACGGCCATATCCAGAGCCTAGGGAATAATGCTGGGGACGGTACCTTGCTCATTGTACCTTAGGGCAACCTGCAGTATTCATAAAGTATTCATAAACATATGACTCTAACCAAAAGGCCACTACTGCACCCCTTTTCTACATTACATTAGTGTAAAGCTTCTTGATGGAACTCTCTGAATTTGGTAAAGAACCCTTATACCTTTGAAAGGTTCCGCAAACTCATATGTCTCATGTAGAAATGATCCTTTGGGAACTGTGGTTCTTTAAAGAGCTTTTTGAAGATGTTCGCCTTTCAAAGAAAATTATGTTTTTGTTTTATTTTTTTACATCCTTTGACTAAAGCAGCTCCTCATTATATTGTCTGAAACCTGAAACATGCATTACTTTTTTTTTGTTTGTTTGTTTGGTTTTTGTCACAAGTGAGAATAACCTTTCGGTTCTTGTGAAATTACCATGAAACGTTCTGATTTGGAGACGGTTTTGCACTTGATCAGCTTGGTGAATATGGCAGATGTGCAGGTGTCAGTCTGACTAGAGAGCTTGAGTTGGTGCAGAAACCCACTGGATTTACAGCAGAGCCGCTGCGAAGGCCCTGGAGAGTGTCGCTTGAGTTTGTAGCCGAGATGTCAGGGATTTAATCCAAGTAGCTGAAGGAGCGGCAAACAAATGAACAGTTTATTTATTCAGAGGTGCTTCGTTCTCGCTTTCTCTCACATATCGCTCCCCATTACTTTAAAATATTCTTTTGCCCCTGAGGAACAGTGCAAGATAATGTACTGTGTATCAGAGCTAAGAAGCTGAGAATTATTTATGCTGTCGTTCATGTCGTTTTATTTTAAGTTTTAGTCGTGATGAGATTAGGGCTCTGTCTGTCATGACTATAGTGAGCAAGTCAGGGCTTGTTTAGATCTGTCTGTTGGGAATGACCTTTCAGAATGAAGGGCAGTTACTGACTGTTGAGAGAGTGTGTGGTCCAATAAAGTCATTTGGGTTTGTACTGGAATCTTAGAAATAACTTGCAAAAAATGAGTAAGATTAGTAGTAAATCATGGGGCGTCTCCCTGTCTGTCTGCCTGTCTGTCTGTCTGTCGTCTTTAATTCTTTTTTTTTTTTTTCATCGTTTGCAAACACTTTCTCTTCAAAATATAATATTAGCAAGTTTATAATGAATTCATAATTAGAAATAATGTAAAATTTTACTTTAACATGTATTATAATTAGGTTTTTTTTTTCTCCCCCTCTCATGTGACATTACCATTATGGACATACTAGGTTTTGTTCCAGAAGAAGCAATATGGAAGGCCTGTCTGCATTATTTTTATTGAGTCTAAAACAACATGAAAGACCTTGTAATTTATATGTGGAACCGCATTATGAATGAGTTTTAACAGAATTGGCAAAACCAGTGGTAGTACTGCACTAATGGTAGAATGCAGTGATTTAAATGTTGCCATGGTGATAGCATACTTGGAATAGCAGTACTTTTCTCGCATGTATGCAGTGGCATGGTGTCAGCCACTAATTTGCTGAGAAATTGTTTTAAACACACTAATGTTTCTAAAGCAGTGATTACGCTGGGTAGAGCAAACATCTACCAAGTCTGACAGCAACTCCATTGTTTTTTGGGGGTTTTTTTCCGTGAAGAATGATGTGACCACAGCTCAGCCTCCTGTTTGGCACTGGCTCGAGCTTCTGAGGTCTGCAAACTTGTGGGTTAAAGTTCACCTCACATTACCTTTTCCATTTTTAGCCATGCATATTTTTTGTGTACAGTGTGACCACAGCCTAATGGTGCACTTCTTCAGAAAATAGTTTTATATAAAAGGTTATGCCTCGACTTCAGTGCCTGACAGCAAAATCTGGAAAATTTGAGCTCAACAGAATGTTTTCCTGACCACTGTGTTATGTTGTTATTGCTGATGCTGGCACAATTTTCAACCACTGCTCCAAACATGCAATATTGTGTTTGCTGCTGCCATCAACCGCAAGTGGGAGCAATAACTTAACTACAATGTTGTAACAAAACCTCATATCTCTGAAATGGAATGCAGGAGAAAGAAAATGTTAAAAAATTTTTCAAGAATGTAAATAATGGAATTTTATTAGAAGTCATCGTTCTAATTTCATTCATTTGACATGTACAGTTTAATGAGCAGCTTGCATTTAACATGTAGTTTAGAAATGAGCAGAAGCTGAAAATGTATGAAAGTGATGATATTAAACCTTTTTTTTTTTAAATCTTTATAAATTAACTGTAATTATTGCACTCTGTGAACTTCTCTCCCTTTCTAAGGCTCTCTCAGATGCTCTCCCTCTGTCAGACGCACACGCACGCACACGCACGCACACGTACGCACACACACACACACACACACACACACACACACACACACACACACACACACACACACAGCATCACTCACTTCTCTGTGATGTAGCAGTGAGAGCTAAGCACCTCTCACCTCTAGCTCAGTTTCCAGCAGGTCGGGATTGATTTGGGGATTGCCGAAGCCCTTTTCACACTCCATGAAAAGTGATCCAAATACACCCCCCCTCCTCTTTTCTTTTTTTCCCTCCCTGCCCCTTCATGTTGAGTGCTGCCTTGTAAGTTTGAAAGCATCAGGAAAACCATGCCTTGCTAAGCAATGATGTGCAACACAGTGCTCAGCAACTTGTGCAGAATTGGAAAGAGCAGGCTTATCAGAGCCCCAGTGATTAAGACCACAGAAAAGAGAAAAGCAGCTGCTGTTTTATGCCACAGCTGGACAAGCAATGACTGTAAAGGAAATGTTCATCTGAGTTATTTCTCTTTAACCCTTCCATGCAGGACTAATAACCAAATGAGGAACAATTAGATAATTTTGTAATTGTATTCACTCCAAGCTAGACTAGATTTCTTTCGCTTCTTTACAAACTTTAATAAAAGATTAAATTAAGCATGTTGTATATAAGGTAACATTCAAAATCCAACCTTCTACAGTTTTATATTTAGCAGTTACTCTGAGTTTATAAGGTTTTGAGTGTAGTGTTGGAATATTAATTTGGATATTGGTGGCATTCTTGCCTGATTTAAGCATTCAGGCTTCAGTCTCGAGTATGGAAAGTGAGTGTGTTATCCACTGTGCTGTCCAACCAACAGTAACATTACGCTCACAAGACAGAAAAAATAGGATTTATTACCCAATTCTTGGACCAACAAAACAATAGACACCTGTTAATCTACCCCTGTCTTAAAGGACTTGTTCAGCCGTGCCTGATAATACTGAACGCATGGCAAGTACCACTAGTATTACTCATTTGAATAATACAGTTTAATGATTATTGGCTTTTATTTAGAGTTAACGAGGTTAGAATTTTTGACTGAACAGTTCTTTGACGTCTGCTCTATTTAAAAAATAAAATAGGATATCAATCCTTGGGCTTCCATGGACTTGAACTGTTTTGTTTTTTTTCCCCACAGAGCGACAGACATATTAATATGTTTTGGTTTCACCTTTAATACTTGAAACATTTCTTGAAAGCACATATATGATGTGCTCGTGAAGCTCATTAAGGTCAGAATGCTTTTGCTTAGAGCTGTATAGGAAACAGGAACCGCTACATGTAGTCCATCTTTATTTTTTGATGTTCTAAGGACAATAGAGAGGGAGGTGCCCCAGTTTTTGGTTTTCTCAGAGGAAACTACAGCCTCTTGTGTTCTCGTGCCCCTGGAGGGTGTGACCTCACAAGGCATTAGTAGCCTCCATTGCTGTGCATGTACTCAATTATTCAGGGCCAATTTGACCAGCATGCATTAGAGCCAACTAGGCCAGACCCATACACAAACACACACACGCACACATACACACACGCACACTTACACACACCCCGCCAATCACATGTCCAGTGTTTAGAAAATAACTTGCATGTTTAGGCGGTCTTAAAGAGCGGGTGGGGTTAGAGGAAAAACAACACTTAAAGGACAGCCAAGCTGTTAACTATTTGTGCTGAAAGACATATAATACAACCTGCAGTACTACTGGAACTAAACCGCTAAACTGGTAGGGTCTGTGATCATGACCTGGCAAGATGTAAACCCATCTAAGTTACTATTTGGGTTGAGGTATAATTTTAAACGGCCCAGGTTATGGAAAATTTCCTTTACCTTTTTTTTTTTTGCTTTCTTTTTCTGAAATAAGACTTTGTCATAGTATTTAAACATTTTAAATCTGACATTCATTTCAGTCTATATAATCCATATATGAAAGTGAAAGTGACAACCCTTGTCATTACGAGGTCACAGCACTGCACACCATGAACCACAACGAAATTGGAAACGAAAATGCTTTTAACCCATGCACACAAACACCGTGCAGCATTTGAAAGCGCCCGGGGAGCAGTGACGGGGACGGTACCTTGCTCAAGGGTACCTCAGGGCAACCTACTTGTGAGGGAATCGAACCCACAATCTTCCGATGCCACTAGGCCACCACTGCCCCATATATATATATATATAGATCCTTTACTGTCCACTTTACATTAATTTTTTCAACATTATGAACATCAGTCTATTTACATTCATGTGTTCGTCTCCTCAGTTTGCCACAGTTTAACCTCCTCCATTCCTCAAATCGCTGATGTTGTATAGAGCGTTTAAGTCTGGGTTTTAAGGTTTGAAAAGTGTCAAATGTATGGCTGTTTTTTTTTCCCAAAAATTAAAATAAAATAGAACATTTCTAGGCATTTTAAGAAAGTTCACATGCTTTATCCAGTATGAATCAGTCAATCAAATTCTACAATTTATATTAAACCATATTCCTCCAACTCCAGAAGAGCTAAAAATGACTCATGTTTATTTGTCAGCTAGACTACACGACACCATCGCAGTCTCGCACACATCCTTCACGTCCTGAAAATGATGTCTAGTTAGAAATCCAGATGTGATGCAGACTGTACGTCCCTGCATTCTCTTTATGGAGTGGGAGGCTTCTTTAATAGTCTGAAATTCAAGAGCTAAGTTGTTTGCTTGCAGAGAAGAAAGGCTGTCAGATTTGGACGGAGTTGTGGAACTCTTTGGGTAATGCTTTTCAGACCGTATTATTCTCAGTGCCTGGAAGTGTGTGTGCTGGAGCGAGTGTGTGCTGAAGAAAGTGTGTGCTGTCTCCTATCCCTCCCTGCCTCGCACATTCCTCCTTTTATCTCCTCTTTGTTCCACAAGGGCTGCATCAAACGGACGTGACGAAACTAAACTGTAGTTTGAATATTTTTGGTGTGAGTGTTTGAGAGAAATTGTGTACCTGTGTCGACATGTGGGTGTTTGCTAATGCACATACACTTGTATGCTTAGACTACCCTAAACATTTTGGGGAAAATATTTATTCCTGGCCATCATCATTACATCATTACTATTAAAAAAAATAACAGTCATTTCAAATATCTGGTCTTCGTGAATCATCATAGGGACTGTTGTGCATTTAGAATCCCAGCCGGTCATTATGAAGTCATGTGTGGAAGTTCGACAGTCTATAAAAGAGCTCAAAGTACAATAAATAGATAAAAAGAAGAAACCCACACCAGCAGGATATCACTTCAGCTGTGAGTTTATTTGTATATTCATGGTTAAAATTCAAGGTACGGTAAATTAAAATGTTTATCAACTGTGTTTATATGACTGCTAAATCAGTCATAACAAATAATTACAATATGATTTTATCACAAATGTGATCATTAGTACCAACTTGCTAGTAAGGTGTGCACCACTGATTGAAATGCCTTGTCACTAAATTACTATGACTTCACTGTGCACTGTATATGCATATAAGCTGTAAGAAGGATCACTGAACAAACTGACTCTTAGTTCTTATATTTACTGTAGAGAATGTATAAATGTGTAGCCTTAATTGAGTATAATGAAAAGTTAGTTTTGTTTTTTTAAGTTAAAATTAAAGACATCTATCTAAAAGACTCCATTTCTTTATGATAACACACAACTAATAGGATAAGTGATAATAATAATGTGTGTGCGTGCATGTGCGTGCATGTGTGTGCGCGCATGTGTGTGTGTGTGAGTGTGTGTTCTCTTTGCCCCTTTCATTCTTTGCACAGCCTTTCACTCAGTGTATTTTTTCAGGTTATTGATCATGTCATCTCATGGAATCTCTGAAGCTCTGCTGTGTGTGAGTAGCCTTAAATCACACTTATCGTATTAGCCACTGAAAGGCTCTGCTTTCATCTCTCTTCACTGTGCCACGACCTCCTAAATAAACAATAAATGCATTCGTTTGGAGCAGCTTCCGCCGATCATTGCATGTGTCCTTGGAGTTTGATCTTGCTGTTTTAGCCCTTGCACACTCCATCTGTCTCTAACACACACTTTAACAGTGAGAAATAACAAATGGGTTGTAATTGAAGCTGTGCTACTGTTGCTTCAAAATCAGCATCTGTCCAGAAAAAACTTCAGAGAGAGAGAGAGAGAGAGAGAGAGAAAGGATAAAAAGTGTTGTCAATGCAGTGACATCACCTGAATTCTCTCGAGGTGGGCTTTAAGTCATGTTTTCCAAAGCAACTCGGTCTGTCCTCCTTTTCTTCTCCTCCTTGCATTATGGCTTTGAAGTTACTGCATGAGTCAGAAGGGTGACTAAGAAGTCACATTGAAATGTCTTCATCTGGCCTGCAGCTTCTTCTGCTTCAGAGTCAGCGGGGTTTGCACTAGTAGCTGCTCAGTTCTCATGGGGGACTGTCTTTGTGTCTTCAGCAAAGGTGAACTCCCTGACAATCTTTTGCAAAATGTGTGAAGCCAATTTAAAGAATATATTGGCTAGGACCTCCTGGCCTGCTCATTTGAATATACAACATGGGGATTCAGACCGTTCTGCATATGTAATAATAAATGGAAGTGACTATTTGTCATTGTGAAGACACAACACATAGTGAAACCATGAGGAAATATTTCTCTGCATTTTACTCACAAACTGTGCAGCAGGGGGCAACCCAGCCACTAGGGATGCACAAGCCAATGTGCTTCTTTGCGCCAGACCCAAACCCAAATAAACGTGGAGGGTTACGTCAGGAAGGACATCCGGTGTATGACTTTTGCCAAATCAAATATGCAGACAACAAAACAGATTTCCATACCGGATCGGTTGAGGCCCGTGTTAACGCCGGCTGCCACCAGTTCTGTTACCAGTTGTTCTGCTAACAGGGTGCGGGCGGAAATTCAGCTACTGTTGACCAAAGGAGAAGAAGGAAAGGAGGAAGGCATGTCTGGAGGGAGGAGGAGAGAAGGAAGTGGAGGAGAGTGGAAGTGAGAGAAGGAACTGCGAATGTTGGCAGCATGACTGGTAAAGGCAGAGAATTAACTGATATGATAGAGAGAAGGAAGGTTGACATTTTGTGTGTGCAAGAGACTAGATGGAAGGGTAGTAAGACCAGGTGTATTGAAGGAAGGTTTAAATTGTTTTACCATGGTGTGGATAGAAGGAGGAATGAGATAGGTTTTCTCCTGAAGGAAGAGTAGAAAGTGAGAGGAAGCCTGGGGAGTGGAGATGAAGTGTAATGATTTTTACGAATAAGGGTGATGCACAGAGCTGTAGTAACTATTGAGGGATAAAGTTAATATGCACAGCATAAAGTTATGGGAAAGAGTAGTGAAAGCTAGGTTAAGAAAAGAGGTGATGATTAATGAGCAGCAGTATGGTTTCATGCCGAGAAATTTGCTCTGAGGGTGTTGCTGGAGAAGTACAGAAAAGGTCAGAAGGAGTTGCATTGTGCCTTTGTGGACTTGGAGAAAGCATATGACAGGTTGTCTAGAGAGGAGTTGTGGTTTTGTATGAGGAAATCAGGAGTGGCATAGTGTGGAAATATGTCAGAGTAGTACAGGATCGGTATGAGGGCAGTGTGGCAGTGGTGAGGTCTGCAGTTGGAGTGACTGATGCATTTAAAGTAGAGGTTAGATTACATCAAGGATCAGCACTGAGCCCATTTTTATTTGCCATGGTAATGGACAAGTTGCTGCCACATGCTACATCTACGTGGCATTTATATTTATATACATTTATGGCATTTAGCAGACGCTCTTATCCAGAGCAACTTACACATCCTAATTACAGGGACAGTAACCCTGGAGACACTCAGGGTTAAGGGTCCACTTGGTCCATAGAACCATAGGCAAGTATCCTACCACTAGACCACCTTCTTTAGTGTCTTTAGTGAACTATCCAAATAAAGTGTTACTGTTTTCTGAGACAAACCTACTGAGAAATGTTGGTCCTTTTAGTTAGTTTCTTTTTGTTAGTTTTACACTATAAAATAAAACTGTTTCTGGCCATTCTGGAGTCCAGTCGCAGACTCCTCCCAGCAATATTACCTCAGGTCACCACCTAGGTTGCCTCTGACTAAAAAACACCCCTGCTTTAAAAAGCCAGGATCATTTTGCTGATTCCAACATACAAGATAAAAAGTATATGTCTAACATACACACACACACACACACACACTAAAAACAGAGGCTGTAGAAATCTGTGTCTGTGTATCTCAGATGAAAGAAGCAAAAAAAATCCATTTTTTTCTTTGGGACTCGTGTAGATGTTAAGATGAACTGGCAGAGAGGAAAGGAGAGCGAGACAGATAGAAAGAGAGTGAGAGGAATAAAGAACAAGCAAGATGAAGTTCTCGATCCTCCCACTAAGAGCACACAGGCAGCGTGTTGTGTATTGTCTCTCAGCGGCGGGTGGGAGATTGTCGGCTGCTCTCGTCTGCTTTGTTTTCCCTCCTTCATCTCGGACGCACTGGACGTGGGCGTCGTGTCTTGCGAAGCAAATTGAAATTGTCAAGTGGCGTGGCTCATGCTAATTGCTTTGTGGAATGTGTAAAGTTTATTGGAAGCTGCTATTGTAAAGCTGTCTGGCCTGCTGGTGCTGCGCTGTCGTCCCTCTGTTTGGCTTCTTTATTCTAGCCGTTTGACTGAACAGATTGGTGAGAGTGTTCAGTGTATGCAATTGGAGAAAGACCACGCGTTTCTCTTAGGCTGCTGTGCCAAATGCATTGAAAAGGACTGCCCAAAATCACTAGACTACAGATTGAAGTTTTTGTCAGAACCTGACGGGAATCCGTCTGTAACGCCTAGTATTTGTCAAATCTCCCACAGATTATGGCCTAAATTTAGGCCTGCTTTAGTTTTTCTTCTCAGCTATATTCTTATTTCCTGCTTTTTTTATTCACATAAACACTTAATTGTAACCAAACTCCATTCGGCCAACACTATGTGTTAAGAATATAGTTTTAATTATCCTAAGCAGAGGTATCTTAGGCATCTGTGTGGTTGGACCGGAATTTCCTCAGTCTACAGATGTTTGTAGAGAGAATTTTGCCAGGCTACAGTTCAGGCTGGATATAATTTTGTTGGGCCGCAACTGAATGTAGACAGAATTGTGTCCAGTTCAAATTTGGTAAGGAAAGACTTTCATTGGGATCGAGGAATGTTTAGACATTTTGTTTGCTCACAGTCAGATTAAACCATAATTCCAGCTTTATTTGTTTTTATACAAAATACAATCTTTTTTTGGCCACCTTCTGGTTTAGACAGAATTGCTCAGGATAAAACTGAGTGCAGATGATTTTTTTTTTCAAGCTACAGTTTGCCTGTCTGGCTACAGAATTACTTTGCATGAAATTATTTTACAGTTGAAGGTACATGTGATGTTAGGTGTCTGCTGCATGAAGGACACTGAATTCACTCAAACTGCTGTACCCAAAAGGCTGAGATTTTTTTTCCCATTAGGCCTGTCCATAGCACAATGTTATACCCAGCCTGACCCAGCTGTACTTTAGTGGAAATTGTAAAATAAAGATAAATCATGCTCTCTGTTCGACGATGTCCAGGCTGGTTGGGGACAGGTGAAACAGCTTTTAGGGTAACTGTTGTTCCTTTGATATGAAATGAGCTCCAAAGTCCGTTCTCGGGGCTCCTTCAGCCCCAGGCCGCCTTTAAAAACTCACTCTTAAACATGGGCCCATCTGTTTACTGCTCTGTTCTGTTGGATGCCTTCCCCCTTTTCCCCTCAGTCTATCCTTCTCTCTTCCCCAGTTACCTCTATAAATAGCTGCTGAAGTCAGAGCCTCTGCATTATAATATTACATTGCCTTCCTTTGCAAAGTCAGAAGGGGTGGCTGTGTGGATGTTTGTGGTTGTGTGTGTGTGTGTGTGTGTGAATGAGTCAGTACTGTGTGTGCGTTTGTGTTTGTGTGTGTGTGTGTATAAATATGTAAATACTATATATGTGTGTAAGTATGTGTGTGTCAGAGGTCAGTGATTTCCAGTCCATGCAAGGGACACTGAGTTTAGAGGGTGTATGTTTTCTGTGTGTGTGTGTGTGTGTGTGTGTGTGTGTGTGTGTGTATGTGTGTGTGTGTGTGTGTGTGTGTCTGGTTTCTATTACTGGCAGTAAACAGCATGCTCTCTCTCAGAGACAGTGTTAAGTTTCCTGCTTTAGCTCCTGCTCATGCCTCATGTACCACTCTGAAGGATGTGGAATGCAAGCGGGCGGTTGCTATGGTGACGGCAAAGCCCAGTCGAAGCAGAGTGGGAGAACGGAAGCGTGAGGAAGGCGGGACGGGTGATGCCTTCAGAGCAACAAAGAAAAACTCAACACTCACCACACTCCTTAAAGAGCTTCTTCCATTATTCATTCTGCACAGTCAGAGAGAAAAAGAGAGAGAGACAGAGAGAGAGAGAGAGAGAGAGAGAGAGAGAGAGAGAGAGAGAAAGTATGTAGTGGTGTTGGTTGTGGGGGGAATGGTGGACATGCAGTTCTGAAAGTGAACTGCATGGTGTGTGTGTGTGTGTGTGTGTGTGTGTGTGTGTGTGTGTGTGTGTGAGAATGGGATGTTGTAAGATCCACTCAAGTGTGAAGATAAAGAATCTTTAAGGAAGTTTAAGTTAATATGATAATGTTTGCAAAGTGAAACTCAATATCTTTCCCAACCAAACTTGGCCTGCAAACATTCACTCTTTTGGACGTCTGCACTTCCCTTTTAGACCGGAATGCACAGAGATGTGGGGAGGTTTTAATAATGAGTAAGGCGACTGCACGCATGGACTTTGTTTTAAGCTGCAGGCGCTTTTCATGCCCTGTTAACATTCGTCAATACGATGAACACACAGTGAAGGCAGTACCCGACCCTGCTGGGATCTACTGCTGCTGTTTCAGTTCTGCACGCCCTCTGAAATGCCACACTTTAAGTGCCTCTGTACCTGAATGTGTGTGTTTTTAGCTCTTTGTGAGGACAAAATGTCCCCAGCATGATGAGTACATGAACAGGTGGGAGACTGTATGTGTGGGGGTGGTGGTGGTCTAGTGCTAGGATACTCTGCTATGGCCCAAGAGGTCCCAGGTTTGAATCCAACCTCCAGCACTTCCACCATTATATTCCAATGGTGCAAACCCTTAACCCTGAGTTGAGTCTGTAATCAGGAATTGGAAGTTGCTGTGGATAAGAATGTCTGTTAAATGCCGCAAATGTAAGTGTGTGTGTGTGTGCATGTACCAATACACTAAAAAATACAGTGTTTTAACTGTCTAGACCTAAGCTCACAAGAAGTTCTTTTTGGTTCCATAAAGAACCATTTAAAGAGGTATTTAGACTGAACCATGCATAGACTCGATTAAACATTTAGCATGGTCCTGTATATAAGCATTACCTTTACTTCACGACCTATAAAAAATGATTTTTAATGAATTGATTTCATTTCACTAAAGAAAAATTCAAAAGATGGAACCATGAATCCTTTTGGGCCTTGTGTTAACCTGACTAGGGTCATATGGGTTGCTGGAGCCTAGTCCCAGTGCAAAAGTTGGAGAAATAACCCAGACAAGATGAGCACAGTCACGCATGCGCATGCGCACACACACACACACACACACACACACACAAACACACACACACAATCACACCTAAGAATCACACCATTTAACAGCAATGTATCCAAAGGAAATTACATTAAAATAAAAATTTACAGAACATTTTATATAATTTGGCAGTTCTTGTGAGATATTACTTATCTCATTTATAAAAAGTTCTGAAAGCTTTTAAGAGCTGGAGAGTTATCTGTAGAGTCTTGGGAACTTTTTGGGGCCTTAAGAGTATAAGAGGTAAGAGGACTTAAAAAGCAGCATTGTGCTGTGGTCACACAGACTGTAATGGAAACACCTCCCAAAGGCAGGAATACAAACTTGCTTATGTGTTTGTGTGCATGTTTACAGGCGTTCAGGGACTGGGCGGAGTTGGAGCAGAGTGAAATTGATCTGACTGTTAGGTAGCCTTGTTACCAGTGACAGTGCAGGATTCATTTAGCAGCTAATGTGGCGGCTGTAAGCCCCTAATCTCCCAGCATTCCTTTAGGCTGTGCAGCAGTGCCAGTCCTGCTGTGCAAAACCTGGGGGGAAATCACTGGCTTCATTCTGAATCTCGCCACGGGCCATGTGACCGCACCCACGTAAACACACTTTGCATGCTGTCTTGCAATAGAAGTGGCGGATGGCTGCGAGCCTGGTTTACAGCACAGTGAAGCGACGACCTACTGTAGATGCAAAAGTTGCTTTCATCTTATTAAAATGAAGCGGCTCGGGCACCAACTGCATGTTTTCTGTTTTTAGCTCGAGATGGCTTTCATATGAACGGTCTAACGTTTTCCCCTGCTATGGGAATAAAACACATTAAACACCAACACAAGAAAGCACCTGAAATAACTGCCTTTGGTAGCCCATAGCACTCTCTCTTTCTTTTATCCTCTCTTTATCTTTCTCTCTAACTCTCTGTATCTTATCCTCTCAGTGTGATAGAAGAGAGAAACAGTGCTGCCATGTTTTTTTGGGTTTTTTTTTGTGCAAACACAGTATTTTGGAGAGGCAGTTTGTGTGATTAACTGCACAATTAAACACAGTCATTATTACAAACAAGCAAATCCCTTTCCACATTATGATGAAAATGATAATTGACCTTTTGCAGTAAGCTGGGAGGCGCTTTTTATTTTGGTTGAGTCCCTAGCTGGGCTTTCTGATTCTGTGGATGCTCCTCTGATGAGCCAGGACAGAAAATGTCCTCTATATGTCTCTTGGGGCAGCTGTGGCCTAATGGTTAGAGAAAAGGTATTGCAACCAAACTGTTACAAGTTCAGTCCCCTAGACTGGCAGGAAAAACGTGAACAGTGGGGGTGGGTGAGTAACGCATACCCACTTCTGCACCCATAACTGATGTGTGTTCACTACTAGTGTGTTAAGGATGGGTTAAAAGCAAGAGACAATGATTGTTGTCACTGTTCCCAGTCTGTGTGTGCAAGCATATGAAATGCATGAGAAAGAAAGGAAGACCTATAACAAGCCCCATTTCACAGGACCTCTGTGTATGGATGACAGAATGAGGGGGCGGTTTATTTGATTCATATTACAGTGATGATGATGATGATGATGATGATTATTCTTAATATTATTATTGAAAACTGGCAGGTTGTGTCCAAGTTCATGCAGTGTTGCTTTAATTAGTGTGTGTTCTGTGGGATTACGAGGCTCGTGCTTTATCACTGCGCCGGTGAGTGTTTATTTGGCTGAGTACCTGTTGTGTTTGTTTCTGTGTCACTTAAAAGGCTTAACCAGCATTCACTGATGAACATTCAGACTGAAGTGCTGTTAATTTTGCTCTCATAAATGTGAGCTAAAAGCCCATCAGATGCCTGTGTTCCGATGAAAGGCAGGTTTTGAGCTGTGTGAATAATAGATTTTTTCATCACGCATGCTTTATCATCACTGGAGCACATTTGTGGTGTCTACGGAATCAAAGGCTCGCTCACACGGCAAGCATTAAAACTTCTGCTGGCAACAAGCCTGCCTTTCTTCAACTAATGCCAGCTAGTGCAAAGAGCCAAGAGAAGATGAAAAAAAAAAAAAGACCTTAAAAAGAGCATTCACACTTCACTTCGAGCTGCTGCTTTCCACTGAAGGCCATTTCAGCTGGTGTGCAGTAACTTTAAAACATGCTTGTTGTTATTCTATAGTTAAATAGATTCAATTGTTCATACACTGCGTGCACAATTATTAGGCAGGTGAGTATTTTGAGGATTCATTTTAATCTGGAACAAATCCAGAGCTATCAGTCAATCCAAAATGTTAATAAACCTGAAACCTGAATGTTTTACCAAGGAAATGTGAGAGTGAACATTCTCAGGGGAATACATATGTGTGCACAATTATTAGGCAACGTTTAGTGTGTAGAATTATTACGCAACGAAATGAAGAATGAAAATGTTCCAATCACGTCTGTTAAAGTGAGAATAATAAACAACTCAACCATTTCCAACTCGCTTATCTTTAATAATACCAGCCCATACCAGTACCCCACCTCCACTTTGCTGGCATCTGAGTGGAAGTGGAGCTCTGCGCCCGTTACTGATCCAGCCAGAGGCCCATCCATCTGGTCCATCAAGAGACACGCTCATCTCCATAAAACCTTTGCTAAATTTGTCTTGAAATGTTTCTTGTTCCAGTCTTGACGTTTCAGCTTATGTGTCTTGTTCAGTGGAGGTCAAGTTTCAGTCTTCCTTACCTTGATCATGTCTCTTAGCACTGAACACCTTGTACTTCTGGACACTCCAGGTAGGTTCAGTTCTGGAATATAGCAGCAATGGAGGATCATGGGTTCCTGGTAGCATCACATTTGATTCTTCTGAAATCTTTGGCAGTTAATTTGCATCTTTTTTTTTTTTCCTCTACATGTTTCTGGCGACTTGACTATTTGCAACAAACCGTTTGATGGCTCTGTGATCACGCCCTGATATCTTCACAATCAGAGTTCTGCATCCCCCTGAAAGACGATATTTGACTTTTCAGAGTCAGTTCTCTGTTTTGGCCCATTCTGCTTGAGGAGGAAAAGAAGCTGCCTAAAAATTATGCACACCTTGATATAGAGTGCTGATCTCCTTAGGCCACACCCTCCCTCATTACACAACTACACATCACATGATACGATTAAATCCAATTAGCATTCAAGGTTATACAGCTTGGAGTTGGAATACATAAATAAAATGATGATATGGTCAAAATACTCACTTGCCTAATGATTGCGCAGACAGTGTAGAAATTGCTTTAACAGCTAACGATAATTTGAAGCTTGCAGCTAACTTAATGTTACAAAATGTTAATTATGTTTACTAAATTATTCTAACTTAATCTAACTTAACTGTTTCCCTTACTATGTTTGATTGACTTTTAGTTAAAGGAATAGATTGAAACAATGACTAGAAACTAATAGCTGACATTTTTAATGAATTTTATGTAACGCTGTTCATTTTTAGTAACATTTATTCTCAGTGCCTTTTCTGACAGAACTGTTCCATTAGTAACATTAACGATTTTACTGAATAAACTCTTCTCTGCATTAGCTTTTTTGACTGAACTGTTCCTTTAGTTGCCCTGCAATGGACTGGCAGCGTCCCCAGGGTGTTTCTTTGCTTTTCGTTCCATGAGCTCCAGTACCTGGTTAGGATAAGTCCCAGAAAGTGGAAGCTCTATTGGTAACATTACATTTATTGTCATCAAACTGTTTCATTGGTAGCATTAACTTTATTCTGACTAATTGTTTAATAATGGGATAAGTTTATAAGTTAAAGTGAAAGTGACTACCCTTGTCATTGTGAAACACAGCACAACACAACAAAATTCAAACTCTGCGTTTCACCCATACACACATGTGCAGCAGGGGGCAGCTATTGAAAGTGCCCAGGGAGCAGTGACAGGGACAGTACCTTGTTCAAGGGTACCTCAAGGTAACCTAATGGTAAGGGAATCGAACCCACAATCTTCCGACCCAGGGCAACTCCCTAACCACTAGGTCACCGCTGCCCCTCTTCCGATCTGGGGCCAATGAAGTTAATGTCTGATAATGGGATAAGTTTATAAATGATGTTAATGTCTGATAATTTTATAAGCCTCTATTAGTAGCATTCCTTTTTCTGACTAAACTGTTCCATTAGTAACGTTAATTTCTTTCTTCATAAAGTTTGTGTTTAATTATGGAAGAAGAATCTCAGAAAATGGGAGTTTTATTAGTAATGTTGCCTTTATTCTGACTGAACATGTTCATTAGTAACATTCATTTCATTCTGAATTCTGTTCTGATCAGTCCAGTTACTAATAATAACTTTATCCCTGAAATCTTGCTTTTATTAATGGATTATTGTCATTAGTGATAATTATTTTATTCTGATTGAAATGTTTGTGAGAGCTGAGATAGACTCCAGCACCACCCTGATTAGGACAAAGGCTAAGAAAATGTGGAGTGAGTGAGAGTGTTCTGATAACAACCTTAACTTTATTATGACTGAGCTGTTCCATTAATGACATTAACTTTATTATGGCTACCATTAGTAATATTAACTTAACTGTTCCTATAGCAACATTACCATGTTCAGACTAAAGTGTTTGCTCCAAGATTCTGTTGACTGAGTTAATCTACATGCAACATTAGCCTTTTCTTACTGAACTGTTCTTTTAACCCTGGGTGCAGTCTGATGAGAAGGAGATTTCCTGCTGTTTCACTGGCTAAACTCCAATGAGCCGAGTGTGCATGGGACAGGGTGTCACGGTTGCCATGGCAGCATTGTAAATAGTTTTGAAGCATACGTGAGTGCAGTTGGTCCCTAAGGAGGTCACTTGTCTCTGTGTGCCCTACAAAGGCCCCTCACATCCATCCCAGCGCCGCCACTCTGGCTTCTCCTCTTAGACTCAAATCCTCACACTTCAAGTTATATTTTCCTCTTTTTTCCCTCCAATCTTTGATTCTATCATGTGCTATGTCTGTGTCTGTTGGGGAAAGTGGGGAATCTAGAACAGAATGTCTTCCTCTCTCAAGCTTTTGCGTGTGTGATCAATGGGGGCTCAAAGTGAGGCCTACTTAGTAGTGTTGAGAAAGCTTTATGTTGGGTCTGAAGAGAGAGGGGAGAAAAGAGGGAGAGAACAAGAGAGAGAGTTGGTTAATCTGCTAGGCATGTCTCTGACGGGACTGTTCACTGCAACATGCGCTGAATCCATCATCATAGCTGAGCGCTATCATTGGGCTATTGTGCTGGAATGTTTAAGAGAGGCCTTGATGAAATGACGGAGATGAAAACGAAGAACATTTTTCCAGGAATGAAAAAACGAAGTCAGAAACATTATCCATCACTTTTCTAGAACAGAAATGTTTATTTGATATCTAAGTTACTTATTTTTCACAATGGCATTTATTTTGCACACACCTTATTTATGAAATGATATGGTTAACTGGGCAAACTTGCTGCTGATTTTTGTGTTGAGATTGGAATGCAAGAGTGCGAATGTAAAACGATTGGCTCGGCTTGAAGTGAACAGGCTGTTTTGTGGTTATGATTCTGAACCCTGGTTAAAAGCGCAAGCATAGCTAGGCATTGGATTTTTTGGTCTCCTTCCACAGAGATGGCCATATCTGTTGGTGGCATGAGCTTTTTAATTTCACCTAATGTTGTCATTTATCACATGGAAATATTAGCTGAAAACCGATTTCCCCAAATCCAATCTGCAGCCTATCGTTCTTCGGGGGGGAAAAATTAAGCTAAATGCACAGGCTTGATTTGCCCACCAGCAGGTGCCAAGTTTACAGAGTGCTGGGAATTTGTCATTTGCACACCATCATTTTCATTGCATTCTTTCACAGAGTATCTCTCTCTCTCTCTCTCTCTCTCGCTCGCTCGCTCGCTTGTTCTCTCCTCTTACTCTGTCCTTGTTTGAGGGTCTACAGTAGAGGACAAATAGAGGAGACTCAGGAGTGATGTGGCAGAGGTGTTTGAATGCAGATTGCATGTGTGTTGCTGGCATCATTTCATTTCTGCAATACTGCTGAGAATATATCTCACCATTAAGTCAAGCTGCAGTTAATCTGAATGCTGTGCTCTGGTTGGATCAGATATTCATGGCCCTGCAGGCAGTACAGCTTCCCTTGAAGCTGATCTCAGAGCAGCTAGAGCCAGTGAGAGAGAGGGAAAGAGAGTGAGTGTGGGAGAGAGAGTGAGAGAGGGAAAGAGAGTGAGTGAGGGAGAGTGAGAGAGTGAGAGTGAGTGAGGGAGAGTGAGAGAGAAAAGGGAGCAGCTGGAAGCAGCCAGAAAGCCCACTGCCAAAGCCCAAATGAAAGAAGACAGGAATAGAGGGAAATGTCTCATCGCACCAGTGTTTTGGGTCTGTGTTGTTTGTTCTGTTGTTGGGTTGCTGTTCCTTTGCATATTAGCTCCCTTCTACTGCATCCACTCAGTGGAGGGGGAGTGTGGGGGGATTCATAGATTAGCTGCTTGAGCTCCTATCGAGAAGTAATTCAATTAAGAAAGGACTGGTCATTGATAAGCCTGATTTATTCAACCTGACTCTCTTTACTAGTCAGTACAGTTCATCATCATTTTTGCCAAACACCTAGTTTTTCCTCAATCTGCCTGTCTGTAAATGAATTTTATGCTTATTTTTTAAATTTACACGTTTACTTATTATTCTTTTAAATAATTGTAATAATTAATAATCCTTCTTTTTACTTCTTTATTACTACTACCACCACTATTAATTAATACTAGCCTTATGATGATGTTGATGATGATAATGATTACTATAAGCATGTATTACATTTGACATTAAATTTTAGTTTTTTATAAGCAATTGTATATCGTTGCTTCCAGAACAAAACTTTCTATCCACACTTATCAGTCTTAAACTGAAATTTACATCCTTTTTCTTTATATTAATATACACAAATGAGACGTTTTAATACGTATACATGCTGACATGTTGTTTTCAGCAAAGCCTATACTTTGTTTGAATTTTTTGCTGTTTTAAGGTTGTAGCTTCTGTTCACACTGGGCCCCAGTTTCATGGTGAATGGATCAATAAATGAAGATACATTATAAGTCACCCTGTAGAATTTTTCCCCAACAGCAAGAATATACATGAATGTGAGGATAACAAAATATATGTACCAACAAATAATTAATGCGGGACATATATGACTATATTACATATAAATCATTAGCCATACACACATTCATACTCATAAACATATGGGACATACATCTGACCCCACATCCTGGAACGGTGTAAAAACAAACTAGAGAGGGTGAGCGAGAAAGAGTGTGTGGTGGTGAGTGTGTGTATATCTCTACATATGCACATGTTTGTGTGTCATTTTGAATGAAACTGAAATCCATAAGATGCAGACTCTTTTAGATAGCTCCTAATTATCAGGAGAATTAAAGATACATGATATCAAAGCATGCTAAATTGCTCTTTCAATAAACATCCTGTTTTCCCTTCAAAGAAGCGTGTCTGTGATTTGTACCATTGGCAAGATAAGCTCTGAACATCTCATTACGATTACAAACTGTCTCACCCCATTCTGACACACACGCAAACAAGCTGATAGTTCTGCTTTAGATTTTTTTCCTCTCTCCCACTGAAGTGGTGAAACAGTTTTGTGCCCTTAAGGCAAAAGCTCTCGTCTCCCTGGACTGAAGCCATAAACAAATCGGGCCTTCTTTCAGTCGTTTGGACAGCTCGACTTGTGCCCTTTGACCTCTGCGTGTGGAGAGAGGAGTGTGTCAGCTCACACTCGCACGCCTTGCCGCTTTCTCCGGAGCGGGTAGAGAGGACGTCCAGCCTGTGTAAGACAGTCCCTTGTTCGGCTTTTGTGTTGTGGTGCTCTCTACGCAGCCAGCCGTGCATGTCATAGGCCCAAATGTACAAAACTGCACTGCCACCAGCCCTGTGCCTTTATTGTGTGAAAACAAAGGCCCACAGCACTCCCAAACTCCTCCGTCAAAAGAGAGAGGTGCCCTTAAAGAGACATTTTAAACCCCCTCCTTCAACAAAGAGTCTACTTTGCCTAAGGAGCTCAGCCTGTCAATAGAGCTCAAATCTGATCAGCACATAGGCAAGACCCAGCTATTGCTCATGTGCACATAAACAAGTCCATTACCAGACGCTCCGGGGGACTGAAAGCGACTTTCTGCATTTTATGTTCTAATCCGTCCTGATAAAATAGACTCGTGGGTCAGAGTGATTCAAGGGAAGTCTCTATTTTTAAGCTATATTATTCTCAAAGTCACTTTTTACTTTAATTAGGTAAACGGCTGTGAAGGTGTCTGGAGAGCTGTGCTGCAGTTTCCATTAAGATCATGCATGGTTATACACAGCCCCCCTGCTGGACAAAGAGTAGTATGACAGCTGTAGCAGTCAAAGGGTTTTGCTTTATAATTTGCATATTTGGGAGGCGTCGGAGTGAAATGTTATGCGCTTAGATATTAATAATGAATAACTCATCAACAAATATTAAACATATACTTTAAAATTCCAGTTATGTATTCCAAATATTCAAACATTTTATATTATTAACAGTTTCTACTCCCATTTTAAAAATAATATCCACAGGTTTTTTTGATGCAGCTACTTTTACATATACAAGGACAGTTTACAATGGCTTTGCATTACCATACATAGAGAGGAAGGCAAAGTGAGAATGAGAGTGGTGTTGTTAGAGATGTGCAGATTAATGCTTTGGGAACTGTGCAGGGCCATCTGCCCAGGACATTAATACGCTTGAGAGGAAGAGGACAGAGAGAGAGAGAATGGCCCTGTGGCATCATCCCACTCTCTGCACTCTGCATGTATCCAGTGAGAGGGCCAGGTCACCTGAGAGAGTGACAGAAAAGATAAAGTGAGAGAAAGAGAGAGTCTGCTCTCTTTGAGTTAAACTTTCTGTGTCTTCTTTCTATGAATTAAATGTAATGAACACTCATAAAACAATGACAGCATCATCACGCTACACTCTCTAACATGATTATCTTAAAATAAAAATGTAATAATTGATCAATGTTTACATTTGGGCATTAGATCAAAATTAGGATGTATATTTAAAGTTCTCCCAGAGCTTGATATACAGATCCATTTACAGTTTTACCCCGTAATGTATTTGCATTTCATATTTCATCCTTTTTCATACAAGATGATAAGGATTTTGTAACCTTTAACACACTTTGCATTATAGGTTATTGTTAAATTAAAGAGAAATGGACGGTTGGCAATTGCAGTAGGAGTGAGGGATGCATTAAAGTTAGATGTTGGATTACATCAAGGATCAGCACTGAGCCCATGCTTGCTTGCAATAATAATGGACAGGTTGACGGACGAGGTTAGACAGGAGTCTCCGTGGACGATGATGTTTGCTGATGATATTGTGATCTGTACCAAGAGTAGAGAGCAGGTTGTGGAGACCCTGGAGAGATGGAGATATGCTCTAGAGAGGAGAGGAATGAAAGTAAGTAGGAAAAAGACAGAATAGATGAGTGTGAATGAAAGGGAGGAAAGTGGAATGGCTAGGGAGGGAGGTGACAAAGGTGGAGGAGTTTAAAAACTTGGGATCAGCAGTTTAGTGTAACGGCGAGTGTGGAAGAGAGGTGAAGAAGAGAGTCCAGGCAGGTTGGAGTAAGTGGAGATGAATGGCCTGAGTGGTCTTTGACAGACGGATACCAAGAAGAGTGAAAGGAATGGTTTACAGGATTGTAGTGAGACCTGCTATGCTATACGGGTTGGAGACGACGGTGCTAACGAAAAGACAGGAGGTAGAGCTGTAGGTGTCAGAGTTAAAGAGGCTGAGATTTTCGTTGGATGTGACGAGGGTGGACAGAATTAGAAATGAGTATATCAGAGGGACAGCTCAGGTAAGACGTTTTGGAGACAAAGTTAGAGAAGCAAGGTTGTGTTGGTTTGGACAAGTCCAGAGGAGAGACGAGGATTATATTGGAAGGAGGATTGAAGGTGGAGCTGTCAGGAAAGAAAAAAATGGAAGACCAAAGAGGAGGTTTAAAGATGTTGCGCGAGAGGACATGCATGCAGTTGGTTTGAAGGAGGAAGATGCAGTGGACAGGAAGAAATGGTGACGGTTAATCCGCTGTGGTGACCCTTAAACGGGAGCAGCCCAAAGGAAAAGTTAAGTTAAAGAGAACGATAAATGTACCTCATAGTTTTTATGTGTTTCATTCACTTCAAAAGTGTTCAAAACTTAAGAAAGTCACTTTCCATATGACTGAACTAGAGCTTTTTATAAATGTAACGGTAAGAACATGTCCCTGTGGTGCAGATTTACGTGCAGAGTTGTAAATGCATGTTTCTTAACAGTACATATGTTGTAAAAAGGCTAGTGTCTCGGCCTTATTTGTTTTCCTGCTGTTACATAAATGCAGTAGCTACTGTTATAAGACAATAGCACAAAGTGGCACTGCCATAATCATTCATTATAAATGAAGATTTCAGCTTTATAGCACTTTTTTACCTAAAGTGCTTAACTCCCATAAAGAAGGGCACATTCCCCACCACAAAAGTCCCTGTGACCCCCCACCGGTGGGGCTGAGCCAAAGTAGAGGAGTTGCCTTTTGTTTTATGCTGTTGTTTCTGATGCCTAGGCCGATGGCTCGACATGAACGACGTACAATGGAGCAAGCTCATTATCCATTCAGTTTGCCAATCCATCCACGCTAATTGGGGGGAGGGTTGCGTCCCTCTTGTCGTTTTGCATCTTCCACTCGCTTGGCCAGGCCTCTCCCGCACTGTCTCGAGCCATCACTTCAGGTTTTTTTCCTTTTTCTATGTGGTTCGACTCCCTCGGGGTCAGGCAAGATAGAAGAGAGAGAGCGAGATCGAGAGAGAGAGAGAGAGAGAGAGAGAGAGAGTGAGGCAAGAGAGGGCCGCTGCTAGCACAGCTGTTCTCCTCAAACTCCACCACAGCAGATCTAGTGCTCCTGTCACCTAGCCTTGAATCGGGGGAAACTATGGCATACGTAGAGAGGGGAAGCAGCAGGGAGAGGGAGGGGGTTGCCACGGCAACAATGCTCCTGCCTAATGGGCAGAGGAGTGTGCTGGATTGTGAGCGGATAGTTGCTTTTCCTCCTTTTTTTTTTCTCCACGTTTGCCATCTGCTTTCAATCAGAGTCCATTTCCTCTACAGCAGCAAGATGATTCCTCGTACTGGGATCAACAAAAGCACAGGAGCTGTCAAGTCTGTTTAGGTCCGCTCTCAAGCTCAAAATTGGGCTTTCTCCCATTTCCATTCCATCATGCTGAAACCTTGATGTAGGTTTCTTAGTCTGCCTGATAAACGAATGCTTTCAGTGAAGTATGTGAGGTTTCAGATGCAGCTAAATGCCCATTTTAATGGCCATATTCGAACAAAGCCGAAATTCGTCTTTTGTGTCCTATAGATCCAGACACAGATGCCATCTCCATGATGCATTCGAATGTTTCTGAGATGTATGTTTTGGGAGCACAGGCTGAAGAGCATGAGCCCTATGGGACAGACATCAATCAAATCAGTCCACACCACTTAGTGGAATAAACCAGTTAATTAAATTACTCTTACCGTGCTCCATGGCCGCTCTTTTTTTATTCTTCTTTAGTTTTGATTCCTTTGTTGACTACCATGTAGCTGATGATGATGCATATTCTTCATATATTTTCTCAAATATTAGTATTTATTTCTATTTATCGACTTTAGATATATGTGCTTGCAATGCGAAGTATTTTAACAGCATGTGCTAATAGTGTTGAAATTGTTTGAGCCATAATGATCAAATATGGTGCAGTAGCTTTAAAATGAATCAATATTTCTCTCATCTACTGATTTTCTCTGTTGAATGCATTACTGTCGACCACGCTTGGTATGTCTGTTTATGACTAACATTCATCACTATGCCATCTGTGATTACTGATGAATAATATGCACTCACATGCTACAGTATTTTTATGGGGTGATAATGACCATGTGTGCGCCTGTGTGTGTGTGTGTGCGCGCACATGTGTTTGTGTGTGTGTGTGCCTTTGTTTGCGAGTGTATGTGTGAGTGTACCCATATGTATTCTGCTGATGGTGATATAGACTGTCACACATACATTAATGGACTTTTTCTCCTTTTTCTCCTCTGCAGTCCCTCAGGGAGTGATCCATAACGGAGCTCGTATGATGAGTCAGGGCCTCTTCCCAGGAATCCGACCCCTTCCCATCAGCCCTATTAGCAGCAGAACGGCCGCAGTCAGGTCAGTCCCGCCCTTTTCTCACTTACACTCTTTCCTTTGTTAGTTTGTCGCTTTTACACAATACTAGTAGCCTACTGTAGTAGATTCCGGTTCGAATCACTGCTGTCCTACTCAATTTAGTCTTTTCCTTTCTCTGATACACCTAATCCAAATATTTAGCTCATTAAAAAAAAAAATCAGTCTTTTTCAGCCTAATAAGTTTCACTTTACAGAAAGAAATCAAATTAATTAACCTTACACGTTCTTAAAGAGGAGTTCTGATGGAAAAAAAAATCTGTGCACTTGATGCTTTGTGGTATCCATGGCAATCTGGCAGGTGATTTTGTATGGAATAAATTCTTCCCTGACAATTAATATAATTATAGTAGGATTGAATGATTGAAATACCTTTGACTCAAGAATGTGTTAATGTGCAAAATGTTTCTCATGAACGTAAAACTAAATTACTGAAAATATTAACATCATTACTAAAATACTTTGGCAGCTGGCCATTGGCTTCAGTGGATTTAAAGTCATCTCATTTACAAGGGAAAGGACTTGCTGGGAAATAGTATTTATTCGTTTCTTTTTCTTTTTCCTTTTCCTCTATTTATGCCCAGTCTGTGAAGACATGATGAACTTTCACATTTTAACCACCCAATTAAACCAAAACCACATATTAGGAATGAACCTTGTAGTCTGTAGCTTCCTGCTCTTTGTTTATGTTGTGCCCTCCCAACCACTTTAGGCTCCCTGCAAGAGAAGTTCTGAAACGAATCAGTCTCACTGAGCAGAAAGAACTGGAAACTCCTGAGCCACCGACTGCAAAAGTGGCAGTTCTGGACTGAGCCAAACTTCAATATCAAACCAATTCATTGATTCAAATGTTGAAACAAACAGTGGGAAAGAACTGGTTAAGTAAAATGAATCTTTCTAAACGTTTCTACTGTTGTAAAGTCTCTTTGTAAAATCTTTCCATTAGTTATAAACGCTATCAGGAAAATCAGCTGATCTTATGATTCAAGCACAAGCTTCAATTATGCAGGCACATAAGCCACAACATTAAAACCGCTGACAAACCCCTGAAATGAATAACATTGATCCTCTCACAAAAATGGCACCTTTTGAAGGGAGGATATATCAGACACCAGAGAACAGTCTGTTCTTGAGGTTGATGTGTTGGGAGAGGGAGAAATGGGCGACTGTAAGGATCCGGGTGACCTTGACAGGGGCCAAATTGACCTGCGCTTTATTAGGCGGGTGGTTTTAATGTTGTGGCTGATCAGTGTATGTTGCGGTGATGAATAATTAATCACATACACTAGTATTTTAATGGCCTGGGAGGGGTGAGAGGACTGCCTTTCATCTGGTGAAACTTTCATGAGCATGGGCTCCAGAAGAGGGTCCTATGTGTCTGCGACTCCCACAAACATGTCTTCTCAGCATCCTTCTGAATTTTTGTTTCAGTCCCTTCACATTGTCAAAAATCTGCATCTTTCATCTAAATGAATTAAAAATCACAGCATTTTCGAACACGGTGTTCCGTGTGGGTCCGTAGAGAGATGGACAGTGGACAGGGCTATGTGTCGGTTTGTGGACATTCCTGCCTCAGGGGTTTACAATGTTGGCAATGGAAAGTCTTTACTTGGAAGGCCACTACCAGCTTAACGCAGGTGTATACCTTACTACAGATACCTTTCTACGGATATTTTTCTATTATAACATACCAGTTTGAAGGTCCCATATCAGTGAAAACCAAAATGTTCTTGTTAGCCCACAAAGTCCATATATTGATCCTAAGCGATGTACTTTTCTAATGTATTTATTTATTCTATTTAGCCAATAGCTAATTTGCCCAATACAAAGGCAATACATGTATTTGTATATCAATCACATACATATCATAAGTTGACCTCAGATATTTATTCACACACAGTTACACACATATCTAATATAGTGTCTTTGGTATGTTAACACACAGGCTGACAGGTTGTGTTGCAGGCAGCAGGGATGACAGAGCTGCTCTCTATCAAATGAGTGACACTGCATTTAGACATTAATAATTGAGGCCATTTTCTTATCCTGCTGCGCTTTGGCTATAATTCATGAGCCATAAATGCAGAAATGAGACAGGAAGTGGAAAATCACTCAAGGTTTATTTTTCTAAGCTTGCAGAGAATTTTAATGTTTATGGCGAAGCTGTATGAAAAGCGAAAGCTGCAGGTCCAGCAACTTTGCATATCAGAGGAGCTAAGTGCAATAAACTCTGACCAGGAATGGAGTCATTTCATTATTTTAATGCTGTGTTTTGTTGATGAGGGCCATAAATGGAAATAATTGAGCTCTTTTGCTATTTCCCTGTATTACTTCTCCATTGAAAATCAGGTCATTTTGTAACCCACCTCCATTAATTAGTTTTATAATAGCGTTGTTGGTCAGCTAGAGAGGTACTTCAGAGCTGAAGTGCATTTCAAAGCCATGAGAAGTGTTTAATTTAATTAGCTCATGACTCATTGTGGACTGTGGTTTGTCGGGCACAGTGCTTGCCACCGCAACACCTACTGTAGATAATGTGCTTTAATGTGTGTCACTCAAATGAGCGTAAATAATTGTACATGGCATATCTCTCTTTTGCCACTAATGCAGCAAATGAGCAAATGATTAACAAATATATTTTTTTTTACACGGCCACAGTTTAAAAGTGTTCTTTTACTGGTTTAATAGATAATATAAAAAAA